>OY821518.1:39222645-39472645 GCA_963682025.1 Cordilura impudica | reverse complement strand
TTTCGTTGATAATGAAAACCCGTGATTTAAATGTAAATAAATACAGAATTATACAACTTAGCACACAATCCAAAATTTATTCACTGTGTATCGTAAATGACATTTCTTTGGGACACTTTCCACTAAAAACTCATATAAAATGCAGATTCCTTTGATACCCAAGATTAACCAACTATTATGATATATAATATATATTCTAAATGATGGTACATTCGAAGATTGGAATCCTTTAAACAATTATGTTAGAAATGTTTTGACATTTAGATCGTCTTAAAATCGGAATTAATGCAATCAGGACTCGTATATTGAAATAATTAAGTAAAAATTTTATATATAAATCAAATCTTCTGGCTGACGTATAATTCCTTTATTATCATATTCTTTATATTATGAATAAGGAATAATCTATACATCTATCTATCTATCTAATTTAAAATTGTCTAATATGATTTCAAAATTGTTAAATTTAATGTCATTCCAAACATGTCAAAAGGAATTCAAAAACTTTCAATAATTCCTTGTGAAATGTTATTAAATTTCCCAGTTTCTCAAACATGGTGATATAATACAAATCTGAACGAGATGAACAATAAAAACAGACAATTGTTGGCATATCCATAAATTTCATATAGTTTTCGCCAAACAATATTTTACTGATCTATCAAACACACACACATAAGTTGTTATTGGATTGTTGGTGTGTCGTTGGGTTTTGTTGTTATTGTTGATACGGTAAACAATTTGAAAATTCGAACAATGTCGTTGTAACATGTCAATTTTTACAATTTCCGCAACCATTTTTCTTCAACAAATTCAAATAAATATTTGGTTGAATGTTGTTTTGTTAACAGTTTAATAAAGTGAGTTTTGGTGTTTAAACAATTGGTAGGTGAAAAATAGAGGGGGGAAAAAAATATAAAAAAAAACTGCCAAAAATGACTACCGAATCGCTTTTGTTGGCTGAAGGTTTTGGCACAAAACAAATGGGTGGCTTAGAGTGGAGTTGATGAAAAAAAATATTTTCATGTTGTCGTTTGCCACTTAAATAATTGTTATTGTAAACAGCAACTGAATCACCAACAGTTGTTAAGTTAAAGAAAAAAAAATTCAACGGCCACATGAACACAAAATTTTTTCATAAACTAAACAATGCCTTTACTTTTTTTTTGAAGAGGACGGCAAATTTTTAGGAAAAACAAACTTTCAATGTTTACTTTTTTGATGGAATCACTATGGGCTAAAAAATCTTTTTAAACTTTTGAAATACATTTGGATAAATCTAAAATCAAATTGGCCGTATTTATATTAATAGGCAAGGCGATTTCTTGTGACCGATGTATCTTTGTCAGTTTTAACCCTGATTTTGACGAAGCGTACCACATTTGAAAGGAATTTCTTTTTAGCTGTCCCCAGATTTGCAATTTTACATTTTAAATTTTTTTTTTTTTTTTTTTGAGTAAAATACATTTAAAGTTGCTACTAACCCATACATAAAAATATCCAATGCTGTGTATGTGTGTTTATTAAATTTGTTAATGTGTTTGTAAAAATTGTATATGAAAAGCCGTGTTGAATTGTAAAATAGTTTTGAACATAAACCAATAACGACAATAACGCAATCGAATTTCATTTATTATATTAATAGGCTAGGTGATTTCTTGTTACCGATGTTTTGTTCCACTGTTGTATCACGATTTGGACCAAACGTATATTATTTGAAAAGTATTTCTTTTTAGCTGTTCACCAGATTTACAGATTTTTTAATTTTTTCCTTTATTTTGAGTAAATTGCATTTAAAGTTGCTACTAACACATACATAAAATTATATGTATGCTACGTGTGTGTTTATTAAATTTGTTAATGTGTTTGTTAATGAGTTTGTTATCTTCATTCACAATAATAATAAACCAAAAAATGTTGGTTTGTGAATTGGCTAAGTTGAAACGTAAAATTGCCTAGAAATTGCACTCGAATTTCGAGCGCTGGAATCTGCTAGTTATAATAATTGTATATCACACGCCTTGTGTTCAATTCAATGGCATACCTTTAGGTGACATAAAACATTGAAAGAAATAAACTGAATGAAAAAATAAAATTTCTGAGAATTTGCACCCGAATTTCGAGGGATGGGCTATGCCTGCTAGTTTCTATAAATAACTGAAAGCCTAAAAAATTCAATAAAACTGGGATTTTTTAACAGAACAATTTTTATCAGATATTATATTACTAATTTTTAGGGATAAAGGATGTCTGAAATTTTTTTTTTTTTTTTTTTTTTTAGAGAAAAAATTGTTGTTGACAAAATTTGTCAGAATCTTACAGTTTCTATATATAAAGGAAAAAAAAAAAGTAGGAGTATTAAATTCGGCATTGCCGAATCTTTCATAACCTCTACCCGTGTTCAAACACAATATTAAACCAAGGTTGTCACTACTTAACTACAAAAAAAATAAAAATAGATTTCAAATTATAATGGCTAGATTTTTTTTTATAATGATGTTGAAAATTAATAAGATAATTAACAAAAATTTAAGTATTTTCGTGTTTTTTTTTTTTTTTTTTTTTTTTTTTTTTTTTAATTTAAAGCAATGCAATGAGCAGATATGTAAACACAAACAATTTAATTTTTGTTTGTTTCTTTATTAGCGATTATTTTTCACATGTTCAATAAACAAACAACAATGTGTATGCATCGCTGATAAATATCTATCCAAATGTTCTGTTACGTTTAAACATTTTCCACTATTCTAAGTTTTTTTTATGAAATTCTATCGGTGAATCTTTACATTTTCGTACGTCAGTCCACACTTATTTGGTCTGGAGGCTTCAAATTCAATAACAAGCTACTGCAGATTATGTGAAACATTTTAAGCCTAAGTAGTGCTGCTCACTCGAACTATTGCGTACAAAAGAATGTTTTCAATAGACAGACGGACAGACAAACAGACAGCTAACCAAGCAGACAGACAGACGGACATCGCCAGATCGCATTTTCCTTTTATGTATATGGATCAAGAATATATATAGTTTATGGTGTCTACAGAATTTAATTCGATGAGTTACAAACGAATTGGCAAACTGGTAAATACTCTCTGCACAGTGGTGTGCAGGGTATAAAAAAAAATATTTCAGAAACTAAGAATTTATATACGTATACCAAAAAATGTCTAAGAAACTGGAAAAGTATCAGAATCTTAACTTGATTTTGCACAGAAGAAACATGTAGAATTAATAGATAATTTTTCTAATTAATCCGATTTGTAAAGATTATGTCTCCAAATTTTAAAATTTCCCTAAAAAATTCTCAGAACTTGATAATCTTCGGTTATGAAAAATTCACAGAATCACACAGAGTCCGTAACGAAAGTATCATAGAATTTAAGTAATTTCTAGCCGGAGATATATGTCGTAGAATCCGAGTGCTTTGGAATCTTTAAATTTATAAAAACGGATTTTTGTTAACAGAGAATTTGTTAAAAGTATAGAATTTTTCTATTTGATATTTGAAATGAAATAAATATACTGGAAGAATTCGGGTATTGAAAAAATTTTCGAGAGTTCTAGTTTTGGATAGGAAGAATATTTTAAACTTTGATACCTTCCACCTGTGTCTTATGCCGTTTTGTTTTCTGACAAAAAATGTTGAATTTTTTCAAAGTTTAGCTTTCGTAAATCGCGAAAAATTTCAGTCACTTATTGCAGGTCACAATGTGAGAATATCATTGTTCCCCTTTTTGAATATTTTCAACGCATGACTTCAAAGAAGATAATAATCAAATTTTTTACATTAATTCTTAATTCAGAATATTCTTAATTCAGAATATATATAAAAAAAATACACTTTTCGAAAAAAGTGTATATTAAATGCGACATTTTTGTCAGAAAAGAAAATGGCATTGAAGTCAATGTTATAACCAATGTCAGGAGCGGTTACCATTTAAATACAATTGCGATAATTAACCTCTAAGTTCAAATACTATGTAAATCTATTAATAGGCAAGGCGATTTCTTGTGATCGCTTTTACGCTTTTAGTTACCAACCGATTTTGGTAAAAAAATATTTGAAAGGTATTTCTTTGCAGATGTCTACCATATTTACACATATGCATCGTCTGGTAAATTTTTTTTTGTTTGTGTGTGTTTATTATAAATATAAAAAGTCCTGTGTTGGATTGTTAATTGGCTAAAATTGATTAGCATACCTTTAGGCTCCTTTAAAATTATTTAATAACAAACCCATTTAATATCTTCTGTGTGTTCAACAAATATTTATAATGAAATTTAATAAATATTATTAAAATATTCATAAATTTTTTTTACATATAGATTCAAAACAATTGAAAGAAAACAAGTAAGAAAATTATAGTCGGTCTACACCGACTATACGATACCCTATACCATGCGTTTAGAGGCCCTATCTCTCAGGCGTAACTAACTGGATATAGAAAATAAGCATAAACCAAATTTGAGTGGGATTTTTATTAATTTTTTTGGCTGCAGATATGAAAAAGTTAATGTCGGATGCTATATCTATATGGAAACTAGGCCCCATGACCATGTTTGGTAAAGTCTCTTGTAATTTGCAAAAATATATACAAACAAAATTTGAGAAGAATCGGTGCAATATTTTTGTTTTTTGATAGATTTAAGTGAAGATCGGGAAGCTGCTCTATATGGGGCCTATGACTAAGAGTTGTCCAATAGGGATCATTTTTGGACTACTGATTAATGGATGTAATAAATACATATAAACCCAATTTGACTAAGATTTATATGATAATTTGGATCTTATGGCAATTTATGTTGATTTCATAGGGGTCATTTGTATGGGGACTAGGTCTGAACATGGACCGATTCTCACCAATTTCAACAGCGTTCATCCTATGGCCGATAAAAGCTTATATACCCAATTTCATCAAAATATATTCATATTTGCGACCTGCAGTTTGATTACAAGCTTTACATGGACACACAGACGGACGGACGGACGGACGGACGGACATCGTTAAATCGAATCAGATAGTGATTCTGATTCGATCGGTATAATAAAAGATGGGTCTAGGTCAAATATTTTTGGTAGTTACAAACAGCAGCACAAAGTCATTATACCCAAACCACATAGTGGTATAGGGTATAAAAATTGAATGAAAAAATAAAATTTCCTAGAATTTGCACTCGAATTTCAAGTGCTGGGCTCTGCTATATTTTATAAAAACCCTTGAGTTCTTAATAAGAAAAGTACATTTCGATGAAAAAATGTCTTTGAAACTTTCAGATATGTTTAAGCATAAACATTTTTCAAACTAAGAAGAAAATATCAAGAGTATCTAAGGTTAACACTACCGGGTAATTCCATTTCAAAGGAAAAGGTATGCAAATATGACAATAGTTTGTTAGTTTGTATTTTTAAATATTGTTATAGCCCCTATTTTTCCAGTAAGAAAGGAAAAGTGTCATTAACTAATTTTGAAACTAAGAGCAGTGTCATGTCTGTCACATTACAAAATACATCTTTTTAATACAATATATTTTAGAGTTCATTTTTTATTGTTTTATTAATAAACTAGCTCTTATATTAATATAAACAACTGTTTCTTATTTGTCATACAAATAACTTCTGAGCTTTTCTGTATTTTACAAACATCCGCTAAAATGATATCTGTTTGTCGTCATGTCTGTCACGACTGCTTTTTGTCCCCAATTATTAATAACAATACTTTTGTATAATTTTATGAACAATAAAAAACTTTTACTGTATAACATTGTATTAGAAAGATCACTGAATGTCATGTCTGTCACTATGGAATTTGCCTACCTAGATTTTGGAATTTATGGACCATAGTGCACAATATATTGACAAGAAAATGGTAAACAATAAAAGTAAATAAGAAATTTCAAGGAAATTAATGTTTTTTTTTATTTTTTAAGCAAACAACAAAAAAGGTTTCCAAAAAAAAAAATAAGTTGGATTATGTGTGGCTTTAATGTTTTTTGAGGGTAAAAAATTTAGGTGAATGGAGCTAAATCAACAACAACACATTATGACATGTTTGTGTGTGTGTGTGTGCATTTGGCAATGGTAAAAGCATCATAATATACCAAAACAGTAGGCAAGCGGTAACAACAACAACATACTTCCATTGTCAGTCATTGCAATTTTATGAAAATAATATAAAAAAGAAAAATATGTATTTAATACGAAAATAACAAAACAACTTTACATCTCTCAGCCAGTTGTGGATTTTGATGGCAAAACAATAGTTTGATTTTTTTTTCGCTTTTATTTGTGGCAAAATAATTTTCTGGCGGATACATAACTAACACACACATATAACCCAACAAACAATACTAATAGCCTAAACAAGGCAACATGCAGCAGCAGCAGTAGTATCACTATCATTTTTTTTCAGCCTGCAGCAGTTGCAGTAGCAGTTGTGGCAGTGCCCCATTACCACAGTATAATATTGTTGTTTATGCTTCAATGCCTTTTTCTGTTTTGTTTTGATTTTTTATGTTTATAGCAAACGACAAAAAAAAAATAGATTAACTACTGAGGTTATTTTTTTTTTTTCTCTTTTGTTAAATTTGCCAAAACATTTGCCCTACACTGCAGTTATTTTAAATATTTAAGACAACAAACGAGAGGAACATACGCAAGCAGATAAAAGTATTACAAATTTGAATAATAATGGCAATGTCAGAATAATAAAATTTTGCGAAAATTTTGATGAAACTCGAATCCTAAAATTTTTATAAAATATACATATAAATATTTTTGAGACAACGTTTATTGTAATAAAAAAAAAAAAAAATTATTTGTCATTTATCAATTAAAACAATTACACTTGCTAGAAAAAGTATCCGTTCAGTTGAAGATGAAAAATATTTCCCTTGACACATTGGAAATATTTCTTGTCTTGCAAAAAACTTATGGAACGTGTCTACTTAAATTTTTTTTGTTTGAAACGCAAAAAACGGAGTATGGCAACTGTTAGCGCCAGAAAAAGTATTCGCTAGAGGAATTCCACGAATTATGCAACGACGCACAATGGGATCGCTTCATGCATTTCTTTGCAAAGAGTATAAGGAGAGCTCCTGGAACATTGAAATTTGGGCCAGCGTCTTTTATCAACTCAATGAGGAAAAATTTAGTTTCATCAAAATTGACCACACCCATCGCCCCCGCCTATATAACCCGAAAAGTTTTTTTCACCTAAAATTTTTATTTTTTCACCAAAAGTCATGAAACTTGCCACACACAAGTCATTAGTGTTATGAAGTTGAGATATCTGGAGAGTTTCTTGGAAATACGCCCACAGAAGTCGTTACAGTTGTGTGTATATTAATACTGCACGTGTCGCATTGGCCTAATCAAGTATTACCACATATTTTTGTATCGCTAAATTAAAAATTAAATAATAAAAATTAAAAATTAAAAACTAAAAATTAAAAATTAAAATTAAAAATAAAAAATAAAAAATTAAAAATTAAAAATTAAAAATTAAAAATTAAAAATTAAAAATCAAAAATTAAAAATTAAAAAATAAAAATTAAAAATTAAAAAATTAAAAATTAAAAATAAAAAATAAAAAATTAAAAATTAAAAATTAAAAATTAAAAATTAAAAATCAAAAATTAAAAATTAAAAATTAAAAACTAAAAAATAAAAATTAAAAATTAAAAATTAAAAATTAAAAATTAAAAATTAAAAATTAAAAATTAAAAATTAAAAATTAAAAATTAAAAATTAAAAATTAAAAATTAAAAATTAAAAATTAAAAATTAAAAATTAAAAATTAAAAATTAAAAAGTAAAAATTAAAAAGTAAAAATTAAATATTAAAAATTAAATATTAAATATTAAAAATTAAAAATTTAAAATAAAAATTAAAAATTAAAAATTAAAAATTAAAAATTAAAAATTAAAAATTAAAAATTAAAAAGTAAAAATTAAAAATTAAAAATTAAAAATTAAAAATTAAAAATTAAAAATTAAAAATTAAAAATTAAAAATTAAAAATTAAAAATTAAAAATTAAAAATTAAAAAGTAAAAATTAAAAACTGAAAATTAAAAATTAAAAAGTAAAAATTAAAAATTAAAAATTAAAAATTAAAATTAAAAATTAAAAATTAAAAATTAAAAATTAAAAATTAAAAATTAAAAATTAAAAAGTAAAAATTAAAAATTAAAAAGTAAAAATTAAATATTAAATATTAAAAATTAAAAATTAAAAATTAAAAATTGAAAACTAAAAATTAAAAATTAAAAATTAAAAATTAAAAATTAAAAATTAAAAATTAAAAATTAAAAATTAAATATTAAAAATTAAAAATTAAAAATTAAAAACTAAAAATTAAAAATTAAAAATTAAAAATTAAAAATTAAAAATTAAAAATTAAAAATTAAAAATTAAAAATTAAAAATTAAAAATTAAAAATTAAAAATTAAAAATTAAAAATTAAAAATTAAAAATTAAAAATTAAAAATTAAAAATTAAAAATTAAAAATTAAAAATTAAAAATTAAAAATTAAAAATTAAAAATTAAAAATTAAAAATTCAAAATTCAAAATTCAAAATTCAAAATTCAAAATTCAAAATTCAAAATTCAAAATTCAAAATTCAAAATTCAAAATTCAAAATTCAAAATTCAAAATTAAAAATTAAAAATTAAAAATTAAAAATTAAAAATTAAAAATTAAAAATTAAAAATTAAAAATTAAAAATTAAAAATTAAAAATTAAAAATTAAAAATTAAAAATTAAAAATTAAAAATTAAAAATTAAAAATTAAAAATTAAAAATTAAAAATTAAAAATTAAAAATTAAAAATTAAAAATTAAAAATTAAAAATTAAAAATTAAAAATTAAAAATTAAAAATTAAAAATTAAAAATTAAAAATTAAAAATTAAAAATTAAAAATTAAAAATTAAAAATTAAAAATTAAAAATTAAAAATTAAAAATTAAAAATTAAAAATTAAAAATTAAAAATTAAAAATTAGAAATTAAAAATTAAAAATTAAAAATTAAAAATTAAAAATTAAAAATTAAAAATTAAAAATTAAAAATTAAAAATTAAAAATTAAAAATTAAAAATTAAAAACTAAAATTAAAAATTAAAAATTAAAAATTAAAAATTAAAAATTAAAAATTAAAAATTAAAAATTAAAAATTAAAAATTAAAAATTAAAAATTAAAAATTAAAAATTAAAAACTAAAAATTAAAAATTAAAAATTAAAAATTAAAAATTAAAAATTAAAAATTAAAAATTAAAAATTAAAAATTAAAAATTAAAAATTAAAAATTAAAAATTAAAAATTAAAATTTAAAAATTAAAAATTAAAAATTAAAAATTAAAAATTAAAAATTAAAAATTAAAAATTAAAAATTAAAAATTAAAAATTAAAAATTAAAAATTAAAAATTAAAAATTAAAAATTAAAAATTAAAAATTAAAAATTAAAAATTAAAAATTAAAAATTAAAAATTAAAAATTAAAAATTAAAAATTAAAAATTAAAAATTAAAAATTAAAAATTAAAAATTAAAAATTAAAAATTAAAAATTAAAAATTAAAAATTAAAAATTAAAAATTAAAAATTAAAAATTAAAAATTAAAAATTAAAAATTAAAAATTAAAAATTAAAAATTAAAAATTAAAAATTAAAAATTAAAAATTAAAAATTAAAAATTAAAAATTAAAAATTAAAAATTAAAAATTAAAAATTAAAAATTAAAAATTAAAAATTAAAAATTAAAAATTAAAAATTAAAAATTAAAAATTAAAAATTAAAAATTAAAAATTAAAAATTAAAAATTAAAAATTAAAAATTAAAAATTAAAAATTAAAAATTAAAAATTAAAAATTAAAAATTAAAAATTAAAAATTAAAAATTAAAAATTAAAAATTAAAAATTAAAAATTAAAAATTAAAAATTAAAAATTAAAAATTAAAAATTAAAAATTAAAAATTAAAAATTAAAAATTAAAAATTAAAAATTAAAAATTAAAAATTAAAAATTAAAAATTAAAAATTAAAAATTAAAAATTAAAAATTAAAAATTAAAAATTAAAAATTAAAAATTAAAAATTAAAAATTAAAAATTAAAAATTAAAAATTAAAAATTAAAAATTAAAAATTCAAAATTAAGATTGCTGGCATCATAAAGATATCAAAAGAGCAAGTTCGGCATATATTACATGATAATTTAAATACGAAAAAGCTTTTTGCTCGATGGATGCCGTGATTTTTAACAGCTGAACAAGAAGTGAAACGTGTTCATAATTCAAAGTATGCTTTGGAGATGTTTGAAGTAAATTGAACTGAATTTCTACGTCGATTTATAACAATGGATGAGACGTGGATTCATTATATATTTATTATATATACCGGAGTCCAATAGATAGTATGCGAAGTCGCTACAAGCTTGCGAAAGCCGACCAAAGACTCAAAAATCGACTGGAAAGGTAATAGCCAGTTTTTTTTTCTTTTGGGATGCACATGGTATAATATTTCTTGATTACTTGGAGAAAGGAAAAACAATAACTGCCAAGTACTATGTTGAGTTATTGAACGAAGAAATTTAGAAAAAACGACCCCACTTAAATAAGAAAAAATCTTGTACCATCATGACAATGCACCGGCGCATTCATCTGCTTTGGCTTCAGAAAAATTGAAGTCTTTACATTACGAATAAATTCCCCACCCCCCGTATTCTCCAGATCAGGCCCCTAGCGATTATTATTTTTCCCCAAACTTGAAAAGATGGCTCCAGGGAAAGAGATTTTCCACAAATGAAGAAGTAATATCAGACATGGAAACCTATTTTAAAAACCTATTTTAAAGGTATCAAAATGTCAGAGGAACGTTGGAAGAAGTTCATTTCACTTAACGGAGATTACGTTGAAAAATAATATTGATTTCAATTGCAAAAAAAAACCCGGTTTCTCATTGCTAGGCCGCGGATTTACAGGAGCGCAGAACCAGAAAGCATAAAATTGTCATGCATAAATTGTCAAATTTTTTAATGCATCTCACCCTCTATGTAGCGTTGAAGCTTGGAAAGCGTGTTCTGTACCTTCACCTTTAACTACTTAACAAGTGTTTAGTTTACAAAAAAGTGAAATGAGCTACTAAACCATATACTATTTACAGTGTACAAGGACAGTTTTTTTTTTTTCTAGATAATCAATATTAACATAGAACCTTAACCTTAAAGAACCTTCGAAATATTTACAATCGAACAAAAAGAAATAATTTTACTTTAAAGTATAAGTATTTACAAGATAAGTATTTACAAAATGAAGATTTTATAGCACAAAATATGTACGAATCAATTAAAAACTTACTTGAAACTATACACATATAAGGATTAATGAACTCTTACCTAAAACGAAAAAGAGAAAAATATTTTTGTTAATTATATCTATTAATAAAAATCTTAACAGTGCTATAGCTATATTAATAAAATAATAAAACAAAAATTTTTGTTTTATAACAAAAGCTTTGTTTTTCAATTCATAGAAAGCGCCATCTACTGTAACTTTTCAACTTTTAAAATAAAACATTATCTGCTTAACAAAAATATTTAACATCTCCTGTTATAACCAACACAAAGTTTCTGTTAAAAACACAGCGTTAAAGCTTCCGCATACCACCACAAAGCTAACGTAAAAGCTTATGTTAAACAAAATTAACGTTATTCTGTGTATGGACCATAACATAGCGTTATATATTAGCCAATGCACAAACCATTAATAACTTTGAATCTAAAACTGTAATTTTAAAAGATTCATATATTAACCTACTGTTAAATCGCGACTTTAACATAATTTAAAATATTTAGCTTATACACGCAGTTCTGTTACTACACGTTCCTTTTACGCGTTTGTGTTTAAAGTGCTGCAATAATTGCGCAACTTTTTTTTTTTTTTTGTGAAAAAGCAAATGATTTTTTCATCGCTCTTCAACATATGCAAGAAAGAGATAACATAGGTGTACTCTTGCAGCTCTAAGAGTCACTGAAATTTGGGGGGTCGCCGCGTGCAAGTCTCCAAGAGACAAAGAAGAAGAAGAAACTTAAAACAACTCTACAAAGCCAAGAAAGAAAGAACAGACAAAAAGAAAAAAGAAAAAAAGTTGACAAATGTGAAATAAGAAAAAAATGTCTGAACTTTGTGGTAAATATCAGTAAAAGCTATTTTTATAGTGCCAAACAATTGTGTGTAAGAAAAATTGATTTCGCACGATTAAAAAATCTATTTGATTGAAATTGATTGAATTATTAACCGCTTTTCTAGCTGTTATTTATAAAAATTTTTTTTTGGTTATAAAAGTTTAATGATTTTTTATTTGTTTAAATTTACTTTAAGAATTGGATTATGCACTTTTTGTTTATTGATTTATATTGTTTTCTTTTGCGAGTTTTCAATTCCTGAACTGCGATAGTTTTATTTCTATGTTTTTACTTTAACTTTTTAATTGGCTTTTGTTTTTATAAAATAAACTGTGCACATATTAATGTACATTAATGCACATAAAAATTTAATTTTGCTTTTATAAAGACTCTCATAACTTTTTTTTGTATGAATCATTTTATTTTAATTATTTTTTTACAATATGGAACTAATACCGTTTTTTCTATGTACTTCATGTCGTTTTATTTGGAACATCTACCGTGTAAGAATAAGAATATTTTCATAGGGAAAATAACAGCAAAATTAATTTTTAAAAAATTTCTTATTTTATCTAAATGTCAACATTTTTTAAATGTCTGATCATTTTTAATTTTTTTACTGCTTGGATATAAAAATTTTTAATTTTTTTTTAGATATTTTAAACCGCATAAAAAACATTATTTGTTTGTTTTGTACCACCTAATACAATAATTCTGTAATTTTTTAAACATATTGTCTAAAAGATTTATAACTGCTTTAGAAAATTTTCAGTTTGATGATTTGAACTGCATACAGCACGTTTCATATAACGCGCAGATTTTAAACCGCCCCAATTAAACCATAAATTGTTTATTCCTAAAATATTTAACACCTTTTTAATAATTGTTTACATGTTTTTTTAATTATCAACATCATTTCACGTGTGCGACGTTAACGATGACGCTTATTTATATCAATAACATTATTGCTCTCTCGTTATCCCAATCTCAAATTTTGTTGTTGTTAAAATAACGTTTATTTTTGTGGTGTAACAAATGTCAATAACAAACTTAAATATTTTGAAACACATTAAGCAAAAACGCAATTTAGTAACAAAACAAATATGACTGACGATGAGAACAGAACAAAAACAGAAAAACAGAATGAAATAGAGGAAATATTAAACAAAACAAAAGTGAAAATAATTACGATAAACAGTAATTTCTCAGAAAATATAAACATTTCTATAAACAACAACAAATGCATTTTGATGATCATTTCAAATATTCTCTCCCTGCAATCAAAAGTGACAGGAGATTTGATAAAAATTAAACACAACTGCTAAATATAATGATAATTGACATACATATGTATGCGATAAGAGATGCCACCTTATAGACACAAATACTTTATATGTGTACACATTTAATGTTCGTGAGATATTTCAAAGGAATTCAGTGAGTGATTTGTTAATAAATTAATGACTGTCGCCAGATTCTTTGATACAGAAAATTTTTTTTTTTAAATTGTTGCAGATCTTTCGATTTCTGAACTCAGAATATGTCTATAAGCTAAATATAAATTAAATATCGGTCATTTTTTGTATTTACTTTATGCTGAAATTGAAAAATTAATACATGATTAAGGGTGTTCCAATTCCGATAAAGTGATTTATTATCGGTTTTATGTTTTTTAAAATTTATTTTGTTTTTAAAAATATTATTGACAAACATATTTTTAATAATTTCAACCATTTTTATCTTTTCCAATGTAAGAACAATATTTATTGATTGAAACAATGAAAAAATAAAATGGAAGACAGATTGAACTCGGTTTTCAGAACACAGTAAATTTTTCATTTCTACTACCGATTGGAAGACATGTTGAAACATAGAAGAAGGCTGTATAACGAACGGATATTTCTCACCATTTAGAATTTATTGGATCGTGATAGACATGTTGCAGCTTACTTAACGAATAAATAATCAATAATTTATGCCGTTTTCTTTTCTGACAAAAAATGTCACCCTTTTTTTGCCCCTTTTTTCGAAAAGAGTATTTTTTTATATATTCTGAATTAAGAGCAACCTTATATTATATATCAATCTAAAGGTCTCAAAGTGCTGTTTTCATAAATGCAAAAAAATTTTGATTATTGTCCTCTTGGAAGTCATAGGGTGAAAATATTCAAAAAAGGGGAACAATGGGGAAATATTCTCACTCTATGACCTGAAAGAAGTCAATGGCTGGAATTTTTTGTGATTTACGAGGGCTCGCCTTTGAGACCTTTCGATTGATGTATAAGATAAGGTTACTCTTAATTCAGAACATATAAAAAATACACTTTTCGAAAAAAGGGCAAAAAAGGGGGCGACTTCTTTTGTCAGAAAAGAAAACGGCATTAGTCTTTAAGGTTTTATGGTTCCCTGAAATATGGCAAATAGAAGTGAAAAAAACATAATTACTAATAGAAAAAAGAAAAGAAATTTAATCACAACATCAATTGAGTAATGGTTTGGAAGGTATTATGATAACCTTTAATATTATATATAGCCATAACCGAAAAAAGGCGGTAAATGCCTCTATTTTATTATATTCTGCACACCACTGTGCAGAGAGTAAATTCCGGAGACCCCACGTAGAAGTCGATCTAGCGATGTCCGTCGGTATTGAATTTGGAGCCCCTAGACCAAATAGGTGAGGAATAACGTAAGAATATGTAAAGATACTGCGAAAAATTTCATATAAAAACTAAAAATAGTGAAAAAATAGTAATGCGTAACAGAACATGTGCATACAGATATGCACCAACAACTTGGCCTGTGTTACGCTCATATGATTTTCATGGTCGAGTACCGTAGAAGAAGCCATTTATAAGCAAAAAAAAAATCTCCCGGCTGGCCTTCGCAAATACCCATGTATCAACAAATATGGAATTCTGGAATAGCATAATTTTTGGTCACGAGTTAAAATTTAACACATTTTTTCGTTCACTAATTCACCTTACGTTTGCCGGAAGCCTAATACAGAGCCACAATTGCAGAAACTGCGTGCTACTGTGGGCTTGTATGGTCGCAACGGCTGTTGGAAATTTAGTTTTTATAGAAGTAAACATGGACAAAACAATGTATCTGAACAGCCTTATAGAGAAATTGGTTGAAAGTGCTTAAAAATGGGTCTGAGCAGCAACTTCCGTTTTTAACCAGGATAACGACCCTAAATACAGGTCAAGTGTTGTTGACGTGTCTGATATGGAACTGCCCTCATTTGATGGAACCACCGGCACAGTCTCCAGACTTAAACGTGATTGAGCATTTATGGGCATTATTGGGAAAAAAAAAATCAGAAACCACAACGTTTCAAGCAAAGAAACCTTGAAAAGTTCATTCATTTCAGGAGTGAAATAAAATAACGCCAGAAACAACACAAAAACTTATTGACTCCACGCCAAATCGGCTTAAGGCTGTTATAGAGCAAAAGGGTAACCATACAAAATATTAAAATAAACTTTTTGGCCAAAACTTACGTTATTTTTTAGTTGATAACATGATGCATCAAATAAGCTGATTTGAACATTAATTTTTTTTGATTTTGTTATTTTTTTAGAAGAGTTTAAAATATGAAATCAACAAATTACTAATTTTGAAGCAAAAATGTTTTGTAATTAAACTAGAATTTCAATGATTTTTATATTTCGGTTGTGTTTGCATCAAATAAGCTAACAACCACTGTATGTACATATGTATCAACTATGCATACACATTTTTGTTTGGTTGTTGCACATGTGAAAAAAACAACAACAAGAAAGAATATGTACATGCATCGCTAATAAACAAACAAACAAGAATGTAATTGTATTTATGCTCATTGCATTTAATAATTTGTTTCAATTAAAAAGCACGTAAATATCTAAAAAAAAAAAAAAAAATGTTAATTCATTTATTAGTTTTAAACATCATTGTAAAAAATCTGGTTTTATATAATAATATGTTCAGAACACGGGTGGAGGTTATCAAAGACTCGGCACAGCTGAATTTAACACTCATACTTGTTTTTTTATTATTATTATTATTATTATTTCCTTTTTTTAATGATGATGGAATATGATAATTCAAGATCTCAAAATTTCATAACTAAAAATAGGTTTGTATCAGAGCTTACTACGGTGAAGCTCCAGTACTCGAGCTACTCGAGTAGTAATTGAGCTAATCGAGCTTAACAAGTAGCTCGAGTAGTAAAAATTAACATTTATCATGTTTGGAACCATGTAAAACGATAAATATAAGTATTTAGTATAACAAATGTATACTTTTTGCAATCGTACAAGTACTAAGAATATCATCCTTAAACTTCACTACCTACTGGCGTGGGCAAGCTATTACTCGCAAAAGCTCGACGCCTTTCCATACAAATGTATGAAAATATTCACTTCATAGTTGGTTGACTTCATTTCAAAACAAAAATCCCAAAATACATGGTATGATTTTATATATTTTGAAGGCAGTTGTACTGATAGATTACTCTCCTGAAATATTAAAAGATTCTGATAAAAACTATGGAGTGGGCTAACTACTACTCGAAAAAGATCATCCACTTTCCACTCAAATGTATGAAAATATGTTCTTCGTATATGTTTGATGCCTATTTACAAAAAATTTTCCCAGAACACTTGGAAAAAGCTGTTAGTATTTTTATCTGAATATATGTAGAGAATAGGTTTTCAAAATTTCAAAGAATTTCGACAAAAATGTTGGCGAAAAAGTTTGAAAATTTTGCACCGCCATATACAACACAATTATTACCGAAAGTCTTTGAAATTTTAAGGACGTAATGTCCTCTTAATTCCTCAAATTTATTCGTTATTTTATGAAAATATTTAGATTAATTAGTTTTTTATTTAATACAGCATAAACAAATTTGTATATCGAGGGCTACCTGCATAAATAATTATTTTAAAGAGAACGTATAAAACTAATTTATTAATAAGATCTGAAAGTATTTGTCGATTGATTTGCTACAATATCTATTAAGAAATAGTCATACTAATCATGAATGATATCAAAATTAATATTATATTTGACAGTTATATCAGAGAACAGGGGCCAAATCACCGCATTCGTTATCGAAATTTTTCGATCGAAATTATTTTTTTATTTTCCAAAATAAAATAGTAAAAATAATTTTACTATGTCACAGTTAAGGAATTATGACTCCTAATTAAGAGTAAAAGTGAAACGAGCTCTGATGTTTGTCCGTCTTCTTTGAATAATAAACCAAAATATGGATTTTCGATCGATTTTACTCGATATCGAATGCGGTGATTTGGCCCCAGTTTGAAATCAAAAATAATTTTGGTGTCAAATGTAGATAGCACTTTTTGGATAAAGCCTTCGATATACCTTTATAAAAAAGTAATAATCGGAGAAAAAAAAAACTAGGACACATTTTGAGTACCCCACGGGTTAATTTCAAAAAATAAGACCAGAATATTATTTTTTAGAATTATTAAAATATTATCAACAACTTTTATCGAAATCCTTCCACAGATATATATTATTTCGATATTTTGTTTTAAAAAAATGTAAATATCCTTAAATTTGACCTTAAAAGGGGACAATTTATAGTGCTTCAATTTAACCTTAGTTTACAAGATTGAGAACTTATATCAAGTAGTAAAATATTTTGACAAAAGGTATTTGAAATATGAAAGCACAAAAATAGATAATTTTTACATATAAATTCATATTTGATCTTTGAACTCAACGCGCGTCCAGAAAGCATTGTCCGATTTGGCTCAAAATTTGAGCACTAAAGTTTTAGATCCAGTGTCACAATAATCCAACCCGCACACCTCAAAATTCGACCAAAAAAAATTTTTTTCATATAAACAGCTGTCACCATAATATATATATAGGGACTATGTCGAAAAGTGGACCCCTCATCATATTTGGTAGTCACTTATTTTTAAAACATATACATACAAACCAAATTTGAGAAAAATCTGAGCAATAATTTTGTTTTTGATAAGTATAAGTGAAGATCTGGAAGCAGTTTTATATGGGTTTATTTTTGGACTACTGGAGTAATGGATGTAATAAACACACAGAAGCCTAATTTGCTCGAGATCTATATGATAATTTGGATCTTTTGGCAATTCAAGTCGATCTCATAGGGGTCATTTGTATGGGCACTAGGTTTGAATATGCACCGATTTTCATCATTTTCAATAGCATCCTATGGCCGACAGAAGCTTATATACCAAATTTCATCAAAATATACAAATATCAGCACAAACTCATTACCCTGTAGTGCGATTCTGTAAATTTTAACGATCCGACAATCGCAAAATATATCGACAGCTATTGTTGTTTGCACTAACGATTAAGTGATTCACTAACTACACCTTAACGATAGTCGACAAATCTATTTTTCTATTTATTTAAATTGTAAACGAGTGGCATCTCTGTCAAAATAAGCGAAAAACACAAAGAAGAATAGAAAAAAACAACAAATCACTTCGTGTTTGGCAGGATGATTTTATGTTTATGTTTAATTTCTTTTTCATTAATATTTTTGTTTTATTTATTTGAATATAAAACAATGAATTAAATATGCTTGTTAATTTTTTTTTATTTATATACAAAGTTTTTAAAATAAAAGCAAAATATTTTCATTATTTTCTGATTTTTATTTATGTATGACGACACTTCAACCTAAAAACTTGTTAACGATTGAATAAACAACACTAGAATTGTTGTCGTTTATATAACGACAACAGCTGACTTTACCAATAGCGAATATCGTTTAAAAATTTTACTGAATACCAAAATCGATAATTTTGTTGTTTTCTTTTTTTTAACGATTCGATTATCCTTAAAATAAGTTACTGAATCGCGCTATTGACCACGTAGTGGTATAGGGTATAACTACTTTTATTAACAGAAACCTGATCCATGTTTACATCTTATATATTAAAATAATTTATGAATAAACTTTGCATTCAAGATTTTTTTTCAATATTTTTCTTCTCTCAAACCTCTATAACTAGAGTTCTAATTAACGTAGGCTGTTCACATAGGTCTAAGAACACTCAGTGGATCAAGCTCCTTCTTTTGAGATATTAACTGCTTAAATTCGTTGGGTTTGAGGAAAGTTATGCGTGGAGAATCAACTTTACTTTTACTGTACGTTAACTTCTCTTGGCAAATTCGTTGGGTTTGAGGAAAGTTATGCGTGGACAATCAACTTTACTTTTACTATACGTTAACTTCTCTTGGCAAATTTTGGCATTATATTATAAAAATTAATATAATATAATATAATATAATATAATATAATGCTGCGAAGCAGCAGGGGTCCTCTAGTTTTATTTTTAAAAAAAATATATATTGTAAATTAATTGTTTTTAGTGGAAAATTTAATTTTTTCCTGAGACAACCATTTTCCAGAAAAATTTATTATTTTTTTCAGAGCCCAATATCGTTTGACGGGTGTGAGCTCCTGGCAGTTAGTTGGGTTTTATATCTAGGTACAAATATAATTTATATCATTCAAATGTTGTAATGACACGAAGTCAAATCAGGTCGACAAAAAAGTAAAGGCCTCCTACAGTCTTCTACAAGGAAAAATCGTTTTTGCAAGTACTCCTGAATGCATATCACGGTGTCAGTTGCAACAAATTAACTGCCATAGGTTTTAATAACCCGCGAAACGTTATTACGGGAAATGTTTGTTTATAAAGCAATTGCTTTAAATGTCCAAAGCTGTTCCTGAAGTATTTTTGTCGGTTAAGGCAGTAATGAAATTTAGTGTACATATAGCATATTATCGGCAACAACACATATTGATGTGATATTTCAAAGGCTGTCTAAACTGTATAACTTTTAAATGAGACCTCTAGTGGAAATCCCGACCAATTCTCAATTAAGATTAAAAGAAAAAAATCTGGCAGCCTTTAAAGAGCATTAACAAACCAAGTTTTCTCTCACATGACAAAACCCATTAAAAATTATTGTAAACAAAACAAATTGTATTTAAATAAGAAAAAAAAAAAAACTATACTATTTGCAAATTAAACAAAATATAAAGCAAAAAATAAATAAAAGCATAGAAACTATTTGCGCACTATTTTTAAACGATTTTTATATAAATAAATTTAGAAGAAAAAAAATTTCACACAAACAAAAACTCGTTATAATTATTCACTGTTTTAAAAGATTTGTCAGTGTATTTATACATACGAGTACATTGTATAATGATATACCTATTTTTAGTTTTTGCAATATTAAACAAAAATCTTTGTATATAAAATCCATGGTGCGTATGTGTGAAGCCGCATCACAACTAAACCACGCGACCGATTGACTTTATATTATCACATCATGTGTTAGTTAGGTTGCGAGAATGGTTTATAGTTCGATATGGTCTTAGCAGGTGGCTGCGCATATAATTTCTGTATCAATGGGCCGATTGAACTCATTTTCAATATAAAGAACTTTTGAATCATAATCATCAAAGAAAATAAGAATTTTCGAGTGTACCCTCACTTTGAAGCAGTTCCTGATATATGTATGGCCGAGCGAAAAATTAAAAAGGTATATAAAAAACAATTAAGAATATTATATTAGGTTTAGGAGTGTTTTGGATCTAACTTAGCTGAGGCAATAACTGGATATAGAAAATAAGCATAAACCAAATTTTAGTATATTGTTATTTTAATAATTAATAGGCTAGGCGATTTCTTGTGACCGATGTTTTGTTCTACCGTTTTATCCCGATTTTGACCAAACGTACATTATTTGAAAGGTATTTCTTTTTAGCCGTTTTGCAGATTTACAGATTTTTAAATTTTTTCCTTTATTTTGATTAAATTGCATTTAAAGTTGCTACTAACGCATATATAAAATTATACAATGCTATGTGTGTGTTTATTAAATTTGTTAATGTGTTTGTAATAAAAATGAGTTTGTTTGTGTTGATTTGTGAATTGGCTTTAATTGATTAGCGTACCTTTAGCGTCTTTATTTAATTAAAAATGAGATTTCCTAGAATTTGCACTCGAATTTCGAGGGTTGGAATCCACTCCGCAGACTATCTATTGGACTCCGGTGTATAATAATGAATCCACGTCTCATCCATTGTTATAAATCGACGTAAAAATTTAGGAGACTTTACTTCAAACATATCCAAAGCATACTTTGAATCATGATCACGTTTCACTTCTTGCCCAGCTTTTAACAAACGCGCTACCCGTCGAGAGGAAAGATTTTTCATATTTAACTGATCATGCAATATATGCCGAACTCGCTCTGTCTATATCTTTACGATGCCTGCGATCTCACTCACTATAATCTTTCGATCATCCAATACAAGCCGATGCACTTTATTTACGTTTTCTTCGGTAACTGCCGCATTTTGACGACCAGGACGATCTGCATCATTTATGCTCGTACGACAGGTTTAAATTCAGAATACGATCTTGTAACCATTGAATATGACGACAACGAATCACCATAATATTTATTAAGCCATTCTTTGGCTCTTGAAGAGTATTTTTTCCCCACCAAAAAACAATGTTTAATCAAAACACGAAACTCTTTGCAATCCATTTTTTCTCAAACTTTAAAATCAGCATAATTTTTATAACGGTAACTTTTTTTGTGATTAATGAAATGTCATGAAATTTTGATACAATTTTTCTAACAGTTGGTCCTACTGAATAAACAGAAAAAAATTCGCACTTGTCACGCCATCTCTATGTTAGGCCACGGAGTTTTCAGTCCATGTAGTATCAATAATATTTATCTTTTTATAAAAATGAAGGCTTACATGATATAGGCTTTTTTAATTTTTTTTTTTTTTTTTTTTTTTAGTTTGTATTTAAAATTATTTTATTTTTTTTTTTTTTTTTCAAATTTATAAAAGCAAATTTTTTAAAAATCAATATAATTATTGATAATATCGACGTATTTCAATCATTATATATTTTTATTTTTTTTTTTTATTTTTCTTTTTATTTATTTTTTTATTTTTATTTTTTTTTTTTTTTATTTTCACAAATCTTAAAATTTAAATTTAAAAATTTTAACAAAATGTTTGTATGTTAAATTTGTTTAAATATTAAAAGATGAGGATAATTTATAAACTAAACTATTTAAAAAAATAATTTACAAATCTACATATTGTTATATAAAAACAACAATCTTTGCCTGTTTTTAAAATAGTGCGCCTGTTATTAATTATTTGACCAGAAAAAACGTGTTCTCGTGGCAAGAATGTGGCTACTTTCCGAAGCCGTTTTAAGGAGTACAAATAAACTCGTGGGTACAAATTTGTGCGTTCTTACCATCATAAAAGTAGATATTTTATTCTATCCAAATATTCTACGCGAACTTTCAAATATAAAATATACTTAGGAAAGTTTTGCAATACTTGAGTTTGGCTCTTTGGTCACCGTCTTTAATAAAATGCATCCATATTGTGCTAGTCTTAAGTTTGGCGGGTATTCTTTTGCATTCAGAAAAAATAAAATAACGTGCATTACTAAAAACAAAATTCGAAAGTAGAAAAGCGTCTCTACTTTAAATGTAACAGTTTTCTATAGTCTGGCAACATACATTTAATAATAATACAGCGAAAACATGCATGTATGGCAACATTGAAAACAGCTGTGGAAGGTAAACAATGAAAATTTACCTATATACATACATGAAAAGTTAATGAAATGACAAAAAAGGACTAAAGGAGCGAAAAAATGTGAACTAGTTCACATAGTTCAGTAGAAAGAGTCGTTTAATTGAACTAGTTCATTCCAAACCTAACAACTATATTTTAGAGGGAATAAAACACACATGCACCAAATTTTATCGATATACATACTTATATTTGATAATCTGGAACTTACGACAATTTCAGTCGGTCTGATAGGAGTTATTTGTATGCCTACAATGGCATGAGGCTAAATTTTATTTGCGAGGTTCAAAGGTCAAATTTTGCGACGGAAAATTTAAAAAAAAAATTAAATTAAAAAATATTTGTTTAATATACATACATATGGATGTTTTTGCTGATTGTCTTCTCTACACTTGTTCTAAATCGTATCCGTGAGTTTTTATTTGTTTAAGATATAAATAAAAGATTAAGTTTAGTTGGATTATTTAATAATGAAATAATTAGTAATTATGTTGGAACAGAGTTTCAACAACTATTGTTTTAACGTAAATTTTGTTATTTAAAAAAAAAATAAAACAGAAACTTCAAATTTACTTTTTTGTACTGAATTTTATACTTGTGTTTGAATATTTATTTATAACTCAGGAACCTACAAAATCCCATTTATCAAATTTACCACAAGCAAAGAAAAGATTATCAGCAGCAACATTGTACTTTATTATATTTTTAAGTTTATATACAGTTTGTCTACAAAATCTTTGCACAGTAAGAAAAAGTTGAAAATGTTATTTTCACTTAAGAATTTAAAAAAAAAAAATTCTTTATATCTGTGGTCACAAGCAATAACCGCCTAAGTCGAAAATCATGCTTTTGAGAAAAATAACTTTTTATATAAATGTAATGGGGCTTCATTACGACTTAGGTGATAATGTTTTCATTAATAACTTTTTAATAAACAGTGTTAGAGAAATGGGGATTTCACCTAAATATAAAGCGTTTTTAGTAGAACATGATAGGAAAGATAACCCAAATCGTCGAATACCATGCTTTCGAGAAAAATGATTTTTTATATAAATGTAATGGGGCTTCATTCCGACTAAGGTCAGTATGTTTTCATTAATAACTTTTTATTAAACAGTGTGAGAAAAATGGGGATTTCACGTAAATATAAAGCGTTTTTAGTAGAATATGATAGCATACGTAACTCAAATCGTTCTTAAGTCGACTTAGGCGGTTAACGCTTGTGACCACAGATATATTCGTTTTTTTTTTACACATATTCCGTTACTGCACTTGTTCTGAACTATAAGACGCCAGCACATTAAAATAAGACACACACTTTACAACAACAACAACAACAACAACAACAACAACAACAAAAACAACAACGACAACCACAAATAAATTCTGTTTACTCAGTATCAATGGTGTCAATCTCTGCATAATGAGTGACGACAACAATAAATACGTTAATTTTCCGCGACTTTAGTGCATTTGGGTTTTCTCATGAATTCTATTGGCCTATGTACAAAATAAATGTCAGAAAAAGAAGTATGTCAGCGAAATCGTTATTATGTTCTCTCTTAAAATAAGTACTGTGTTCAACATCATATCCTGTGCTATAAAAGAAGGAAGACTCGAATTTAAAAGGTCACCGGGCAGAACGAAAGAAGTGACGCGGCGTGGGGAAAGCAAAATAATTAAAACTATTTACGATAAGCCGCAATACAGCACAAGAGAATTAGCTCTTTAAGTAAATAATGATTATGGGCTGAGTGTTTCGCCATGAAACTCTTCGATATGTAATATAAAAACACACATATTCCTCAGGAGTGTCTAGCAAAAAACCTCTTAACCTTAAAAAACTCTTTGTGAAAAATAATTAAAAAGGAATTAAATTTGCGTCAGATCTAAATTCACTTCCTCTAGGGTACTGGGATGACGTTATTTTCTGTGACGAAACTAAAGTTATGCTGTACTGTCATGATGGACCCCGAAAAGTTTGGCAAAACCTCTAACAGCATTAAAAAATAAAACCTGAATTCCTGCAGAAAAGTTTGGAAAACTGTCAGTTATGGAATGTGTTTTATTTCAAGCAAGGGAGTTGGTAAAATCAGGATTTTGGATGAAATAATGAGCAATATAATGATCCGAAACATTAATCTTATTTGTGTAGGTCCTGGTTATTATACAACTGTCCCAAAGTTATTCATATGCCTGGCCAGAGTGCAACAAATAAAAAAGATATATTAAGAAGAGTGGTAAAAAATGCCTGCAGAATATAATATTCCGAAGATTATTCATTCAATGTGCATACGTTTGATGGCTAGGGCGGACACACAAAACATTAGAAACTAAAAACCTATAAATGTAGAACAAATTAAACATTATATCGAATTAAGCTTAAGTGTGCCAACATTTATCTAACAGCACCGAAATTGTCCTTTTTGTGGTCAGGGTATACTGACCTCGTACTGATGTTTGTAACTACCAAAAATATTTGACATTTCAAACCTTTCTTAATCACTTCTAAGTCAACTTACCGATGTCCGTCTGTCCGTCCGTCCATCTGTGAGTCCATGTAAACCTTGTAATCAAACTACAGGTCGCAAATATGAATTTTGATGAAATTTAGTATAGAAGCTTCTATCGGCCATAGGATGAACGCTATTGCAATTTGGAAAATCGGTTCATGTGCAGACCTAGTCCCTATACAAATGACCCCTATGAGATCGACTTTAATTGCCATAATATCCAATTATCATATAGATCTCGCTCAAATTGGGTTTATTTATGTTTATTACATCCATTTATCAGTAGTCGAAAAATAAACCCTATACGACAATTCTCAGTCAGAGCTCCCATATGAAGTTGATTCTCGATATTCACTTAAATCTATCAAAAAAAAAAAAAAAAAAAAAAAAAAAAAAAAAAAAAAAAAAAAATATTGCGCAGAAATTTCTCAAATTTTGTTTGTATATGTTTTTGCAAAAAAAAAAATAAAAATTAGTGACCTTACCAAATATGGTCAGGATCGGTCCATTTTTCGATATGCATCTGATATGAACTTTTTCATATCCAGAGACACAAAAATAATTACAGTGCCACTCAAATTTGGTTTATGCTTATTTTCTATATTTAGTTGGACCTAAGAGATACGGTCTCCTAAAGTATGGTATAGGGTATCGTATAGTCAGTCTAGACGGACTATAATTTCCTCACTTGTTTAATATTCATTAGAATACTTTTTACTGAAGCTGAATTTATTATATTTATAAACATATTTAATAGCTAAGGAAAAAATAAATAAAAAAGTTGGTTATTGAATTACAAATCAATGCTTCTTTTGAAGTTTTCATTTTTTCTTCATGTGCAAAGATTTTATGGACAAACTGTATAGCACTGTTTGAGATATACTTTCACAAACTATAGATTATATGGTTATTTTTATAATTTTATATATAAACATTCGAATGTTGGCACACCTTTGTGAATTTTTAATGACTTTCTCTGTTTTGGTGCCGCCATATTTCGGGAAGTATAAAACCCACAGGTCTATTTCAACATTTCTCTCAATTTTAAAATGAATTCTGAGGCGTGTGGCCGACTCGTTCGTTGTTTATAAATTAAGAGATCCCATGCTGAAAATCCCAATGGTTTAATTTTTGATTTGAATAGCGCAATAAATAGCATTAAAAAAAGACTGGAAACAAAAATATATCATAACCCGAGTTTTTTAAGCTAAAGTCGTGTTCGAAACCGGTTTTAATCAAACTAAACTTGCAAATAAACAGTTATTTTGGATTGCCAAATAAAATCGAAAATCAAATTGGGTTTCAACACGAAACACGATTTTATAATTAAGTTGATAATACAAATTTAGAGTTCATACAATAAAATTATACTGAATATAGGATATGATATAGGATATCATTTTTTATTTTTATTACAAATGTGGAGAAAATTAAAAATTG
The DNA here is from genome assembly GCA_963682025.1 of Cordilura impudica. Taxonomy (NCBI): domain Eukaryota; kingdom Metazoa; phylum Arthropoda; class Insecta; order Diptera; family Scathophagidae; genus Cordilura; species Cordilura impudica. The sequence goes on along the minus strand of OY821518.1, from coordinate 39,445,845 downwards.
TTATAATGTAAAAAAAAATTAATTTTAGTTCAGTTGTTCGTAACTGAAATCATTGGAGGTTTGAGAGGTAACTTTGGACCTCTGGACTTCTTTTAGTATATTTTACTACCAAACAGCAGCCAATCCCTTTAAACAACATCAACAGAAGATCAACACCGTGACTTTAAGGGGCACCAGACCCATATTTTCAATATACACAGTTGTAAGGTGTTTGGAAAAAATTAAATTTTTCAATCTCGTTTAAAATCTAGTTTAAAGAATTCCAACAATTTTTATCTTTCTCAATGTAAGAAAAAAGATTTATTGATTGGAAAAATGATAAAGAAATCTTAGAAAAAATTAAACTTTGAATGGTATTGCGATCAGTTTTGATATTATACATATGTACGTATCTGTCTGTTGTGAAGAAGGTGGGCAAAAATATATATTATTTGGAAATATGTAAAACCTTTGCAATCAAACACAAAATGTGTATTAATAAATAACTAGCAGATTCCAGCGCTCGAAATTCGAGTGCAATTTCTAGGCAGCTTTATTTTTCAACTTAGCCAATTCACAAACCAATACTTTTATGGTTTATTATTATTGTGAATGAAGATAACAAACTCATTAACAAATTTAATAAAACACACATAGCATACGTATAATTTTATGTATGTGTTAGTAGCAACTTTAAATGTAATTTACTCAAAATAAAGGAAAACATTTAAAAATCTGCAAAACGGCTAAAAAGAAATACCTTTCAAATAATATACGTTTGGTCAAAATCGGGATAAAACGATAGAACAAAACATCGGTCACAAGAAATAGCCTAGCCTATTAATATTATAGATGCTTATTTTTTTACGCTCAATACTAACTCACTCGCACTATGGCGCCAGCATCGCACAAATGGTAAATGAACTCAGGAAATAAAAATAAAAATACTATCACATAACTATTGAGCGCCTTAGGTGGTTTTTTAAATAAATTAAAAAAACAATTTTAAATTTATTGTTAAACATTTTGTCTTTTTCTGATTTATTTATATTCCTCTGGTTGCTAATTTATATACCCTATAACACTATGTGGCGGAGGTATAATGAGTTTGTGTATCTACCAAAAATATTTAACCAAGACCCACAAGAATCACTTTCTGAGTCGATTTAGCGATGCTCGTCTGTCTGTCTGTTGGTGTAAAACTACAGGTCGCTATAGAAATTGATGAATATCAGTGCATGTTCAGACCTAGCGTCCATACAAATAAATAACCACTACACAGCGACGAAAATGGTCATAAAACCAGATTATCATATATCATATATATACATAAATATATGTACATAGATATATCTTAGGGTGGGTCAAATATTTTTACCCCATGGACTCATCGTGGTTCTGGTACTATGGGCCATAACATGGGCCCAAGGAACGATACCTCCAAAATCATTTTCGAACCCTCCAAAATGGATTTATGTCGTATATGGGTATCCGACATAATTTTAAATGGGTAACCCACATAATTTCATTTGGGTCCTCCACATAATTTTATTTTGGGGTACCCATATACGACATAAATCGATTTTTTTATGGAAATTTTGGAGGATTCGAAAATGATTTTAGAGGGATGGGGCCTTGGGCAAATATACTTGTTATGGCCCATATTACCAGAATCGCGATGAGCCCATGGACATTTTTTCGGCTCCCTACAATTTGACCCACTCTAATATATGTATATTAGGGTGTCCGTTATTTCTTAAAGTGGAAATATTTATTGTCTCATGATGCAAAAATGACTCTCCAAAAATTTCACGCCCCTGGGACCACGCCTTCCCGGCCCGACTTGCGTTTGAAAATTTCAAGTGTGTTTATATGGGGAAAATATGACTTCAGATTTTAGGAAAATTTCGTTCTATAGTTTAACTAGCTGGACCCGGCAAACGTTGTTTTGCCCTCAATGAATTTTTATTTTAGTTAGAATCTGTATATACCTATATAAAATGTGTTACGAAGATCTCCAGATAATAAAATGAGAGCTTCACCAAAAAATCTTTCATTGCCTTTCAAATCTTTTATCAAATCAAATCACAATGTTTGTGAGCCATGGTACATTCATCCCAAATAAAAATACTGCATTTTTGCAGAACTTTTGCCATACCGGAATGTTTTTTGATATTACAGACGGCATTCTCATTTTTTTGTACGTTTAACGGTGATTTGAGTGCTGAATGAGCTGTGCGGCCACCATGCAATAATGTAGCGGCTTTTTCCTTCTTTTTCGTTAGAATATTTATATATAAAATCGTTTGTGAGTTTATTTATTAAAATTTATATAAAGTTGACAACTCATTATTTTTCGAACGACAGCGCCATCTACCGGGTCCAATAAAAAAATGTTTCTAACATACATATATGTACATTCTTAGTTTCATTAAAATCACACCATAAATAAGAATATTCGAAATAACTTTACCCAGCGCCACCTATCGGGTCCATTTATACATACAAAAATTTCTTATGGCGAAACATACGTTCATTCTGAATTGCAGTCAAATCGCGCTGAAAGTAAAAATTTTTGTTTTTAACTTGACCCCAACGCCAGCTAGAGGGTTAAAACTAAAAAAAAAAAACACAGAAGAGCTCGAACCGAACCTATGCTGGAAATCCTACCTCGACAGCTCTTATGGTTCCGGAGATCATTCGTTACAATCAAATGCATCAACGTTTTTATATATACGCCACGCCCCTTTGCCCACTAACAACTTTATATAGCTAAGGTCTTATTATTTCGCAAAAATATCCTTTTGTGAAAATTTCATGACGATCCTTCCAGTAGTTTAGAAGATATTACGATTTTTTATTTTTCTAAAAAGGGGCGTGGTCCCGCCCACTTTTCTTCTTGTATGTATTTCTATTCATGCTAATACCATATGTACCAAATATGACTGCTGTAGGTAAAAAAATTCCCGTGATATGACTTTTTCAAATTTTGGGTTATATGGGCGTGGCACCGCCCCTTTGTCCAATCAAAAATTTATATAGCATATTATTCCTTCCAGAGTCACAGTAACACGCTCTGAAAATTTCAGGAAGATCGGTTCTTTGGTTTGGCCTCCTATAAAGCACAAACAAACACACATTCATTTTTATATATATAGATAGATTGAAAGCAGAATAATTATGATTTAAGGTAAAATGGGGCGAAAAAGGGGGACTTGGTAATAAAAAAATGTATGGCTACCTTACCTGTAGATAAAAAGTGTATAAAACTTTAGATAAATACATATTACAAAAAAATTATTTTGTATAGCAAACATTGTTAGTGGTATATGTAAAAAAAAGGGGGCGGTGAAATGGGCGTGGTTCATAGTTATATGGCGACGTTAACAGTATTAAGAGCAATATACTACCAAATAAAAAAATCCGTTGGAAGGAACAAATTTGTACAGAGAAAAAAAAGTTTAAAACTTTCAAACAAAATTTGGCGTGAAAAGGGGCGTGAAAGGGGGCGTGGCGTAAGAAATGTTTATTTCTACCTCGCCTGGAGTATAATGTGTATACAATTTGAAGTAAATCAGTTAAAAACTATATGGGAGCAATTACATAATTTTAAAAAAGTGGGCGTAAAAGTGGGCGTGGTCAAAAAAAAGTACCCTATTAATCATGCCAGAGTCTCAGTTAAATGCTGTGAAAATTTCAGGAAGATCGGTCCAGAGGTTTGGTCTCCTATAAGGTACACACACACAAACAAACAAACAAACAAACAAATAAACAAACACACATTCAATTTTATATATATAGATTATTCTGACAAGTTGTTATATAATTCGGGATCAGTATTAAATTATCCTTTCAAAAAGCTTTAAAACTTCGAAATCGAATAAAACCTCGCCAAGAAATAGCAAATGCCCCAGACCACTTTTGTGCCATGAAATTTGATGGCATTTTTTCAACTTTGAGAAATTGATTAAAGCCATAATTTTTTTTTTTTTTTTTTGTCTCTATGCGTATAAATACTCAGATATGAAGTATTGTTTTATTACCACGTTGTTAACCTATTGTGCATTGAGACTGAAAATGGGAAATTTTTTTACAAAATTTTGAAAATTCCTTTTTCAAGTTTTAAAAAATTTTCTTAAACAAAAATTTAAAAAAATGGATCTGCCACTTTAAGGTTTTGTTAAATGCATGTAAGAGATTGACTGTGTGAATTTTTAGGTAAATCCCTACGCCAGAATTTTTTTGACTAGGATTTTATTTTTGCGGATTTCGAGAAAAATTAGATTTTTGTGAAATGTTCATTAAATGTACTCTCTCAATACTTTGTAACAAAAAATAATCAGTTCTCTACTTTTAAATGCTATATTTTATCTTAATAGCCTAGGGTTTCGGAAAAAATAATATTTATGAGACCATTAACCCTTTTGGATTGGGGTCACATATGACCCCAAGAGAATAAAAGACAATTTATTCAAAAAATTCAAATATTTTGTAAGCGCTATTGAATTTTTATATATGACGCTTAAAATATAATAGCCAAATGTGCAAGTCTTCCGTGCTAAAAATTTGGAATAATTCGAACAACGTTAACCTTGCCGGGGCAAAACTTTGAATTTTGTCATATTTAAAAAAAGTAAATAACTAAAAATAAATTGCTATAGTCAGTAATCGCCTTAACAAAGTGTGATCCAAGACCCTCTCTCGACACACATGTTATAGGGTACTGTATAGTCGGTCTGTTTCTATTGCTACAAATTAAAATTATTTAGAAAATTATCTTATGTATCTTTTGCTTGCTTTTTAATCTACTTTAGTTTTGTTTTTACATATATGCGAAACCCCCATTTGATCTGCCCACTTCTTGATTTTTTTTTTTGTTTTGTGATTTTGTTTTTTACGTATTATTAACACTTTCGACGAACCTCTTTAAGCGCCACAGCGGAGAACAACAACAACAATAACAACAACAACAAGTCACTAACTGGCGCCAAAAGTCACTACATTCGCAGTCTATCACAAGCACATGTAGAGTGCGCGGTAGTGTAGAGCAATTCTTATGAAACATATGAATATTATAATTTTGAATGAATATAGAATAAAATGAAATAAAATATTTGAACCATATTAAATTGATAGAGATTTTACTATCTAAATGATTTAGCAAACGCTAAATATCTATGTATACACTCGTACCTATATGTATATCAATATTTTTTTTATTTGAAATAAAACCGAATTGAGACAATTAAAACTTTGGAGAAAGAGAGAGAGAGATAGAGAGAGAGAATAATTTATATAAAATAATGTTTGTTTTCATATACAAAGAGAAATCGCGAATGAAAGAGAAAAATACCAAAAATTTTAAAGGAAAATCATTCTTTTTTATTAAATTATAGTTGACATAATTGAAATATTTTTAAACTAACGACGGAATTCATTGATGTCAAACAATTTATGCCGGACAAAAATAGCACAAACCCATTATACTCGTAACTGACCACCGTGGGTATAACAATTCCATTTGAAGTGGTTATAAAGAGACTATTGTTTTTGTGTCTTTGAAGCAATTAAAACATTAAAGAATGTTTGGTAAAGAAACTGTTAAGAGTCGTGGAGGAACAGCACAATGTTTCTACTTAACTACATACTTTTGAGAGGCTATTCGTCCAAACTTTATTATTTTATATGACAAATTAATCTCATAATTGCACATCTTTTTATTCTCGTATCGTTATCTTATTATTCAAATGATTAACTTTAGCAAATGATTCATTTTAATAATAATCTTATTAAACAAATTCAAAATGAGTCAGTTGATGAAAAATAATTAATTGATTTTTAAGGTAAAAAATAATAACAAATAAATCAAATATAACAAATAATTAATTTCCATTTAATAGCAGTAAAAATAAAGTTCATCAATCTATTATAGTTAAAAACAATGAAATTTTATTAGTATTATTTCTATTAAAGTGACAGAATAAAATAACGGGTTATAACCAAAAATCAGAAAAAGTTAATAGTGGTAGTATTTAAACATTATGGAAGAATATCTCAGATCGTAAGGAACAAAAATAAGTCTGAAAAAGAAACACATTCCGACCAAATAAACCAAATCCATGTACCCAAAGTAAGATTTTCAAAGCGCTTGACAGAATCTGAAGTAAGACAAGTTCAAAGTCAATGCTTCAGGTATGACCTGCGGGGAAAAAAATTTTTCTTAGATTTTTTTTTCTCATAAATGTCTTCTAAAATCCATCAAAAATAATGCCACAAAAGGTTTTTTTTTTTAAATTCGAATTATTTTTGGAGTTACAGAGCTATATATGTATACTAGTAGATTCCAGCTCTCGAAATTCGAGTGCAATTTCTAGGCAACTTTATTTTTCAACTTAGCCAATTCACAAACCAACACTTTTTGGTTTATTATTATTGTGAATGAACAAATTAACAAACACATAAACAAATTTAATAAACACATATATAGCATAAGTATAATTTTATGTACATATGTGTTAATAGCAACTTTAAATGCAATTTACTCAAAATAAAGGAAACAATTTAAAAATCTGGAAATCTGGAAAACAGGTAAAAAGAAATGCCTTTCAAATAATATAAGTTTGGTCAATATCTGGATAAAACGGTAGTACAAAACATCGGTCACAAGAAATCGCCCAGCATATTAATATTATAGATATATATTATGCTTGTGGTTCCTATTGGGAACAAAGGGCCACAATTTATATGTATATATACAAATAATAAAATATTTATACGAAAATATAGAAAATTCTTGCAATGAAACTTTAAATGTTTTCTCGAAATCACTTTTTTCAAACTGGAGTGTCGTTTTCCTCGAGAACTAGAAACATAGAAACATAAGCAAGTTCGGAAAAAGTTAGAAAATTACGTCTACTTTCACGTAAAGAAACAAAAAGTTGATAAATTGAAAAATTGACTGAGCTACAGCACTTTTAAAAAAAGTTCTTTTTGTGAGGTTGAACCGCAGGCCATAACTTAAGTATTCCTTAATGTATTCAATGAAAGTGTGATTTTTCCTTTCAGTTGCAGATTCCAGGAAATTAATGATAATACATTGGGGAAATATTAAAATTCCTCCAAAAGTGAAACATCGGTTGAATTAAAAATGTTAGCGTAAAGTGTTGCAATATATTGTGTTATTTACGCAAGGCATTTAAAACCAACTTGGCAAGAGAAGGTGTTACTAAGGATTGCACACAAAAGAAATTGTAACATAAATAAATCGAAAGAACTTTTAAAGGAAATTACCGATTTTAATATGATGGAAATGTTCTTTAAATTAACACATTATAAAGGGTATCTCAAATTTCACGCTAGATTTGATTTTGCAACCAAAAGAACAACACGGTTTGTCAGATGACGTTTAAGGTAGATTCATCGTCGCGAACCGCAGTCTGCAGACTGTTTTTTTTTATATGAAGTTTACGCGATAGAAAAGGAGGGGAAAGTAGCGAGCAATTTTTACTCGTTATGACTGCAGACTAATTTGATTTTGAAACGCAGTCTGCAGTCTGCAGACAAAATACTGCTATCTCTTGTTTTTTTTTTTATTTTTTTCTAAAGATTTTTAAGAAATGTTTTTTTATGTGGCACCTCTGTGATGCGATCATACATATGTGCGAAATGGCGGAACAAGGTAACCTGTTTAAATTCATTATATACTGGACTGGTTACCTGATTTTTACCTGCATTTTGAGATTTGAATAAACTAAAAAAGCTTATATCAGAGGTACGCAACTCTGCGGATCCATGCGGTGAAAGTTAATAAATGTTTCAACATCTGTTAAACGCATTCTTGGTATCAATGTAGCATAATATCCCTTCATTGACGTTCGCGCAATATTTCACGTACAGCGAACTTTTTTTTCTTCAATCAAAAGCAATTTTGCCAATAGATAAAACTTTTCCACTTCTAATTGAAGCAAAAGTAATATTTGTTCGCGGCTCATATTTTCCAACTAATTTTATTTCTTTTTAGTTTACGTTTAAAATTGATAATAACACTTTTCAATTTCGCAAACAATATATCTGACAGTTGAACAGCTGTTTAAAAAAAATGTCTGCAGTAACTCAACCTACAGACAATGAATCGAGCTGCGGGTTGCTCGTTATAATTCAACAAATGAGTCTTAAGTTAGCAAAAAAAAAGCATTTCATGATAGAACAACGCGTTTTCATAGTTGAACTATTTTTCAAAAATAATGAAAGTTTGACGGCTACTGTTCGAAAATTTCGTAGAAAATATAGAGAAAATTTTAATCTAACTTCGTCAACTGTGTAGAGAGTAATTGACAATGCAGACTGGGTCAATTGGTGACGCTAGCCACAATGGTCGTCCAAAGACAAACCGTTCAAATGTAAATGTCGAAGCAGTGCGTAAGTGCGTTGACGAAAGTCCAGAAACTTTAATTCGACGTTGTGCACCAGAATTGCAAATTTCAAGAAACTCTGTATAGCGCATACTCATTCCTGAAGATCTGAGTCTCCAAGCTTATAAAGTTCAATTGACACATGAACTGAAGTCCAATGACCATGCACAGGAAGAGAGTTGATTGAATGGATTATCGAAAAACAAATACATCCACAACGTGACAGTGTTTGGTGCACATTTTGGACTAGAGGCATCATTGGACACATACTTCTTAGAAAATAAGGGCGGTCAAGCACGGACTGTTGTTACTTGTGCTTGAAGTAGCGGCATAATAACAAAGTTCTTTCTGTCTTAATTGGATGATATTGATGTGAACGATACAGTGGATAAGACATTTCTGGTCGCGTACTCTCTAGTTTCGGTTATCGGATGTAGACAGTTTGATTTAACACCATTGGATTTCTGTTTATGGGGTTATTTGAAGTCAGAGATTTATGACAACATAGCCCACAACCACCTGTACATTAAAGGAGGAAATTCAACGCGGCATCAACGAAATTCAGCCACATTTATGCAAAATGGTCATGGAAAATTTCGACAAAATAGTGCTTATGTGCCAAAAAAAAAAGCCGTGGCCATTTTCTCGATGTTTTGTTCCATACATATCCCTATCCTGTTCACTTTATGATTCAATAAAAAAAAAGACAACAGTGAAAAAGAAAAAACCTGTGAATTTTGGGATTATTTTCAGATTATCAGAAATACCTCAAATTCAGTGATCCTTTTGCTGGACACACACTTTTTCCGAGTAAAAAGTGTGTTATTGTTGGCAAGTTGCTTTGTGCTCTTCTTCACTCTTTTTACAAGAGCCCAATATATTTTTGTGGGCCTGAGTTCTGGACCTTTCGGTGAATTCGCATCGCTTCGTGCGGCATTAACATTATTTCTTTCAACAACTGATTTATTGTAGTGACATGATGCATGAACAGGCAAAAAAACCCCAAAGGTACCTCATGCTTAGGAATAGTAGTAGACTCTTTTTGGCAAGCATTCTGTACAAATCGATATAAATTGCAGCCATTGTCAACTACAAAGTTGAACTTCATTTTCTTTTGTGTATTTTTGTTCACGAACTTAAATATCCGCTCCTGGTAGTTGTGAGAAGTCACCAAGCACGTATGTTTCATGTTTGTAGCTTCGATCCAGTACCTGTACTTCTGTACTTTATACGATTCTGCACTTTATACGATTCGAGTCCTGCCTTGTTTTTAACTTTACCTACGAAAGACTCCGCGAATTGATTTGTTGAGCTGCTTTTCTCCGTAAAATATTAGATTTTTTTCTTAAGAAGGGTCAATATTTTTCTAACTTTGTCAGGTTCAGTATAGCCCTTTTGTCTGCGACTTCCCGGCCTTCTATTAATAGTAAGACGTTCGTTATAATTTTTAATAACCTGAGAAACCATTTGCAGAAAAACGTATGCCTCGTTTTAAAAGACTGTTTCGGATTTTTATAAAATATTCTGATAATTTTTTACGTACTTTTCTTTCACAATCGATTTTAAAGTAATATAATTGTTAAGATCGAAAAAATCTTAACACATATATTCCTCTTAACTTCTTTCGCAAGTATTATTAGAATTTTTTTGTACTGAGTTATATTTGAAAAATATGTCAGTTATTATGCTTAATGTGGCCACCGTTTATTTGTTGTTAGTTTGACGTGCCAAAATTGTTAAATATTATCAACAAAATTTAACTTGGTCCTACAAAAAATTTACCACAGAAACAAAGGTCTGCGGCCGAAATGTTACCAATGTAATTAGAAACTATCAGGAGAATTTGACCATGAAGAGGAAACAACTCTGCGCTCTCAAAGGTGATGAAGAGAATGATCAATTTCCATCTTGTGAACTACCTAGAGGCCAACTCACTTCTTAATGTTCAACAGTATGGCTTCCGTAGAAATCGTTCCACGGGAGACCTGTTAGCTCTACTTTCTGAGCGCTGGAGTCGATCCATTCGCAATTTTGGCGAAAGTAAAGTGGTTGCTCTAGATATTTCCAAGGCATTCGATCGTGTGTGGCACGGTGCATTGATAAACAAAGCTTATTGCGTTTGGGGTCGTTAATGATTTCTCTCAATTTATATCGAGTTTTCTCAGAGACCGAACAATACGTGTTGTTATTGATGAGATCTCATCTAATGAGTTTCAGCTTAATTCTCCTTCTCTTTTCCTCATCCTTCTGAACGACCTTCTTGGTCAAACTTTTAACTCTATATACTCTTCCGCAGATGACAGCAGTGTCATTCATTTTCCTTTAATAGGCCAAGCCTCTTGGAGGTTGGGGGCAAAAGGCGGACAATGAATGCCACATTCGATCAAGACCTGTTAACAATCTCCGAGTATGGTAAAGCGAAAAGAGTTGATTTTAATGCGCTGAAGGCTCAATGTTGTACGTTGACCCATACGGCCATGGATTCAACAATGTCATCTGTATATATGGGTGGTATAGGTATTGAGGAATCGGATACTCTTGATGTTCTAGGCATGAGAATTCAATGTGATGTTCGTTGGAACGAGCATGTTTTTCAAGTGTCGAAAGCAGCATTAAAGTGTCTTGGTTTTCAAAAACGGTGCAAAAATTACTTCACTCTTTCTGAGTTCGTTCAAATCTATACCACTTGCATTCGACCGAAAATGGAATACAACTCCCATATATGGGCAGGAGCTTCAAAGACAATACAGGATGTCAAAAAACAGAGCACGGATATTGAATTCATGTTTCATAAAAAAATACTCCTGCTGCATATTGGGGCCGAATGGTATGTACTGGCAGATTTCTTGCAGCTTCCGGTTAATATTTGTACCGAAATTTATATTTAATTCTTATAAGCCAACTCAATGTGTCCACATATTTTTGGCCCGATTTCGCATCCTGCACCTACAGTAAGGAAACACATGGTCAAACAGCAAATCCTCCAAACTGTCCGGAGTTTAGGCCAGTGGAGAGATATTGGGCTCTTGTAAAAAGGCAGTTTAAGAGCACAAAAAAGGTGACAAAATGGGAAATAATTTTTAACTTTAATTTAGAATTTTTTTATAAGCAATTGTTTCTTAAAATTTCAATGCTTTTTAATTTTCAGAATTAATTCCAAAAAACTCATTTTATTTAAACAAACCTTAAAACAGGAAAAAATGGGAAATATTTTTTTTAATTTAAATTTACATTTTTTATACATATCGCCAATTAAAATGTAAAAGGCCGTAACTAACATTTTTATTTTTTTACAGGAGTAGCAAAAAACATCATACACCACAATCTACTTAAAAGTTAATACCCAAATTTTAGAATCAAGCTTAAAAACAGAGATGAATTTTTATTATGAAAAAAAAAATTATGGGAATATAGTAGTTTTGAAATAAAAGGCCGTAACTTCAATACAAAAAGTATTTTGAATTTTTTTATTAGTTACGGCCTTTTGAATTTTAGATGACGATATGTAGTTTGACAGTTTTTCTAATTTACCCGAAGCAAAAATATAAGACAAGTCAAAACATATGTACTCTCTCATACAGGTTGTTCTCATTTAAGGTGCTATTACATGATGTGTTTTTTACATATGTACTGTCAAATTTCGTCACAACAAAAGTTGTACACATCGTGTGATACATATGAAACATTGTTTATGTACAATACATGAGGAAAGTCACAAGTACATTTTTCAATTAGAACAGGTTCTATTTTTGCATGACAAACATATGAAAATACAACACTGCTTGTGGCGAAAGAAAAACAGAGTAAATTATAAAGATTAATATTGAAAGAAAAATAAATTGTTTAATATTAATTAACAATTAAAATATATATAACTTTTTTTAACAATAAATTTTTGAAAATTCACAAATTAAATCAGCTGTTGTTTACATTTAGAGGTTATGTCATACGGAAATACATATGCACGTGTGATAGCAAAAATTATGAATCGTATGTAAAAGACAATTTTGACAGCCATAAGTAATTTCATATGGATAAAAAAAGTGACAGTACATATGTAAAAAACACATCGTGTAATAGCACCTTTACCCAATTTTTGAATAAGGGAATGCATTTGGGTAAGTTTGAAACTTTTCGAAAATAAAATTTGATATATTTCATATTAGAGGCTGCAACAATTTTTAAATCAGACCTACATTCGATTTAGGGTATACACCTTTTGCTTATAAACACAATCATACTTCATTGGATTATAATGATTTATTTCTTTCACTTTTCCATGCGCCATGTTTCAGTAACATTTAAGTACGAAGTCCAAAACTTTGAATAAACTAGTTTTTTTTTTTTGTTAATGGCTGATCCCATTAAATTATTTAAGCACAAGAACTTTTGTGTATTAATCAAATGAAAAAAAAATTAACCGTTATAATGTGTCACCTAATTGAGGTACCAACGGGTTTGTTGAACGAGAATTACCATATTGCAAATATGATACTCGCATGTTTCATTTTAAAAATATTAGCAGCTCGTTAATATTTTCAAATTAAGATCATTTGTACTTTCTGTAACATAAAACGTAAATGGCGTCAGCTTAGCAAGTTTTTGTAAAACAAAAAAAAAAATGGCAATTAATATTTTATAAATACAAACAATAAATTGACGAATGATTACTTAATTTAATTAAACATTAAAATTCCACCTCATTTGTAATTCAATGCAGTAATTGACAGAGCGTTCTTTATATAACAAATGATTTTGTTATTTCATGTTAATTGGTGTGTTTTGCCGGTGCCGGAGAGATGGAGTCGGGGATGGTGTGTTGGTTTTTTTTTTTTTTTTTTTTTTTTTTTTTTTTTTTTCATTCTAAATTAAAAGTAGTACAAAGAGGTACAATAAATGAAAACAAAAAATATGTTTGACATTATTTTTGTTTTTGCGATAGCAATCAAAATAAAAACAGAACAAAAAAACAAAACAAAAACTACGGAATGAAATAAAAAATATAAACATTTTTAAATGGTGACGATATAAACGCCACTTCCGTTAGTAAGTCAAGCAAGTAAATACATATGTGCATATAACACACCAAGAAAATTATGCAAGTTGGCAGACTGCGACTTAAATGTGGCTTACAAGTACAAAAAAGCAGTTACAAGTACAAAACAAAACCAAATAACTTTGTTAATTTAACATAAATCTCAAAAATTAGCTTAAATCTGTAAAATTTATATAAATTTGTTAAGTAAACAATGGATCATAGTAGATTTCGACCGTAATTCCAAGTGATTTTTCTAAAGTTAGGTTAAAAATTGTATATACATACATTGTATTTATAGGGAAACGCAACAAAGTTAATTTGATAAACTTAATTTCTTTGTATGTCAATAATTCCCCTTTGTAGGGTAACTTTGTAAAAGTACTCATTACAAATAAATGAGTTCAACAAAATGTTAAATAATATAATTAATATTATATAACAAGCTTAAATTCATACATCAACACTTCGTAAGTGGAGAGAAGTGGAACTGAATCTTCAAATACACCATTGACAGCAGTAATCCAAACTTAATCATATTTTTTATAGCAATTTTGATTGATTTTCTTTACCTACGCCTGAGAATGAAAGCATTTGTTATGAAATTTAAATCTATTGACTATTTATTCTTAGCGAATGTAAAATTTTTAAGGAAAAAATGTGGAAACAGCAAATATTTTGAATATTTTATTAGAAAAAAAAAGCATATAAAAGTAAACTAGCAGATTCCAGCGCTCGAAATTCGAGTGCAATTTCTAGGCAACTTTATTTTTCAACTTAGCCAATTCACAAATCAACACTTTTTTGGTTTATTATTATTGTGAATGAAGATAACAAACTCATTAACAAATTTAATAAACACACACATAGCATATGTATAATTTTATGTATGTGTTAGTAGCAACTTTTAATGCAATTTACTCAAAATAAAGGAAAAATTTAAAAATCTGTATATGTGGTGATCAGCTAAAAAGAAATACCTTTCAAATAATATACGTTTGGTCAAAATCGGGATGAAACGGTAGACCAAAACATCGGTAACAAAAAATCGCCCCACAGAAAATAATCCAATGGGGTTAAATCATACCATCTTGGTAGCCATAACAGCGATGCCAACTTAGCGCTTTTCGTGCTAGATATAGCGCTTTTTTACTTACCCAAAATCACATTTTTTTCTTTTTAGTGCTTTTCGCGCCTTTTCAATACAAAAATTTATGTTAAACGAAATTGTACATATTTGAACAACTTGCCTCCAAATTTAAACTTGTTGGCAGGAGAAACACATTGGTTCTCTTAATCCGTAAAGACTAAAATTATACGACATGATATATAAGTTTATTAACAAAGATTCCGATATGCCAAGAAAAAGTCCGATGTTAGCACCAAACATTCAAGCAATTCTGAATATATTGCTTGATTTATAAACTCATTTTAACGTTGTTAATGAAAAATCGTTTGAGGCGTTGTTAAAAAATATGTACAATGATTCCAGAAGTACGACTAGTTATTCGAAGTCCAAAAACAAAAACAAAACTTTTTGATACATATATCGGTTATTTAAAATTTTAACAAATAGGGAAAATAAAATTTCCTATTAAGGCCTGTAATAATATTGAAGAAGCGGACAAACAATTAATCAAACAAAAGTTAATTGAGTTCACAAAATAACTAGTGCTAAATTGTCATCTAATTTTGCAACACAAAAAAAATTCTTAACTCAACGTCGACAACATTGTCTCAACAATGTAAAACTATGTAAACGGAAAAATTGAGACAGAACTGATTGATTTTTGGATTGAAGTACTTAATTTCAAAAACTCGGTTAATGAATTTCCGTTTTTTTTAAATTATTAAATTTCCGTACTCAAACGCTGAAGTCGAAACAGAGTTCAGTGAAATTAATTTTTTTTTTTTTACAACAAAACAAGGAATATAATGGCCTAAGCACTGTAAATTCTTTAATCTATGTGACCGATGATTTGTTCCAAAGTTTTCTCCCGATTTTATCGAAACATATCTTATTTGAAAAGTATTTCTTTTTAGCTCTCCATCAAATTTACAGATTTTTATTATTATTAATTTTTTTTTTTTTTGAGTAAAATGCATTAAAAGTTGCTATGTGTGTGTTTATTAAATTTATTAATGTGTTTGTGAGTTTCTTTTCTTCATGCACAATAATAAATGTGTTAAATTGAAAAATAATTTTGGACATAAACCAATAACGACAGCAATCGATATTTAAAAAGTGTTGAATTGTGAATTGGCTAAAATTGATTTGCATACCTTTAGGGTCTTTATTAAATGAAAAACAAAATTTCCTAGAATTTGCACTCGAATTTCGAGGGCTGGGAACTGATATGGACTAAAAATTAAAACTGCTTGTTATATTGATTACAAAAATTAAATTTTTAAATTTCACATTCACTAAAACAAGATGACGAAGAAAATGAAACGTTTTTATTTGGTATACGAAAAGCTTTTAGCGCTTTTTGTGGCACTGTTTTCCGCTTTATTCTAGGAAAAAGATGGTATCGCTGCATTGCTCTATACCGTTTTCCGTTGACAGTAACATTCTGCTCATCATCGATTTAGAAGACAGAATATGTCATATACATATTATGTACCAATGACTCTGCCGGCCCATAAAACGCACCAAACAGTAATTTTCCGTGGATATAGTGGACAAAAGCTTGTGGATTATCTTCACTCCAAATGCGACAATTTTGCTTATTTACGTACCCATTGAACCAAAAATAAGCTCTTGAACAAAATTTTGTATGGAAAATCAAAATCAATATGTGCTCCAGCGTATTGGACGGCGCTTACGATGGTCATTTGGCTTTAATTCTTGCACAAGTTGAATCTTAAAAGCTCGTAAAATCTTCCATAAAGTTGGATGAAAACGTCCCCATTTGCTGAGAACAGCAACGAATTGCTAGATGTGAGTCTTATTCAATGCTTTGCGCACTATTTGGCGTCTTAAGGCCTAGTTAGCCACACGTTACCGTAACCAAACGTGTCAGCTCTTTTTTTCTGTTACATGAAAAGCATTTAGAGCAGTTACCGAACTCAACTGTCACGTAACCGGAACGTCAAAATCTGTTGAAAATAGATTTTTGCTACGTTTGTACGTGACATTTGTGAACAGCTGATAAAGTTTGGTTAATTTTACACAGCAACATGCTGGTTCGTTTTTTACGTTCTATAATTGCACTAAATGCCAACGTTACATTTACGGTACGGATACATTTTAACAACGTGTAGCTAACTAGGTCTTTACGGTATGCACATTATGCACAAAGAGTAAAGCCACACGTTGTTACAATGTAACCGCATCGTATCGTACCGTTGGACACGTTTTTTCATTAGACAGGTTGAATCAACTGATTCACACCGTTACCGCTACGCGTGGCTAACTAGGCCTTAAACGTGGTTCGAAAACGAATCGTAGTTATTCGAATTAGCCGCTTTGATGGACGATTATGACTGCCAAAAAGTTTGACGAACAGAACCACTATTTTGATAGTAAATTTCAAGCGTTGGTCTCGTGTAAGTCTATCAATGATAAATTGCCAAGCCAAATTAAACAAAAAGCAACTATCAGCTACTAAACCAGTTGTCAAATAAAACAGTGTTACCAACTCAAAGTTGTTAACATCTAAAAAACACCCTTTATAATCCTTGTAAACAGTCTTTCAGAATATGCTTTGTTTTTTTTTTTTTTTTTTTTCTTCTTAAATTTATCATTAGAATCTACTCCTTTTGGGCTTTCACCCTGATATATGACAAACCACAATCAGGTCGAGTTGAAATAACTGGTTTGACCACTTGGTCTTTTTTCCTGAGAAAATATTTAATATAGCCGGTATGCCAATACAACTAGTCCCTTGGGAATTTTACCTGATATGTTAACATTAACCTTCTCTGTTAAAAAACTTAACACACATTTACTTCGATATTTTGATTTTTTTTGGATTTTTTCAAATAATTTCATGGCCTCAACTGTGCTTGTAAAATTAATTTTTTCAGTTCATTTCAAGGACAATTCTCAAAGTGACAATGAGTAACAGCTAGCAATGTGGGCCTTTTTCAAGAACATTTAATATTATCTCCTAAATGTATCGAAAAAACAGCCAAACTTTTTGAATTTCCAATGATAGTTTGTTGTCATACTAAAGTGTTATTTATTGTCATCAGTATCTATCTTTGAGATCACGCGTTTTTCGGGTAATAAATAAATGCAATTTATTTTATTAAGTTGTGAATTTTAAAAAGTTCATTAAAAGCAATTTTTTTTTTTTTTTTTTGTCCCATGAATATATTATGAGTATCTAAAGAAAACAGTTAATTAAAAAAAGAAAAAATATCATAACAGACAATTAAAATTGTTCCAAATTTTTAATTAGTTTAAATTAATTAAAATGAAACATACAAACAGAACTTGAAAGATTGAATACTTTTTTTCAAATAAGTTCAATAAAATTATAAATACAATTCTGCATTACTGTTATAGAATTAATTTTATAATTTGATTAAAAGATTCAATTTCAAATTTATTACTTTTTTAGAATATATATTCCTTAAGGACTATTATCTTTGAAGAAGGAATGGTTCAATTGATAGAAATCTTTAAAAAAGATAAATAATAAATCCTTCACTTATTCCTACGTTAAAATAGATTCAATATTAAAAAATATTCTTTTTTGCGGATTATTGTTGTAAGACTTAGATGCAAATATAAAACTATATGAATTAAGAATAACTTCCACCAGAAAAAAATTCATTAAGTTATCATATCAGTCGTTCAACTGAATAAATTCTTTAATCAATATTTTTTTTAGGGCAATTCCATAAAATGTCAACTTTGATGAAAAAAAAAATTTTTTTTTTCATTTTATTCATATTAATTTTAATTTTTTCATTTTTTTTTTTTCATTTTTTTCATCTTTTTCATTTTTTTCATATTAAAAATATATTAAAATATGTTCCAAGTTACATAATGTAATTTCTTACAAGAATTGTAGATAATAAAATAATTATAAAATTTATTTGTTTGCTCAATTTTCTTTTAATACATGTTTAAGAAACTTTAGTCATTCAGTCGCAGTCATTCCGCACGTCAAATGACAGTTAATAACTTCAACACTATTACAGGTAAGTTGCTCTAAATTATAATTTTATATTGCTTCTATATCATATGAAAAATATGCATTAGTTTAAAAACTGATTAGCTTCTTAATTCATAAAAGTTCCCAGGTTTTAATACCAGGACAGAGTCATGGTAGCAAAATTGTCATTCCGTCACTCAATGAGAAATTACTCAAAATTAAAAGAATAAAATAGTGAAAATATTGTTTCTGAGTTTTTTTTTTTTTTTTTTTTGTCATGGTAGCAAAATTGTCATTCCGTCACACAATGAGAAATTACTCAAAATTAAAAGAATAAAATAGTGAAAATATTGTTTCTGAGTTTTTTTTTTTTTTTTTTTTTTTTTAATATCTTAATCATTAACAATCATTTTCAAACTGAAGGATGAATTTTCAATTGAAAATAGCATTGTGGAATAGCCTTAACTTCAATTCTACAACTCAAAATGTCATTCCGTCACATATGGAATTGCCGTTTATTTAAAAAAAAAATAAATAAATTGTAAACAATTTTATTTTTAATTGAATTCGCTTGTTGAGTTTAAGTCCAAATCACAGCTTTTTATGGGGAATAAATTCCTAAGATGCTCTGCATTTGCGCACAATTAAATATTTGAAATATTTTAAAAATTAGCTTAGTTGCAGAAACTTGAAGCAATAGTAATAATAATTATAACTAAAACAATTACATGATTGCATGCAATCATGCAAGAACAAAAATGTCTTAGCTAAAAAAAAAAAAAAAAAAAAAATAAAAAAACAATAACGAAAAACTGCAACTCTTCTACACTTTAACATATATAATTTTAATTGGAATTTGATTAGAAATCTTTAGCGATTAACAGACATTAAAAAAAGTAAACACACATTTTAAAATCGAAGTATAAATCTTATCCCCCAATCCCATAACGGTCATTTTAAGAATTAGTTTTGTATTTATTTCTATTCTCATATTTTTTAATCTGTCAAAAAATAGGTTTTTTTTATTTTAAAAAAATTCGAACTTTACAACACTATATTTAAAAACGTATACACCGTAAGTGAAGTGTGGCAATACTAAATGAGCAATGATATAAAATTTAGAGACAACCATGTGAAAATTGAGAATGTCATCATAAAAATAAAACAGTTTTCATACCCAATATACAGTGCCGACATTTTAAATAGCTCGTTTAAAAACATTAAAGTATGCAAAAATTTGTTATTTTGTTCTTATCATACACTTCTTTTTAAACTCATTTAACTCAATCTCTCTGTCTGTCTGTCGTGGGGCAACCCCATTTGTTGTGACTAAAGATTAATTTTGGGGTAGTCAGGCACAGTCACGCACAGTCACGGAGTGATCTAAATGTCATTTCCCCTAATCCGATCGATCTAAAACTTGGTCCACACACTTGATGTGAAAATAAAATTAACTTTGACTTAGTCACGAAGCGTCACGCATGGTAACGCACAGGCACGGAGATTTAAAACGGACTTCCCCTAATCCAATCAATCTGAAACTTGGTCGAT
Organism: Cordilura impudica; assembly: GCA_963682025.1. NCBI lineage: Eukaryota > Metazoa > Arthropoda > Insecta > Diptera > Scathophagidae > Cordilura > Cordilura impudica. Next base: position 39,425,761 of record OY821518.1, on the reverse strand, counting down.
ATACTTGCTGTAAAGAAAGATTAACTTTGACATAGTCACGCATAGTCACGCACAGTTACGGAGTGATTTAAAACCCATTTCCATTTATCCGATATCTGAAACTTGGTCAATAGACTTGCTGTGAAAAAAGAATAACTTTGGCATAGTCGCGCACAGTCACGCATAGTCACGCACAGTCACGGAGTGATTTAAAACCCATTTCCCCTTATCCGATCGATCTGAAACTTGGTCGATAAACTTGCTGCGAAAAAAGATTAACTTTGACATATTCACGCACAGTCACGCTTAGTCACGGAGAGATTCAAAACTCATATGCATAAGGAAAGAGTTTTAATAAAAAATTTGTTTTTATGGGTTAGACTATTACAGTTATTTTTGTTTTGTATTATTAGTTTTGTTATTTTAATATAGAGATTCTATTTAAAAAAAAGGTTAAAGTTAGATCAATTCTGTGGTTTTCTAGAATAACCGCGTATGTTATAAAATCAAAATGTTCAGGAGAGCCAAAAACCGTTATATTTGAAATTATGGGCTCGATATAAAGTTTTTAGAGCTTTTTATTTAACAGTCCTGTAGATATGGGCAATAAAAATTTTATATAAAATTTTGAGTCAAAAATCTTCAGAGGAATAGATCCTAGAGAAGGATGAAAAAACAATATGTAAATAATACTTAAAGTGTGTGCAGACAAAACAACTTATGTCGACAAACGTCGTATTCTTTGAAAAAGAAAACTACCAATGCAACCACCCATGTAGACATAAGTTGTTGTTGCTTGAAAAATGAATTTTTTTTTTTGTTCAACAAAAAGTTAACCGGACTTGGGATGACAATATAACAACGTATCAAGAAAAATAGTGACAAAAAATAACAGAAATAAACACAAACGTTTTTTTAAGTGGCTATAAAATGAAAAATAATCCAAAATTATTTTGCATTTTTTTTTTTTTTTTTTTTTTTTTCATTAATAACAACGTATGTCGCTATGTGTCGTTTTCTGAGAAAATAATATGTCAGCGATCAAACGTAGGTTGACATACGTCGTTAGTGCTGCAAATTAATTTAATAAACATTTAAGTTACGTCGTTATTTAAAGAAAAAACTCAGAAATGGTCAATATTTTTTTTTAAAAAATTAAACACATGTAAAGAGCGTTAAAAATTATTATATTTGGCATCGTTAACTCAAAACGCGGTTATTCCAGAAAACCACAGAATTGTACTAATAAAGCGGCCAGTTAAAATTGGACATGTGAAATAATAATAAAAAAAAATATAAATTTTTTTTTTTGTAAAATTTTTTATTTAAAAAAGGTAAGAAAATTAATTAAGCAGTCAATATTAAATATCTATATATTTATCAATGATGGAACAAGCAGAGCACTCAAATCCTGAATTTCCAAAATTTGACCTTGAATATCTAAAAGACTGATTAGCGTATACTGAAATAGCTCACAAAATGCAATGTTCCAGAAAGAAAGTGTATAATGATATCAAACACTATGGAAAAACTAAAAGCACAGAAAACATTATTAAACAAGTAAGAAAATTATAGTCGGTCTAGACCGACTATACGATACCCTATACCATGCGTTTAGAAACCCTATGTCTTAGGCCCAACTAACTGGACATTGTAAATAAGCAAAACCAAATTTGAGTGGGATTTTTATTAATTTTTTTGGCTGCAGATATGAAAAAGTTCATATCGGATGCCATATCTACAAAAGGGACTAGGTCCAAAAATGGACCGATCCTGATCATGTTTGGTAAAGTCTCTTGTATTTTGCAAAAATATGTACAAACAAAATTTGAGAAGAATCAGTGCAATATTTTTGTTTTTTAATAGATTTAAGTGAAGATCGGGAAGCAGCTCTATATGGGGTCAAAGGGATCATTTTTGGACTACTCATTGGTGGATGTAGTGAACGCATACAAACCCAATTTGAGTAAGATCTATATGACAATTTGGATCTTATGGCAATTTATGTCGATTTCATATGGGTAATTTGTATGGGGGCTAGGTCTGAACATGGACCGATTCTCACCAATTTTAATAGCGTTCATCCCATGGCCGATAAAAGCTTATATACCAAATTTCATCAAAATATGTTCATATTTGCGACCTGCAGTTTGATTACAAGCTTTACATGGACACACAGACGGACGGACGGACGGACGGACGGACGGACGGACGGACGGACGGACGGACATTGTTAAATCAACTCAGAAAGTGATTCTGATTCGATCGGTATAATTAAAGATGGGTCTAGGTCAAATATTTTTGGTTGTTACAAACAGCAGCACAAAGTCATTATACCCAAACCACATAGTGGTATAGGGTATAAAAATGGGTAGAAAGACGACCAAGAAAACCGGCCATGCTATAGTTCGAATGTGGAAGGAAAATTCCTTTTTGACTGCACCCAAATTCAAGAAAAATTTTACATTCATTTATCCACAAGCACAATTAAATACAGACTGCGTGAAAATAATTAGTTTGGGCGCGTTGCCAGAAAGAAACCACTCGTGTTAAAAAAAAACAGAATGAAAACTTGAATATTTGCTGATGATCATTTAAAAACAAGTAAGAAAATTATAGTCGGTATAAACCGACTATACGATACCCTATACCATGCGCTTAGAGACCCTATCTCTTAGGTCCAACTATTTAGATTTATTTTTTTTTTTCTTCGGATATGAAAATGTTCATATAGGATGCTATATTTATACATCGGACATCGCTAAATCGACTCAGAAAGTGATTCTGAGTCAAGCGGTAAAAAAAAGATGGGTCTAGGTCAGATATTTTTGGTAGTTACAAACAAAGGTATGTGAGACGTAATCCAAACACAGAGTTTGATCCTATACACACATTTAACATGGTGAAACATAGGAGAGAATGTGTATTAGTCTGGGGAGGATTATCTTGGTAGAAATGCGTGTATATAGGGCACTGTGGATCGAATAATATACAAAAACATTGAAGCAGACGTTATGATGCCACATGTAGAGGAAGAAATGTGCGTAGTAAAGCTACAAATTTAAATCTATTATCCATACCCCTGGAAAGATGTCGAAAGTTAATATCATCACTACAGCGTCGTTGCACTGCCGCACAGTGGCGCAATTTGAGTTTTTTCGTTTCAAAAATCATATCTTTTGAACCGAATAACATAATTGAACAGTTTAAACAGCATATGATAGATAACTGTTCAGCCTATGAAATGAGCGTTTGGAAAGGGTGCTACGCTTTGTAGGGGCCTACTAATGGGTCATCAAAGTTAAAATTTGTAGAAAAATCAATTTTATGGTAACTAAAAAAAATTATTTTTACATTTTTAGATTGTTTTTATTTTTTTTTTTCTTTAGTGTTTTATGTTTTAAATTATTACCCAACAAATTAAAAAAAAATTACTTCTTTTTTAAATTTATTTTTTCAATTTTCTGTAAAATATTCATCACAATTCGTAAGAGAAGGTATATCTAAAAGACTAATCATTTCTAAACTATAATTATTTTCTAACTCTATTCGTGACTTCACATGCCGCAGGGAAGAAATAAGTGGATCGGAAGATGCTGCCAACATGTTGAAGAGGTCCTCATTTTGCCTTACCCTTGATGCTTTGAATGTGTTGTGCAATCTATATTTTTTATAAATTTTTTTAAGAGACTCCTGTGCTTCTTCAGAAAGCTCTCCAATTGGCAAAGACTGGTACTCAACTATATCTTTGCCATGCGCCAATATTTTATGGACGGTCGGGGTCAACTTCTTCTGTGGATACATTTCTGCTAACAGAGATGCAGTTTCGATGCATATTCTCCATATTTTGTAGAATTGACATTTTCTTTGCAGTTTAAAACATTCAAGATCGTTCCCAATCTTTTCACGATTTGATTGTCAATTCCGGTGATTCTAGTTACTGCCTCATCATTTTCAAAAAATCTCCTAGAAGTGTTTCCATCGTTTGAGTTACCGTATCCGTGCTTGGGACAGTCTTCTTTTAGTCCAACTTGTTTAAAAAAAGCATCCTGTATTTGCTTCTTTCTGATCTTTTCTTTATCCTTTATTGATGTAGTTTCATCGAAGTTTTCCTCCTCTTGTGGTAGGGTATACGCCAGTTTTAGCAAGAACTCCATACACCTTATCCTTGCGTGCAATGGTGACATTCCATATTCGTAATTCTCCTCGTTTGTAGAATCGTTTAAATTACCAAAGTTCTTCTGACTCTTTTTGCAAATCGGGCATGACAATGTTGAGGTTGTTCCTGTCAGTTCGTTTACGACTTTTCCGTCAACCATGGTCAGGTGGAACTCGTAATTGCATTCAATATATTTTCCTTCTCCAAATTGCAGCTTTGTAGGCTTAATCTTGCTTATTTGTTCTTCAATGTCCTTCACCGTGTTCCTTATGAGTTCTGCCGATTCCCTTGCAAACTGAAACATTATTGGTCGGCAATAATGCACTGATGACGGACGTGGATTTTTCCAGTGTAGGGAAACATCAGATTTTAGCCGCAAAGGAACATCAAATGCCAAAAACATATTTCCGTCCGATATTGTAGCGTCATCGGAAGATATTCTTTGCTTATAAACTCTTTGTCCAGATGATCCATCGCAGCCCCATTTGCTGATCAATGTCAGTTTCTCAGGAAAAATTTTCACCTCATTTTCAGGAAGATTCTCCAACAACCGTTTTGCTGTATGGCCCATGAGATCCTGCAGATTGGCTTTCACAGAGACTTCCGTAAACTCCGTATGCAGTGGTCGTGAATTTATTTTGGCTTGCGAAATATGCTTGAATCCTGGTAAAACGTCAGCCCCGTGTCGCATCAAGGATGCCCGTAGTATCTCATATTTTTCTTTGGAAAGTTGTAAGTCCATAAACAAGGCCAAGGCTTCTTCGGAACCATACTTTTTAATGTGTGCGTTTGTGGGCGTGGGAATGCTTTCCTTAATCCTTTTTAGTCGCAGTGGGCTTGCATCAGCAACAGATTTTGTAATCTGCGACCTAACTCTTTCACTATCCTTTGTATATTTAATAGACAGCGCGTCCGATAAATGCTTCGTGGTCAAGTCATTGGTGGCATCGGCAAGTTTCCTCCTTCTTGCGAAAATTGAACACTCCTCAATACTTTTTTTTGGCCATCCTTGTGTCTGTAACAGAATATTGGGAGTAGACTTTGGCAGAGGCTCACAGTTAGACAACCGACTTAAAATGCAATTTTCAAACTATTAGATCAAACCACTGTCAGTCAAAACATGTAAGGGATGCACGCCATACAATTTCTGCAACCATGTCTTTTTAACCTTTTTTACCTCTAGAAGCCAAACGGGCACGTACGGGCAGATAAAACCTTTTGAATTATGTAAAGAAATAATCAAAGAACATGTTTTGCAAATATGGCAAATATAGAAAAATATAGATTTTTTTTATTTTCCGTCAAAGTTGAAAAATAGTGAAAAAACGGATAATTTTTAAATAGTGATTTACCAGGAGAAACACAAAGCAAACAGTTAATTTTTTTTTATCATTATACATTTAATAAATACATCAATCAATACAAATAAAAAATAAGGCGATTCCTTACCTATTTTTTGTGATATTACACCTGAAATCGCAACAAATTGACTAAAAATTGTGTGTTTTTTTGAAAACCGAAAGTCGGTCAACTTTGAACGGTTATATCTTCTAAACTAAAAATGTGATATTATTAAGAGTAGCATATTTGAAATCGTTGATCCTATAACATGGGGTTATTCAAAACTTCGTCGGCGCACATGAAAATTTTGATTTTTGCAACCTCGTTTGCTCTACGGGCGCCACTGTGTGCCGTTAATAGAAATAAAGGTTATCCAACAAAGTCTAGGCACATTTAACTAAATAAATTTCACGTTTTTCTTTTTTAAAGGAAATAATAGAATTTTCAAGTTTAACTAATGTGTTCTATTTAATATCTCAATCAAATGGACATATAAACTAAAATTAAAAAAAAAAAGTCTGAGAAAATTCGAAATAGTTTGGTGCCATTAGATAAATAAGTCGTCGTGGTTATCAAAAATATAAAGTTCACATTTTTTTTATATATATATATACATATATATAAACGTACTATTTAAAATGTCGCCACTGTATATGAAACAACACGAAAGTTGTCGTTTGTCGACTCAATTGTGATTAATGCCAAAAGCTGTTAAGCTTATTAACGGATTAGTCATAAATTTCACAAACTTCATTATTGTCGTTAAAATAGTTTTTAATGTTTATGCGGTAGCAACAACTATTTTATTTATTTTTTTTATATTTTACGCCTATTGGAATATAAATTTCTTTGCTTATAATATTTATTGCAATTAATATTTTGTTCATGTCTCATTTCAAAAAAAAAAAAAAAAAAACACTCTCTTGAAATATTGTTGTTGTTTTGATTTTTTATAACCATGTTTGGTACTGCATTTCTAAATTTAGAAATATATTTTTCTTATAAATTGTAGTTTATAAATGACGAGTTTTTTGTTTTAACATTATTATTATGCTTCCCAAGTATGCAGTATTTAAACCATAAATGGTGCTCAATGTTCCTTTTTTTTTTTTTTTTTTTTTTTTTTTTTTGTTTTTTTGTTATTTTATTTTATAGTTATTTTCATAGAATTCTACTAAGGCAACTTCAATTAAAATCCTAGTTCAACAAGTCATAAATTTGATTGTTTCCTTTAGATTAATGTTATGTTATTTACTTACATTAAAGTCATAAATAAAATGTTGTTATTGAGAGATAAAAACATACCTGAAATGGAAAGAAAATTTTTAAATTATTGGGAGATTTATATAAATTTCAAAAGGTAAGCTACTAAATGACAAATCTAATCAAATATTATCAGAAAATATATAAAACTGATTTCTTATACTTTTAACAAAATGTCATTTTTGTTAAATTTTAATTTACCTAAGTAATAGTTAAAATAGTTATTAGTTAGTTAAGCTAGCGATAGAGTAAGGTTAGGCTAGGTTTGGGGTGGCGAGGTCGGAAGACTCCACACATAGACCGTATGGTCCATAGCGATACCACTGATCTTTTTTAGCGTCCATGATTAAGTTTTCTTTCGCTTTCACTTCAAGTACTCGAATTCTATTTTAACCAGAATACTTGCATTGGCACAGCTCAAAAAAGAGGCTTACTAAAAAAAATTGTTGTCTTGTTCATTTTATTTTCAATTTAATTCTTACAAGAAAAATTGAAAAAAAAAAATCAAATATTTAACGCTTTAACGCTTCTAGCTGTAGAAGTTTTTACTTAAATAAAGATTTTAAACAACTTGTGCTTTCGCATGGCATCAACAAATGCCAAACTTTTTTTTAAGCAAGTCTGAAATTAAACGATTGTCATGTGAATTCTTGATAAAAAAAAAAATAATGAATGTAAGAAAAAATTATTCATGAAGACAAAAATTCATTAATCAACATACCAAAGCCAATAAAGACCCAGAATTAAATAATTTTTGTCGTTATTGATTTAATTAATTGATGAGTGTTTGTGCAGTTCATGTGCTACATTATTTTTTTTTTTTACGTAAAACATTTTTTTTTTATATAAAAGCAAAAACTATGACAATATCACGAAATAATAAATTACCAACAGAAATTATAATCTCAACATCTTCATCAATATTAGCCAAAATATGTAAGAACATGATTTAATTAAAAATAATATAATCTCACGTTCAAAGAAAGGTAGAAGAGCCGCCAAGTTTACGGTAAATTTATTTTAATACTTTTAATTTTGTGTGAAAAATCTTGTAAGTAGCAACAATGTCGCTTGCTATGAAAGAGTGGGATGAACATTTTGTTTTTAAATAAACAATAATTACTTGGAAGTTATCTCACTATAATTTTACTTACGAATATTATCTAATAATCTTAAATTATATCTAATAATATTTAAATCATATTGGTTTCATTCTTTCGAATTATAAACTTTTCAGTAAGAATTAAAACACAATTAGACCGTTGGAGCACCGCACCGAAATAAAATTTCTTTAATTTTCATCCCTCTATAATATTGCCATATTTTCACAAAATCACTGTATACACAAAACATATATGTTTTTCATGTTTATGGAAATTATTGAAAAAGTTAATTATTTGGAAAATAAGGTATAAATTTAAATTTAACGTTAATTTAATTTAAAAAATCGAGAATATTATTGTTTAAAAAATTAAAGGAAGAAAACTTATAGAAATCTTTATAATGAAAAGATATATGTATACAAAATGTAAACAATGAAATTGACCATTTTTGTAGTCGACGCTGTCCGTTGATGTTTTGGGTATTTAACTTCCACCACCGAAAAATGCTCCGTACCGGTCTGGTTAACTTAACTCCAAAATTAACATAATAATTCGCAGATCGTATTTTACGTATGGTTTTTTTTATATTTTCATTACGGAGTCTCTCATATTCTAATGTTTTAACTCTCAATCTCTGTCTAATGTTGCCATATTTCTACAATATTGCTGTGGTGAATACGAATTATGTAAACAGAAAACATATGTTTTTCATACATATGGAAATTATTGGAAACAAAAATATTTGGAAAATAAACAATTTTATTTCGTCCACTCAAATTCAGTTGCATCAAATAGGTATTTGAAATAATATATATAGAATTCCAAATAAACAATTTATGTCATCGGAATTAATATTATGACTGAAATCTAATTTAAATAATGTTTGCAGAATAGACTGTTACAAATTGAGAAAAAAAAAAACAATATCTGCATGTATTTAATGCGATTTGGCATTTTGCCTCCACAACAACAAAATATCATTGGTAGTGGTAGGCATAAAAATGCATAGAAGCCCAACTGTTTTTACGTTATTTCACAAATAATTTACTCTTCACACGTACGTGTTTTGTGTGAGAGTTCACCGTATGACAATAACAATAAAAATCAAATAATAAAAATGTAAACAAAAATCTATTAGAATTTAAGGAATGTACCGCAGGAAAAAAAATTTTTTTGTTTTTTACAAAATAGTTCACAAATCTAAAATCAATTTAAACTAATCTGCATTTTTATAAGTGTTTGTTACATAAAAGCCAAGTTTTTGAATTAATTAATTTACTATTTTTGAAAATTTTCAAAAACACATGGCATTATTTGGAGGTGAATATTTTTGGAAGTGGTAAATAAGTTATATATATGTAAGAGTTGATTTTTTTTTTATCAGTCTTCATTTTTGATGTGTAAACATCTATATTTCTATACAATCACAAAAACAGCGTAACATGTGAGCGTAAAGGCCTAATTACGCATGCGTAACGGTATCGGCGCTAATCAGCTGATTCAACCTGTCTTACGAAAAATACATACAAGTGCTTACCCAACTTAAGCTAAACCAGGGTTGGAAAAAATCATGATTTTTTCGGAAAAAATCAAAAAATCAGATTTTTTCAAAAAATCCATACAAAATTGTGATTTTTTGCGATTTTTTTGATTTTTTTGATTTTTTCGATTTTGCTACAACTTTCCTCAAAAAAAAATCGACCACACCGAAAAATAATCCATGTCTCTACCAAACTAAAAGTTTTCCACCAACTTTGGTGGATTTTTACCACAGTGGCAACTCTGAGTTTAATTATATTTTGAGATAAAACTGGCTGTAAAAGAAATGGGGAATCCCGGTTTTGTAAACTTTGCGTATTTGATGAAAGAAAAGAAAGAATGTGCGTTCTGAAAAGCGAACGACTGTGTTGAACGATAGTAAGAATCGTTTATTTTTGTTGCCTGTTGATATTGTTGTGCGGTGTGCTTGAATAAATTAATTTAATATTTACAAAGATGCCTCGCTATAAGGATGTGATTTGGGAGCATTTCACAATAAAACAGACTTCTAAAACTGGCTGTCGAGCGATATGCAAAAATTGTAAAAAAGAAATGCAAGGTTTGGTGAAGCGGATGAAAAGCCATTATGAAAAATGCAAAAATAATATTCCGGATGACGATGATGAAGTTACAGGTAAGTTAATGCAGTTTTCACCATTGTATTTTTGGAATAAAAAATATTTATTTTTCAGAATCTGCGCCACCTTCTGAACCTACCACCTCTGTATGTTCTTCTGGTAAAGGCGACGAATGCGCGGCACCATCTCTTAAAAAAAAGGAGCTATCTGGAAATAGTTTAAGTCCGTTTATTGTAAAAACGCCCACATTTATGAAAAAAAAGCTTGACCTACAAATAGCAAGGTCTATGTTTGCCACCAACTGTAGTTTCAGATCTATCGAACATCCACAAGTAAAAAAAGCTCTTTCATTATTGCGTCCAGGTTATATCCCCCCATCTCGGAAGGATATCTCAGGCAAATTATTGGATGAAATATACCATGAAGAAAGAGAACAGTGCTTCTCTAAGCTATTTGATAGTTTTGTCAATATGTCTGTTGACGGTTGGTCAAACGTTCATAATGAACCGGTAATTTGTGCTGCTATTACTACTGAGCAAAGTGAAGTGATCCTCTTTGAATCGGTGGATACAACAGGAAAACCGAACACTAGTGAATATCTTACTGAAATTTGTGAAGTTTTAATAAAAAAATTGAAGTCTCAGTACAATTGCAATGTGGCAAGTTTGGTCACCGACAACGCTTACAATATGGCTAAAATGCGGAACGATTTAAAAAAAAGCGACATAATCACATACGGCTGTTCAGCACACTTGTTGAACTTACTTTCCAAAGATTTCGAAATTGGCATTATCAAGGAACACGTAGTGCAAATAGTTAAATACTTCCGAAACAATCATGCAGCTAGCGCATTGTACAAAGCAGAAGGAGGTAGAGCATTAGTGCTGCCAAAAGATGTTCGTTGGAATACTGTATCTGACTGTTTCGAAGTTTTTTTGTCGGAGTGGCAGAAGCTACTGAAAGTGTGTGAAGAAAATAGGGACGTTATCGATTCTGATATTAGGACAAAAGTTGAAAACATGGTCATAAAGCGATCAGTGGAAGATTTTCTCTTAATTTTGAAGCCAATATCTGTAGCACTGGATACTTTACAAAGGAATAATGCAAATCTGTCTACAGCGGTAACGGCTTGGAAGAAACTTGAAGCTAAATTTGATGATGCTGATATAAATGTCAGCCAAATGTCGAAGTTTCAAAAGAGGTATCAACAAGCAATGACTCCCAGTCACTTTTTGGCATTTTTATTAGACCCAACCCAAACAGAATTCACACTTACAGATATAGAAGAAGAAAGTGCGTTGGAGGAAGCACAAAATCACTATGATGGTTCAGTTTTGCTACCATTGATAGTAAAACTTAAGTCAAAATCAAAACCATTCCAAAGTATGATGTTCGTACCAGCAGTGTTAAAAAATGTAACACCATTAGAGTGGTGGATTTCACAGAAGAACATATTTACCGAAGTAGAATACTCTACGATTTTTCCAATTGTTAAGCAATTGTTTGGGGCGATAGCTTCTTCAGCTGCTGTCGAAAGAGTGTTTTCTACATTTGGCATTGTTCATAGTAAATTAAGAAACCGACTGGGAATTCAAAAAGCTGGAAAGCTGGTGTTTTTGTTTAAGCATTATAATAATGATATTGATTTCTCAGATGTCAACGATTCCTGTCTTTAACATGTATATATTTGTTTGTTTTTTGTTAATTTCTGTAAAAAAAATATATTTTTGTGAAAAAAAAAAAAAATAAATATATTTGATTAAATCACTGATTTTTATCGAAAAAATCATTTGATTAAATCATGATTTAAATCATGATTTAAATCAAAATGATTAAATCATGCTTCTGTTGATTTTAGATTTTTGCTACGTTTGTACGTGACATTTGTGAACAGCTGATAAAGTTTGGTTAATTTTACGCAGCAACATGCTGGTACGGTTTTTACGTTCTATAACTGCACTAAATGTAAACGTTACGATAAGATACGGTTACATTTTAACAACGTGTGGGTAACTATGCCTTAAGAAAAAATCATCGTAACATGTGAGCGTAAAAAAAAATCGGTGTGACTTACGATTGTATTGGTGAAAAAATTACGATATGTTATAATTTGTTTGAAAATGCAAAATGAAAAATAAAAAGTGAAAAATAAGAAATGATAAATGAAAAATACAAAATGAAAAATGAAAAATAAAAAAATGAAAACTAAGATATGAAAAATAAAAAATGAAAAATAAAAAATGAAAAATGAAAAATAAAAAATTAAAAATTAAAAATTAAAAATTAAAAATTAAAAATTAAAAATTAAAAATTAAAAATTAAAAATTAAAAATAAAAAATTAAAAATTAAAAATTAAAAATTAAAAATTAAAAATTAAAAATTAAAAATTAAAAATTAAAAATTAAAAATTAAAAATTAAAAATTAAAAATTAAAAATTAAAAATTAAAAATTAAAAATTAAAAATTAAAAATTAAAAATTAAAAATTAAAAATTAAAAATTAAAAATTAAAAATTAAAAATTAAAAATTAAAAATTAAAAATTAAAAATTAAAAATTAAAAATTAAAAATTAAAAATTAAAAATTAAAAATTAAAAATTAAAAATTAAAAATTAAAAATTAAAAATTAAAAATTAAAAATTAAAAATTAAAAATTAAAAATTAAAAATTAAAAATTAAAAATTAAAAATTAAAAATTAAAAATTAAAAATTAAAAATTAAAAATTAAAAATTAAAAATAAAAAATGAAAAATAAAAAATAAAAAATTAAAAATAAAAAAAGAAAAAAAAATTTTAGATAAAAAATTTAAAATGAAAAATAAAAAATGAAATATAAAAAATGTAGAATGAAAAATAAAAAATAAAAATAAAAAATGAAAAATGAAAAAATGACAAATGAAAGACGAATAATTAAAAATGAAAAACATAAAATAAAAAACAAAAAATTAAAAATTAACCGGTTAAAATTATAAATAATAATAATAATTTTTATATTAGCAGAGCTCCTGCAGTTGATTGCTATAAGTGATACATAGATAACGCTTTCTGTTTAATTTTAGAAAAGTGCCATAAAAAAAACTTTAATTACTAGATGTTTACACATCTCCCCTGTGATCGGACTCACATGATTTTTTTATGAACATTTAGTTTTTCACACTCATTTCTGTTTTCAAGACATTTTAATTTTGTAAAGAAAAAAAATTAAACATGTACAAAAAGGAGGAGTCCTTAGCATGTTATGTATAAATGTCAGTTCTTTAAAAAAAAAAAAACTTTGCTCTTGCTTTTTGGAGGGGTTCAAAATCTGTTATTTGCATGAACCTACTCAAAAAAAAAACCATCGTGATGGACTCAAAAGCTTTAAAATAACTAACCATTAAAAGCTTAATAATACATTTCAGTTTGACCATTTGACAGACACACCTTCTTAATTAAAAAAAATCATGTGAGTCCGATCACAGGGAAGAGGTGTAAAATTCTAGTAATTAAAGATTTTTTTATGTAATTTTTTAAAATCAAACAGAAAGCGTCATCTATGTATCACTTATAGCAAAAACTGTTTCAGCTAATTCAACAACCGTTTGCTGTAAAACGTTAAAAATATCCTAATATAAACGTATATAAGTGATACATAAATGACGCTTTTAAAAAAGTGGCATAAAAAAACAATTTTATATCATAATTTTTTCACCAATACAATCATAAGTCACACAGCGTTATCTGCTTCAGCTCACACCGATATGAGTTACGCTGTTTTTGTGATTGTATTGTGAATTAGAAATTTACCCCCCTGCGCGTATAGATGTTTACACATCAAAAATGCCTGGAATTTTGTTCGTTTAAGAACCCCTGATACAATATCCGCATAACTGAAAAGTGTTAACGCAGACTTCAAGCATACATACATTGTTCACACTCACTTAAGGAGACAATGACAATTTTCATACGACGATGTTTATGTTGACGTAGTGCTGTTAGAATTTGTTGCAACAAAAAATGTGTAAGGCTGTTTTTTTTTTTTTTTTTTTTTTATTTTACATAAACGCTAAACAAACAAAATAAACAAAAACAGAAGGCGTTAAATTTAGCTGCTCAAATTGGTTTGCATTTTTCTGTTGATTTTATTAATTTGTATAATTGTTGTTTGTGAAATTTCTTTACCGCAAGCGTAAATGTATTCCTCGTTGTCACCTGTCAGCGTTACCCGTTATTTTTAAATTATCAAGTTGAAAGAAATTAAACTTTTTTCGCATCTAATCAGTATTTAAGTGAGCACATTATTGTTATAAAATAAAAGAATACAGTTTGTCAATAAAATTTTTGCACATGAAGAAAAATGAAAAACTTAAAAAAAAAAATATTGATTGCTAATTATAAATATAACAAATAACAAAAAAAAAAGTTCCACTTCAATAAAAAACATTGTAATGAATATTAAAAAGGACAATTTCGGTGCTGTCAAATAAATGTTTGCACACTTAACTTAATTCAATAAAATGTTTAATTTAATTTTGTGTGTCCACCTGAAGCATCAATTATTAATTGCAAACGTCTACGCATTGAATAAGCTTCGGAATATTATATTCTGCATTTATTTTTATCACTCTTTTTTAACAAATAATTTTTGTTTGTTGGCAACTTTTAACCGGCCTTTTTGTTTAGATGGACCAAAAAATTATCAATAAGGCTCATATCAGGTCTGGCCAGGCGTATCAATAACTTCGATACAGTTGTATAATAACCAGATAATAAGATTTATGTTTTGGATATGAACAGCAAAACCGAATTGTCGAACACTAACGGTCAGTTCATTTTTAAAATTAAGATTAACTTTTTTGGTTATTGTTTGTTAGATTTGACGCCATATTTCAGACATATTGCAATTAATACTGTTATTATTTCATCCAAAATCCTGATTTTACCAACTCCTTTATATACAACCACATACCATAAATGATAGTTTTCCAAACTTTAATGTAGGAATTAAATTTTTATTTTTTAATGTTGTTAGAGAGTTTTGCAAAACTTTTCGGTGTCGATCATGATAGTACAGCAGCACTTTCGCCACATCACAGAGAATAACGCCATACCAGTACTCTGGAGGAGTCAATTGTTCTATAGCAAATTTAAATCGTTTTTCAATACTTTTCACTAAGAGCTAGCCACTCATGAGGAATATTTCTGTTTTTGTATTCCATGTCAGATGGTTTCAAGGAAACACTCAGTCCATAATCATTATTCACTAGAAGAGCTAATCCTCCTGTGCTGTTTTATTGTGATTTCTACATGTCGCTTCAGTTTTTTATTTTTTTTTTTTGGTATGCCTGGTGACCCTTTGGATTCGAGTCTTGCTTCTTTTACAGCACAGGATATGATGTTGCACACAGTGCTTATTTTAAGAGAGAACATAATAGCGATTTCGCTGGCATACTCGTTTTTCTGGCATGCAATAGCATTCATTAGAAACCCAAATGCACCAAATTCGCAAAAAAAAATTAACGCAATTTTTTTGTTGTAAAGTGTATGTTTTTTAATGTGTTGACAAGTATAGTAACGGAATGTGTGCAAAAAATGAATATATAAAAAAAAATTTTTTTGTTGTGCAAAGATTTTCTTGACAAACTGTATATAATATGCAACAACAATAAAGCATGCATTAATTACTGAGTTTTAGTATTTTTTTTTTTTTTTTTTTTTTTTTACATCAAATTCCTATGAAGTAAAATCGGAGGGATAGCTTTTTAATATTATCAAAAGATATAAGGCTAATGAACTTATGACAACGAAGAAAGCAATAAAAGCAATTTTAACTTAATCAACTGTTGTCAAACAAAGTAAGAGAAAAAAATATAAATCAATATTTTGAATTGAATGTAAAAAATTTACTATTAAGGTTTGTGCACGAAAAAACAATAACATACATTTTTCACTTACAAAAGTTTACTTAATTAAAATTATAAAATTTTATTTAAGTATTCATGTTAGCATTACAAAATATGATGAAACATGTTTTCCATATTCGAATATTATCAACATTTAACAATTATTTAACTTTCAACTTGATTGTAAAGTAAAAGTACGCAAAAAAATTCTTCGAATTTTAAATCAGAATTCGAAACAGCAATTGCTTAAGAGGCAAAAGTTTCTCAGCAAACGGTTTCCCGCGTTATTAAAAATTACAACGAACGTGTTACAATTAATAAAAGCTCAGGAAAGGGCTGCAAAATTGGCTATACAGACGCTGAAGAAGGTTAGAAAAATATTGGAAATTTTAGAGAAAAAATTGAATATTTCGGGGAGAAAAGCAGCCGTTACAAAATAAATTGCTCAGAAAAGTGAAAAAGAAGGCAGGACTCAAATAGTACAGAAGGTGCCGGTTCGAAACTCAAAGAATATAAAGGCAAAAGACCGTGCTAAAAACGTAAACGTAATTTCATCAATAAGTATCAATGCTGCATTATGGACGATGAAGAATACGTGCTTGGCGACTTCTCACAGCTACGAGGAGTGGATTTTTACGTAGCCGATATTACAGGGATTGTCCGTGATAAATTGATGACACAAAAAAATAAAACGAAGTTCCCAAAAAAGTTTTTAGTTTGGCAGGTTATTTTTAATTGTGGGAAAAGAATCGTTTCGTATGTGACAATGGTTACAATTTATAGCGATTTGTTTCCACGTTAAAGAATGATTGCAAAATTGACCACTTTCACTCCTAAAGCAATATGAGGTATCTACGTTTTTGGCCTGGCCTTGATTCATGTCATTACAGTAATTCGGCCTTAGCCGTGTTTTGAAAAAAAAAAAAAAACACAGTCGTTCACACTTGATTAAGTGTGTTTTAGTTAAACATTTCAGCGGATTAAACAGCTTTTACAAATATAATATACAATTGAAAAATTTTGAAATTTTCGAAATGTATAAAAATAATATCATTAAATTGGCGGCTAATTACTTTAATTTTATTAATGATGCAATTATCGATATAGATGCGTTATTTTTATTGTTTGTATTGTATTTTAATTGTATTTTTTTTATTATAGTGGCACTTTAATAGTAATGTCAAAAAACAAGGATGCCAGCTTAGCAAAAATTAGAAATATTTCACTGAACATGCGCAACATTAAATACAACTCTGTTATTTTTTGGTTTTTTGAGATGTTTAAGATTTAAACATGCCAATTAAAATGTTTAGCAAAGCAAAAAATGTATGGGTAAACATGTCAAACCACTAAACACCTTAAGGCCCCTAGAAAAATATTGGTCTTTAGCAAAGTGTGCTGAAGAACACAAAGTTTTTTTTTTGCTGAAAGTACTATAAAAACGCTTTTGAAAAAAAAAATTGAAAAAATTTTCATGCAAAACAATTTAAATGGCATTTCCATCAATTAGTTATGCAACTTTATTAAAATCGGTTATATCATTTAAAAGCTGCTGCGATTTATCTATTTTACAATTTTTATGTGCGCAATGCTTACTTGTACTCCACTTATTAGAATTTTGTGGAAATCATTGAAAACACTCTTAATGATTACATCGTTACTCATATAATTGTAACCTTTTCGAAGCAAAAAATAGAACCTTTTATCTGACAAATTGTGTGGCCGGATTTAGTTTTTACTAACATTCATGCAGTCAAAATAGCCTAAGGAAATAAAGCGTTTAAAAACACTTCAAAGGTTTAATTTATATGAAAAATCTGTCACCAAAGTGTTAATAAAAACCAGCCAAAATCTCATTTGAACTGATCCTAGGTTTTCAATGTCATATTAACTAGAAAAAAAAGTGTGGGCATCAAATTGCCAACATGTTGGAAAATTTCATTCTAGCTGTCAAATGCAGGCATAAAAATGTTCCTTATTTTATGACATGATTATTAATCGATTAAACAATTATTTAATATTTTTTCTCTACATAAACTTAAAGCTAATTATGGTTTCCTGATAAAATATTATAACATGCAATTGAAGAACTTTGAACTGTTTCGACTATCAGCAATGTAAACAATAACATAACGGTAAATACAATGTATTTGTTGACACAAGAATTCTTTTCCGATAAACGGCAACAACTCAGAGGAAAACTACAAGTCTATTTTAAAGCATTATCAGAATATTGTTCTTGTTGTTGTTTGCTGGTAACAACGACATGACCTTGACAGAGAAAACGAAATAACGAAAAAAATTCTATTTTAAATATTGATTATTAATGTAACAAAAACAAATAAAAAAGTTATGGTCAGTCTAGACTATACGATACCCTATACCGGAAGTTTCCAGAAATGGTCATCGGTCCAAGTTTTCTTAGATCATAATTGAATATACAACTGAAAAAGTTCATATCGAAAAATGGGCAAGCCATTTCTATATTTAGTCACGAAGTCACTTTGTCTTAAAAACAGAAATAAAACATATTTGAAAAAAAAAATCTATGCAATACTTGTTTTTTTTTTTTTTTTTTTTTTTTTGATCGATTTAAGTGCAAAATGGTGGGGAAGCAGCTTAATATGGGGATTATGATTAAAAATGAAAATAAGCCAAATTTGATAAAAATCTATTGATAGATTTAAGTGAAAATCGGAAAGCAGCTTTATATGGGGACTACGACATAAAATTGTCAGAGTTTACTTTTGGACTTCAGATTACTGTGCGTAATAAACAAACATAATTATATGATAATCTGGATTGTAGACAAATTAATCCCGATCTGATATGGCTCATGTGTTTGGAGACTAGGTCTGAACATGTTCCAATGTTCACCAATTTTATCAAAATATATTTTTACTTGCAAATTGTACTTAAATAACAAGGACAGACAGACGGACGGCCAGCGTTAAATTGTATTTTTGATAGTTACAAACATAACATGCACATTATACCCAGACCACAGGGTGGTATAGGGTAAAAAAAGAAAGTTATTGAACATATTAACTCATTTTCTCCCACTGCTCCATTTTACGAACAGCAATTTCGAATATTTATAAGGGAAAAATTGTAATTAAACATAATCATTTACCCTACATGCCTTTTTAGACATTTAAAAATCTCATTAAAAAATATCAAAAATAATGAATATGAAAACTAAATTTTTTAAAAGCCAAAGGTTCAAATTATAGGAACCAACTTTGTTTTTGGTCATGTGGTAAAGTTGTGTTTCTCTTGTACACACCTACTTTTAAGGTTTTTAAAAATTTAATAAATGCAATAAACATCAATGATTAATAAATTACTAGCTGATTCCAGCGCTCGAAATTCGAGTGCAATTTCTAAGCACCTTCATTTTTCAACTTAGCCAATTCACAAACCACAACTTTTATGGTTTATTATTACTGTGAATGAAAATAACAAACTCATTAACAAACATATTAACAAATTTAATGAAACACATATAGCATATGTATGTAGCAATTTTAAATGCAATTTACTCAAAATAAAGAAAAAAATTTAAAAATCTGTAAGTCTGCAAAACGGTTAAAAAGAAATACCTTTCAAATAATATACGTTTGGTCAAAATCGGGATTAATATTATAGATACACATATATTTTTAAAACCAATACTATTTGTATATATGTATACCATTTCCAATTTTAATTCAGAAAAATGAAATTGTATTTCAGAATTGATATTTTCTGAAAAAAATATTGTATTTCATAAAACATCAACTGATTTTCAGAAATTGTTAATTGATTGACATTCTCATGAATGGAAAATAGGAAATTTTTAAATTTTCATAGAGGGCCTAATGAAGCAAACGCTGAAAGTTTCATTGACAAATTCCATCGATATCTATTAGTGGCCAGAAATGGGTCAAGATTGCACGGGAAAAATATACAACATTAATAAATCAAAATAAATATAAAATAATATACGAGGGCTGTATGATAAGTAGCTTTGGCTTTACCATAATTGAAATTCTACTATTTTATACAACACATCATATGTGAAGATTAGTAGTTTTGCAAAAAAATTGATAAAAATCATTTAAACGAGGAAAAAGAAAACTAATTATAAAATTAAAGCATAATAATAATACAGCTAAATGCATGCAAGTGCTTTTTTGATGATCATTGTCCAGGTTGTTCGTATGAACATTGTATCAAAATTAAGCGATTGCCAAACATCGGAGATTGAAACTTATAGTGCGTTTACAAATCTAGTAGATTTTAGTTGAAATCTATTTCAAAATCTATACCGTTTACATCTAACTTTTTTGACATTTTGTGAGATTTTGTTTCCACAACAATAAACAGCTGATTAAAATAAAACATGTAAACTAGAAATACCAAAAATAAACAAAACAGGAAAATGGAAATATGGAAAATTCTAAAAAGGAACAGATTTTATAATTATATTATGCATCAAAAATGAAAAAAGCACAAACTGAAATAGAAATATTGCGAAAAAAAAAAACACCAGCATTTGTTAAATGTATTGTTTGAACAAAATTCATTTTCTACAATTTTTATTTAGCAGATTGGGCAAATGTCAGTATAAAAAGTTACAACTTTTCAATTACTAAATATTTTTTTATTATAGATTCGTCATTTTCTTGCTAATAATTAATATTTTATTTCCTTTTTATTCAACTTGTTTGCTTTTGTTTTTAAATGTCAATTCTTCAGTCACTGCGTTGTAATTTTCTACTACGATATTAAAAAACACAGTAGTATCATTTGGTAGTGTCCAAGTTTGACAAGATTTTGTGAGATTTTGCACAAATCTAGTAACGAGCTAGATTTTGTTTTATATGGGAAATCTAGTAAAAATGAGCTAGATTTCGCTCGAAATCTCGTATATACTAGATTTTGCTTAGACGTAAACGCACTATTAGTGAGATTGGTAAGACATCTCAATTTAATGTCAATTGATAACATTGTAAACTATTCACTAGATTAGTGCCGTGATTACTTGAAATAGAACATTATAATATTCGTTTGTCAATTTCAAATAAAATTTGCACTCGAACTTCGAGTGCTGGACTATACTAGTTATTTCTATATATTTATGCCAAATACTAAGATATTTTAGTTCTTCATAAAAAAAAAAAAGCTGTACGCATTTAAATTCAGCTGGCCAACTCAGCTGAGCTGGCCGCTCAGAATCTGTTATTCTTTCTGCAATCATTTTCTTTTTCAAAACCGTTTATAGTATTGACAATACGATGGAAACTTTTAACAAAATATACTTTAAAAATTTATGTTTTATTTATTTAAAAAGTATAACATAAAATAATTAACTTCAGAGAAAAAAAAAATAAAACTTAAGTTTTCATTTTTATGCTGCTGGAAATCTTTACTATAGAATAATTAAAAACTTTCCTTCTATTTTTGTTTTATACATTTTGTTGGGTATCCATTATTTTTTGGTACTGATCCACAACGCCGCGGCATGAAGTCTATTAAATTGTTGATGATATCCATTGAAATTTTTTGACCTTCTGAATTAACTCCCTCTATGAGATCTGTCATGCTTCTGTCATTTCGTGTCCATATTTTACCATAGATTTTCTATGGGATAGAGATCTGGTGATTGGGCTGACCATTCCAAAACACTAACTGCATTAGATTGTAGCCATTTGGCTACAACTTCGGAGGTGTGTTTTGAGTCATTGTTATGATGGAACTTCCAGACCAGGGGCATATTTTCCTCCACGTATGGATACATTACGTCAGTCAGAATTTGCCTGTATGCAATTCCAGTTAGAGTATCTTTTACTACATGAATTGGACCCATTTCTTGGTCCGAAAAGCAATCCCACCACAAAACTTAAGTTTTATTTTTATATTTTGCGTTTATTCTTTTTACCTTTGGTCGTCGCATAGTGGCGCCCTTTGAACAAATGAGGTTGCAAAAATTAAAAATCTCATGTGCGCTTCCGATATTTTGAATAAACTTTTCTTATAGGAAATTGTTAAGATATTACAAATTTGCTACTTTCAATAAAATCAGATTTTTAGTTTAGAAGATATAACCGTTCAAAGTTTTTTAAGTTTTAAGTTTTCAAAAAACACACAATTTTTCGAAAATTTGGTCCAGTTTCAGGTCGAATATAAAAAAAAACTAGATAACTAATCGTATTTTTTTATTTCCGTTGATTTATGTGTTTATTCAGTATGTTATAGAAAAGAAATTTTACTGTTTGCTTTTTTGTCTCTCCAGATAAATCGCTATTTACTAACTGTCTATTTGTCAACTTTGATGATGTATAATTTTTATTATCTGCCATATTTTCAAAATATGTTCTGTGATTATACCTTTACCTAATTCAACAAAGCCCAGCTGCTCCTAGCTGCTCCTTCGGCTGCTAGAGGTAAAAAAGGTAAAAAGACATTGTTCAAGTTTAAAAAAAAAATACACCATTTTTAGGCAATTTGGTCCAGTTTTAGTTGGAATATAAAAAAACTGGGTAACTATTCGTAATCTTTTTTATTTCTATTGATTTATGTATTTATTCAGTATATTATAGAAAAACAATTTTTTGTTTGCTTTGTGATTCTCCAGATAAACCGATATTTACCAACTGTTTATTTTTGTACTATTTTTCAACTTTGATGGAAAATAAATAATTATATTTTTTTATTATTTATGGATAATAATTTTAAAATATAAAATTGTTAAAAATCATGTTTTTTTTTTTTTTGTTAACATAAACATGATTTATTTCATGCCGTTAACAAATTTCAACAAATTTCTAGAAGGTGCAGCACTTTTTTCAAACAGTTATTTTATAGGTTGGATAATTATCTATCATATGCCTTTTAACTTATTTGATTATCTCAATCGGTTCAAAAGTTGTGATTTTTGCAACGAAAAAACTCAAATGGCACCACTGTGCGTCGTACAAGCGTTCTTCAATCAATATCTCTTAAATTAAACTTGGACTCATATTCAAATCCCATTTGAACAGTTCATGTGTTCTTTAGCAATATTTATGATATCAGAGGTTTCTTCACAGGATAATAAAATCAGCCAAGGTCAGTCTCAATTGCTCGTCGGGAAACAGTTCGTGCACATATTTTTAGTTTCAGATTGTTAATGACCTCTTTAGGTGCCTAAATGTTAATTCGTCACCGTACCTCTTTAACGTTATTTCTTGAAAAAATTTTAAACTATGGATTAATTCCTAGAACATTTCTCACAAATTTTTTTACTGATTATCGGAATCTTCATTTTATTTATTTAGTGAAAATGTTCATAGTTTAAACAAAAAAAAATTTGTAGCTTCCATCAAAAAATTCATAGTTCAAAGAAAATGTTTCATAGTTTTAATATAAAAAATATTAATTATCATGAAAAGTACACATCAATTTTATGAAAAATCGTTAAAGCAATGAAAAATTATTTAGCTTAAAAACATCATTAATGTAATGAAAAGAATTCATTAATATAACGAAAATTAATTTAATTCATTTAATGTAAAAAAATACTTAAATTAATGAAGAAGTAAATCATTAATTAAATGAAAAAGAAAATATAATTTTAAAGATAAAAAGTAGTTTAATTCACGAAAATGACAACGAAAAAAAATTCAGTTTAATTAATAAAAAATTCATAGATTTAATGAAAAAATTATTAACCTTAAATAGCCAAAAAATTATAATGAAAAATATTCATTAATTTTATGAAAAAAAAATCATTAAGGTAAGGTTATTTATTCCATAATTTCACGAAAATTAATTTAATTAATTTGATGGGAAAAATTTATAATTTAATGAAAAAAAAAAAAATAATTAAATAAATGAAAAAAGTTACTAATTTTAAAGGGAAAATTTGGATGAACGAAAGTAACAATAATTTAATACAAAATTAGTTTTAATTTAATGAATAAAAATTAATCTATAATATTAATAGGCAAGGCGATTTCTTGTGATCGATGTAAGTTTCACAGTTTTAGCCTGATTTTGACAAAAAATTGATCATTTGAAAGGTATTTCTTTTTAGCTGTTAACCAGATTTACAGATTTTCATCGTCTGGAATATTTTTTGGAGTTATGATCGTTTAAAGTTGCTACTAACACATACATAAAATTATACAATGCTATGTATGTGTTTATTAAATTTGCTAATGTGTTTGTGTTAATGTGTTGAGTTTGTTTTCTTCATTTAAAATGAGTTGAATTGTGAAGCATACCTTTAGGGTCTAAATTAAATGAAAAAATAAAATTTCCTAGAAATTGCACTCGAATTTCGAGTGCTGGAATCTGCTAGTTGTTTTAAAAGAGCTAATGAATTAAAAAAAAATCTTAATTTAATGAAACAAAAAAAAAACTTAATTTCATGAAAATATTCATTTTATAAAAAAAGTTCGTTAAGGCAATGAAAAAATTCATAACCTTAAAAGAAAAATCATATATTAATGTAAACGTAAAACCGATATGAAGGGTATCAAAGATTCGGCACAGCCGAATTTAACCATCTTACTTGTTTAATTGTAGCTTTTGTAATAAATCTGTCATCTTTCGATAGAGAAGACACTAAATGTTTTCGCAAAAAAAACATAATTTTAGGACTTAGGCAAAATTATTAATTAATTTGGCAAATTTAGAATTTTTAATTCTTTTATTTCAATAGTACGACCCTCGTTAATAAATTTTAAGTAAAATTCAATACACTTTTATTAAAAAAAAAAACTCCAAATCCTTCAGTTTTTAAAAGGAATAGCAAAATATGCTATAATGTAATTAAAATTTAATTGAAAGTTCATTAAGTTAAAGCCTAAAACTGTTCAAAATCCAAACAATACGCAATAAAAATGCATTTACAACAACAAATCAACAATGCTATTACAAAAAAACAATAAAAATACCACCACCACAAGAAAAAGATAACAAGTAAATATAAAAACAATAACAAATCATCATCAGCTGTGTGTTATATAGAAAGTTGATTAAACTTTTGAAATATAAAAAAAGCACATAAAATACCATGCTTACATTATAATTGAAATAAAAAAACAGACTTTGAATGGAGGACTGACTTAAAAACCACATTTGTAGTCCAACCATCAAACCAATATAAGTATATGCTCGTATACACACACACACACACACATACACAAAACAGTAGTGACTAAAAAAAGTGACTCTTAAAGTTCTGGTTTTTGATCTCATTATTTTTACCACACACACATATATATTCACACACACACATATACACGTATTAAACAACTAAATCGCATAAAGACGATTAGAACTTGTATGAAAAAAAACTGATTTTACAAAAAAAAAAAAAAAAAAAAAAAACAGCATGAAAAAATGAGAAAACGGTTGAGATTTAAAGAACAAATTAGCAAGACATTATTTAAAAAAAAAAAAAAAAAAAGAATCTGTACATATTTCCATAAATTCCAAGAAGATAATTATAGTTTTTAACTACTGGTTCAAGTAATTTAGAATTTTATCATCGCATTTCAAAAGAAGAATAAAAAGCAACTAGTTTTTATGAGATGCAGGTTTTTCTAAGGAAACTATAAC
Organism: Cordilura impudica; assembly: GCA_963682025.1. Taxonomy (NCBI): domain Eukaryota; kingdom Metazoa; phylum Arthropoda; class Insecta; order Diptera; family Scathophagidae; genus Cordilura; species Cordilura impudica. Next base: position 39,400,326 of record OY821518.1, on the reverse strand, counting down.
ATAAAAGCTCTAGTTTTTCACTAAAGTTAACACTATCGCTAGCTCAAGCATTAAAATTAATTGAACTGTATCGCTAGGCCGAACTTTAGTTAGTCCAGCTAGACTAAGCTGTAATAAAGGAATAAAAATTTTGTTTAATAAAAAGTAGTACTCCCACTGATAAATCGTAAATTCTTTTATACCACTTAAAAAAATTATTAAATTCTTTGAAAATATTTCTGATTTTTTTTTATCTGTATTTCAAATAAGTAATTGTAAATAAACTCCAACTAATCTTTTACGAGTACTTTCAATTTTATTGTCTTAATATTAATTTTCTACAAACACAAGCGAATAATATTTAGTTATCAGACAGTAGTCTCCAAAAGCGCATGAATGATTAGAAATGAATAGTAGACATGTACTTAATGGACTTAAACTTAATGAGTTGGTAATGTTTGTATTGTTGTTGTACATAGCAAATACAGAAAAAGGTGGTAACGAAGACTTAGGAAATACCTTGCCAACAGTGGATCGACTTAAATGAAATGGAATTAAAAATATAAAAAAAAAAAAACGTTAACCCTCAATTGTTACCTTGCGTAACTGTAAACGGAGAACGGCATCGCTGTGGCAACCAAATTTTGCTAGTTTCATGTACTATCACATTATTCTATTGTAATAACTGATTTATTTTTCAAAACTACCGTATTAAGTATACAGGAATTTAAAATTTTTTTAATTTTGAAATAAATTTAGAATCGAATTTAATGGCAAAATATGGTAGCTTAATGGAATTTAGATTTTGCTTCTTAATTGTAACAACCATTCATCAGGGTAATCTGCATATTGTATCTTTGTATTCTATTCTTCTTATATTTCTTAAAAACGTCCTATATAACTCATAATTAAAATAGAACTTGGTCACACACCATGTTTAGATCCATTTTACTGTAGACAACTGCAGTTAGAATGGACTATCCTATGCCCGTCACCGAGAGGCTTTTAACATGTACTAGCAGATTCCAGTCCTGGAAACTCGAGTGCAAATTCTAGGAAATTTTATTTTTTCATTAAATAAAGACCCTAAAGGTATGCTAATCAATTATAGCCAATTCAAAAATCAACATAAAGTATTAAACTCATTTTTATTACAAACACATTAACAAATTTAATAAAAGCATTGTATAATTTTATGTATTTGTTAGTAGCAACTTTAAATGCAATTTACTCAAAATAAAGGGAAAAAATTAAAAAGCTATAAATCTGCAAAACTGCTAAAAAGAAATACCTTTCAAATAATATACGTTTGGTCAAAATCGGGATAAAACGGTAGAACAAAACATCGGTCACAAGAAATCGCCTAGCCTATTAATATTATAGATTTTTATTTTATATTTTTCATTTTAAGTTTTTCGTCTTTCCTTTTTCATTTTCCATTTCTTTTTTTTTCAATTGTCATTTTTTTAATTTTTTATTTTTATTTTCCATTTTTTATTTCACATTTTTCATTTTTTATTTTTCATTTTGTATTTTTCATTTTGCGTTTTCATTTATCATTTTTTTTAAATTTCATTTCTTATTTTTCCTTTTTCGTTTTTTATTTTTCATTTTTTATTGTTCATTTTTCATTTCTTATTTTTCATTTTTCATTTTTTATTTTGCACTTTCAAACAGGTTATATCATAATTTTTTCACCAATAGAATCATAAGTCACATCGATTTTATCTTACGCTCATATGTTACGCTGATTTTCTCTTACGCTCACATATTACGCTGTTTTTGTGATTGTAATGTGAAATAGAAATTTACCCCCTGCGCGTATAGATGTTTACACATCAACGAAAAAAAATAGTTAGATAAGATACAAGTTCTGTGTACGCGATTGGATACAGCGGCGCCTTATAGGTGAAATTTTTCAAAACATGGTTTTTCGACACATAATGTTTTTAAGCATTTTTTACATTGCCATCAAACTCTTGCATGACATACTACACATCTTAATGGTTTTTTCAGTTTTTTAGGGTAGTGACCTATACCATCTTGTGGTAATCCTGGAACCGATGAGGATGAAGGTCGAGGTTTGCTTTGATTATTTTAGCGCAAGTAGTACCTAGCAATAGAGCGACGGAATAAAAGCTGATCCATGCTGTCACTACGACTCATTAATCCTGCAATCCCGTAAAGTGAAATAGACTGATCCAATTCATCTACGCCACACATATGTTTGTTGTAAGTCTGAAAAACTTTTGAAATATTAACATAAATTTTTTGACGTTGAGACCAACGTTTTACAACACCTAATGGCTCAATTGCGTCATAGTTTGTTGCCATAGTACAGATGCTGTTTTCTTTCCATTTTACGACCAGAACTTCATTTTGTTTATCAAACCTGTAATGGTACGAGGCATGATCTTCCTTCTTTCATTTCCATTGTGCTTTTGAGAGGACATTTTTTGGTTCTATTTTCTCGTTAGGTTCCCGTGGAACGATATCCTTCCGTTTTGAGTTCCATTAAGAGATAATAGCTCGTAAAAAAATGATCGAAAAATACTTCGTGCTTTGCTGGATCAGTCACCATCTTCTGAAATAATTTTTTAACTACTCTTGAAATATGCTCGTTAGGGCGGGTCGATTTGTAGGGAGGCAAAAAAAAATCGCTCAAGTGACAAGGAAAATCATATTCTAGGGATTTGTCTGCCATGGGGCAATCCCATTCCCCCTCATGCAATTGATCTGAAACTGGACCATAGTCTTGTTGTGACTACAGATTAATTTTGAGGTAGTCACGCAGAGTCACGCATAGGTGTGCCACTGGCATGGGTGGGTCGGCCCTCCAAAGTTAGTGGGGGTCGATCATACATTTGGACTCGACTGGGGCACAGGTCGAAAGTCGGGACATCAGAATTCGTTTTAGAGGTATGGTTCCTCGGGCAAAGTTTCTTATTTTGATCCCTAGAATACGATTTTCCTTGTCATTTGGGCGATTTTTAAATCGACCCGCCCTAATGCTCGTGTACTATGCCCCAACTGAAGGAATTTTTTCATTACACCAGCAGCTAATGGACGAAATTTAAACATTTTGTCCCTGGTACTACTAGCTTCGTCGTTATTCACAAGATGGATATTCCTTTTTATGTCTCTATATCTTTGTCTGGTCATAGATTTTGATATCGTTTCAATACTTACATCTTCATCGTAGGACCAGTACAAACCCTCTCTGGGTAATTTGTGATATCCAGACAATATCTACATACCTATAAACTTTCTCAAGTCGGTAGAGTCTAATTGAAAGTTATGCCTGTTGCTTTGATTGGCATATAAATTTGAGTTTGTGATAATCAAGTTTATAACTTCATCGTCAAAGATTTTCTCAAATATTTGTACTGGGGTAAGATCAGGAAGCTGACTCTTTATATCTTCTTGTTTGTCTAGCATATCAGGGATCTCCCGACCTATGGAAGAGTACGTTGGTAAACACTTACGCCATATTGGTTCTTGACGGCGGCTTCTCTTGACCTTATCGGTTAATGGTTCATCATCGCTGCTATCGTTTTCCTCACATCTAAATAACTCTATAACACCAGGCACGCCTTGCGGCAAAGACTCACCAACCATGTTCTCGTCGGCATCATCTTCCTCATCTGTTACCACACTCGGTTCGGGTGGTATTATTGCAAAGTCATACTCCTGATCACCATCACCATCTTCTAAAATCGAGTTTACTGCTTCTTCTAAGCACTTGAAAGCATTAGAAATGTTAAAACGTTTGGAATTCATTGTAAATAACATGAATAAAAAATCATGTGAGTCCGATCGCAGGGGAGATGTGTAAACATCTAGTAATTAAAGATTTTTTTATAGCACTTTCTTAAAATCAAACACTTACAACAATTAACTGCAGGGGCTCTGTTAATATAAAAATATTTATTATTATTTATTATTTTAACCGGTTAATTTTTAATTTTTCGTTTTTTATTTTTTATTTTTCGTTTTTCATTTTTAATTTTTAATTTTTTTTTTTTTTCTTAATTTTTAATTTTTTATTTTTCATTTTTATTTTTTTCAATTTTTATTTTTCTTTTTTCATTTTTCATGTTTTATTTTTAATTTTTTATTTTTCATTATTCATTATTCATTTGTAATTTTTCGTTTTTCATTTTTCATTTTTTATTTTTCATGTTTCATTTTTTATTTTTCATATTTTATTTTTCATTTTTCATTTTTTTATTTTTCATTTTTTTTTTTTTTTTTTTTTATTTTTCATTTTTAATTTTCAAACAGGTTATCATAATATCATAATTTTTTCACCAATACAATCACATTTTGTCTTACGACTCACATGTTACGCTGTTTTTGAAATTTACCCCCTGCGCGTATAGATGTTTACACATCAAAAAGCTTCATAGTGTGCACACTATACTTTTATACACGTGATCTGATAAAGATCTCTTACTACACTAAAATAATTGTAAACATTATTTAAATTAGTCAGAATATTTTCTTGTTTTGGGATCAAGGCGATCTCTTGTGACCGATGTTTTGTTCTACCGTTTTATCCCGATTTTGACCAAAAATATATTATTTGAAAGGTATTTCTTTTTAGCCGTTTCGCAGATTTACAGATTTTTAAATTTGTTTCCTTTATTTTGAGTAAATTGCATTTAAAATTGCTACTAACCCATACATAAAATTACAGATATGCTATGTGTGTGTCTATTAAATTTGATAATGTGTTTGTTAATGAGTTTGATATCTTCATTCACAATAATAATAAACCAAAAAAGTGTTGGTTTGTGAATTGGCTAAGTTGAAAAATAAAGTTGCCCAGAAATTTAACTCGAATTTCGAGCGCTGTAATCTGCTAGTATATATAAATATACGATGTAATAAGTCGGCCGTTTTTTAATGTGTTTCATTCAATTTGCATTTTTTCAGTTATTTAAAAAATAAAATGCCTGCCAGTAGCTGTGAACAGCCCACGCTAATCCTTTTTCCCAAAAAGGAAGTTTCCATCTTATATTATTATAGCATATAATAAAATTTTTCTTCAATAATGAATGAAAAATTTCATGTGTAATAATTTTAATTTATATAGAAACTGTTGAAAAACCACATATTTTAGGAATGGCAAATACTTTTGGACGGTAGAGTATATAATTTTGCAAAATAAATTATTTTGTATGAAAATTTCAAGTATATCAGGTATACCTCCCATAAGCCTATTTATAGTACTTTCAGTGGGCTTTAGTTTTGTGCAGTTGAGTGGATTTGCATCTCTTGGTACGAAATTGACATTTTTTGTACCATTCCACAGCCGATTTACTGTAGGTAACTGACTGAGATTGCTTTTATAATGAAAGTAGCCTCTCTTTAATTAAAATCCGTATTAATCGTTCATACGAACTACTTCTTTTCGCACAACCAGAAATAGGCTACCAAACAAAAACCATTTTGAAGAACTTCAAGGTCCATAATACGGAATTCATAATTGTTGATGAGATTACGAGTCGATATACTTCTTAGAGTTTCGATTCGGCACCTTCTGTACTTTTCACTTTATTTATTAATTTATTTTTTAAATTGCTTCTCTCTCCGAAATATTCAGATTTTCCTTAAAAGTGTCAATATTTTTCTAACTTTGTTAGGGTCAGATAGCGCTTTTTCTGTTACAGCCAGGGCTTATCTTAATAGGAAGCCGTGGCAGTGCAGTAGCCGTTCGTTATAGTTTTAAATTAAGAGCCCGTTAAATACTGATAATATATGGAAAACATATTACATCATATTTTTTTTTCTTTTCAATTAAACATGTTATTTTATTAATCATCATATTTTTAATTAAGCAAACTTTTACAAGTTCAAATGTATGCAATAAATTTTCGTGCGCAAACCTTTGTGAAAAATTTCTTTAACAGAATCTTAATGAAACCTCCACAATTTAATTTATTTTATGTACAAATTATACATATAATAATAATACAAAAAAAAAAATAATTATTTCTATCATATAGTAGACTGGTATTGCAGCCACCTAGTGTAAACATTTTTTTAGTCAATTTATTTTGTTCTTCCCATACAACAATATTAAAATCTTTTAATTTTTAAGTTCGTGGCTGCTACTTAAAACAGGTGTATCTATTACGTTATATCCAGCTTAAAAAAACCTCAAGTCGTTATCATTTTTCCCTTCAATTCTTAACAATTGAGTACACTGTCACCTGCTTTGTCGTTACTGGTTGGTAATATTTCTTTTTTTTTTCAGATGGCGCCAAGACAACAACAAATTGGATTTTGTGTAGTATTTAAATTATATTTTGTTGTTTTATTTTAAATGTAGAATTTATCGTACCATATAATTTAACCACTCTTGGTTTTATAAGGCTGTTTTGCTCTACAGAACCTTGATAGTGAATAGTTGTTGTTGTCTAAAAAAATTTGTTTGCGGTAGCAAAATATATATTTTATAAAAAAAAACCTAAAAAAACAAACAAAAAAAATTTCAGCCAGAAAATAAATTAATATAATTTTAAAAATTATTCAAAAATTTGTGTGTACTATTTTATTTTTAAATAATTAAAATTATTTTCTCTCAAACTGTATTACAACGATTTATTTAGTATTTACCACCTGTTACCACCCACCCACATGTCTTGGATTAATCTTGTTTATAATTTATTTATATGTAAAGATCTGTCCAACGATTTACAGAGCTAAATGTGCTAGCCAGCTGGTATTCCTTGTAAGTTGGGGGATAGACGTATTGTTATACTATTTTGACTAGAATGTATATAAGTTCGAGTATCTTTCTCGTTCTTCGCTATCAATAGAAATTTATTTTTGATACTCTTACATGTCATAAATGTGTTAAATTAAATACATAGTTCTGGTATTCATTCAAAATATTTAAGTAATTAAAATTTATGGATTGTTTATTAAATTTTATTAGTGTGACGTTCTATAAAGAAATCAGATTTATAAAGATTAAACTTGATGCGCGAAATATTGCACGACATAATTAATGAGTTGATAAGAATATTTATGTAGGTTAAAAGAAATTGAAAATTAATGACAGAAAATCAGTTTTACGATTTGAAAATAGTTGGCGAAAGAAAAACTAAAATAAACTGTATCGCCGGCTCAAGCTTTACTAAAGTAAACTCTATCGCCGGCTCAAGCTATACTAAAGTAAACTCTATCGCCGGCTCAAGCTTTACTAAAGTAAACTCTATCGCCGGCTCAAGCTTTTCTAAAGTAAACTCTATCGCCAGCTCAAGCTTTACTAAAGTAAACTCTATCGCCAGCTCAAGCTTTATACTAAAATAAACTCTATCGCCAGCTCAAGCTTTATACTAAAATAAATTATATCGTCGGCTCAAGCTTTACTAAAGTAAACTCTGTCGCCAGCTCAATCTTTACTAAAGTAAACTATATCGCCAGCTCAAGCTTTACTAAAGTAAACTCTATCGCCAGCTCAAGCTTTACTAAAGTAAACTCTATCGCCAGCACAAGCTTTACTAAACTACTCTATCGCCAGCTCAAACTCTATCGCCAGCTCAAGCTTTATATTAAAATAAACTCTATCGCCAGCTCAAGCTTTATGCTAAAATAAACTATCGCCACCTCAAGCTTTATACTAAAATAAACTCTATCGCCAGTTCAAGCTTTACTAAAGTAAACTCTATCGCCAGTTCAAGCTTTACTAAAGTAAACTCTATCGCCAGTTCAAGCTTTACTAAAGTAAACTCTATCGCCGGCTCAAGCTCTATCGCCGGCTCAAGCTTTACTAAAGTAAACTCTATCGCCGGCTCAAGCTTTTCTAAAGTAAACTCTATCGCCAGCTCAAGATTTACTAAAGTAAACTCTATCGCCAGCTCAAGCTTTACTAAAGTAAACTATCGCCAGCTCAAGCTTTACTAAAGTAAACTCTATCGCCAGCTCAAGCTTTAATAAAGTAAACTCTATCGCCAGCTCAAGCTTTACTAAAGTAAACTCTATCGCCAGCTCAAGCTTTACTAAAGTAAACTCTATCGCCAGCTCAAGCTTTATACTAAAATAAACTCTATCGCCAGCTCAAGCTTTATACTAAAATAAATTCTATCGTCGGCTCAAGCTTTACTAAAGTAAACTCTGTCGCCAGCTCAATCTTTACTAAAGTAAACTCTATCGCCAGCTCAAGCTTTACTAAAGTAAACTCTATCGCCAGCTCAAGCTTTACTAAAGTAAACTCTATCGCCAGCTCAAGCTTTACTAAAGTAAACTCTATCGCCAGCTCAAGCTTTATACTAAAATAAACTCTATCGCCAGCTAAAGCTTTATACTAAAATAAATTCTATCGTCGGCTCAAGCTTTACTAAAGTAAACTCTGTCGCCAGCTCAATCTTTACTAAAGTAAACTATATCGCCAGCTCAAGCTTTACTAAAGTAAACTCTATCGCCAGCTCAAGCTTTACTAAAGTAAACTCTATCGCCAGCACAAGCTTTACTAAACTACTCTATCGCCAGCTCAAACTTTACTAACGTAAACTCTATCGCCAGCTCAAGCTTTATATTAAAATAAACTCTATCGCCGGCTCAAGCTTTATGCTAAAATAAACTATCGCCAGCTCAAGCTTTATGCTAAAATAAACTATCGCCAGCTCAAGCTTTATACTAAAATAAACTCTATCCCCGGCTCAAGCTTTACTAAAGTAAACTCTATCGCCAGCTCAAGCTTTACTAAAGTATACTCTATCGCCAGCTCAAGCTTTACTAAAGTAAACTCTATCGCCAGCTCAAACTTTACTAAAGTAAACTCTATCGCCAGCTCAAGCTTTACTAAAGTAAACTCTATCGCCAGCTCAAGCTTTGTACTAAAATAAACTCTATCGCCAGCTCAAGCTTTATACTAAAATAAACTCTATCGCCAGCTCAAGCTTTATACTAAAATAAACTCTATCGCCAGCTCAAGCTTTATACTAAAATAAAATCTATCGCCAGCTCAAGCTTTATACTAAAATAAATTCTACCGCCAGCTCAAGCTTGATACTAAAATAAACTCTATCGCCGGCTCAAGCTTTATTAAAATAAACGCTATCGCCAAGCTTTACTAAAGTAAACTCTATCGCCAGCTCAAGCTTTACGAAAGTTAATAATTAATTTTGCTACAAAAATTAGCTTATCAATATTTGTAGACCGAAAAGGGAGGGGGGGGGGGGAATCGTTGCCAATTCTTCGTAGAATATACGAAAGTTTCTTTTATTATACGAAAAAAATTTTAGATGAGACTCTTAAAATTTTACGAAATTAACGAAATTTTTAGTAGCAATGTTTTCATAATACTAAAAAAAAAAAAATTGTTTAATTTCGTAGCGATATTATTTCGTAAAATGTAATGGATTTTTGTAAATAAATTTTCACCAAATTCCCGACTAGCTGAAGTTGTGAAACTATCAGCACTAACGTAAAATGGATGACAACACATTATTTAATAAATTTCAACGTGAACTGATCAGTACCCAGCGCTACGGCCATTCAGGATTTGAATGGCACCCTCAGATCACTCTGAAACTTGGATATGTTATAGAGAGGATGTAAAGTTAAGAGACCCGTATATTTGACCCGTATTGTGCCATTCAGGATACCTTGTATGAAAGAAATTATGGAATCTGTACGTTAACTTTAGTGTAGCACAAAAATACTGATATCGTTTAATAACGTTGATATCGCGGAAAAATTTTCTCATTTGCGGACGTTACGTTGTTTTATGTTAAGAACAACTAGGACAACCTAGAACAACCGCAAATTTTTTTTTTCCAAAAGTGGGGGCAAAGTTTAAATGCATTTTTTTTTTTTTTTTGATTTACCGGTACAAATTATATTTTAGAAACTCATCGCTTTGGAACATTGTAGAACAATCCTAGAACAATTCAGAACAATCTTCAAAAAATTTTATTTCCAAAAATGGAGGGCTAACTTCGCAATCGCGTGTTAGTAGCAACTTTAAATGCAATTTACTCAAAATAAAGGAAAAAATTTAAACATCCGTAAATCTGCAAAACGGCTTAAAATAAATACCTTTCAAATAATATACGTTTGGTCAAAATTGGGATAAAACGGTAGAACAAAACATCAGTCACAAGAAATCGCCTAGCCTATTAATATTATAAATTATATATTTAAGCCTTAGCTTAAATTTTGCTGAAGAATAAAATGAGAAATCATCAATGATTCCTGATTTATAGCTGAAAAACCAAATAAATACAAATGTTTGACTTGAGAACGCCAAAGCCTTTGGAGGTTTTATTATATTGGCCTAGTTCTATCCACCATGACGTGCAATTTCTCAACCCCCCCTCCCCCCAACCAATGATTCCGAAAATTTTCCACAGTGCTATTTCTCACGATTAACAAATACCATTATTCCTGTTTTAATTTATTTATTAATTTTTTTAAATTTTCATTAAGCCAAAATTATAATCATTTATGGTTTTGAAGGTTTTCTCGATTTCGAAGTGGTTCTACTTGAAATCCATTAATGGAGCTTTTAATGTTTAAAAAGACACTTTTTTTCAAAATCGTTATTTTTGAAATTTTTGCCAATAGTCCAATTTATTTCTGTAATTTAAAAAAATTATATTGCAGTAAATACAACTTTTGATCCTAAACTTTACAAACTAAAATTTTCATATATTATGTGAACTGTTTTCATGCACATTCGTTTATTTTACGCCATCCTTTCGTGGTGCGAAATAACGAAGGTTTTCATACAATATACATATTTAGGTACTTCGATTGTCGTGCATATAAGGCATGCATTTTTCTCGGCGCATAATATTAATAAATTAAAAGAAACGACTCAACAACTTAACTTAATTAAAAGAATGCACATTGTTAACATACATTTGAAGGAACATTTTCGTTGTGTCCAAAACAGCCCCAAATCCACGAATAATACACTTGCTGGTTGGCTATGGGGTTTGTAATAGGGAGGCATTTTGTAATAAATATAAGTTTACGGCATGCATGAATGCATGCATGTTGATGTTGTTGCATAGCAATGGCGTGCGTAGTATAAAAACAACAGCAGCAACAACGATGAAAGAAAGACAAAAAATAAAAACGAAAATTTGCACAAATACCTAGTCAAAAGGGGGGGAAATGACGGCAAGGAGGCACGAAAAAACCTACACTTTATTAACGTAGTAATCGTTGTGAAAACACGACGACTACTACAACAACGCAAATATAAGTAAAACGATGGCGACGAGATTCCATTGTAAAGATAACAAAAAGAAAAAGCACAACAAAAACTAATTTAGAGATCCCCACCTCTGACGTCCTACTGTCTGACAACGTCTGATCCGTCAAAAAAAATTGTAATAGAGTATAGAATTGTTATACTCTTCGGAAATGAGAGTTAAACTCTCTTTACACGATCTGCCGGTCTCACTAAATTATATTTTTCTGTTTTTATTTTCGTTTGTATTTTTATTTTTCTGCTAGTATTCTTTATTGTTGACGTTTATCAACACGCGCTAGATGCTAGATGTCTTAACAAGAAAATGTGGGATTTTCTGTCTTAACAACATTTAAACTAACTCACCAATATTCAGACAATCCGTCCGTCAGTATGACCGTCAACCCTCAAAGAAAAAAAAATTCTCGTTTATTTGTTTTTGTTTTTTTTTTCTTGTTATTTTTTCGTTTTTTTTTTTTTCTTCTTTTTTAAATAAAATAACGCAGTCGTTGTTAATACATACTTGTTCGCTCGTTCGTACGTACGTTAGCCAAACGTAGTCGTAGTTGTTATAGCTTTTGTTATTATTGTTTTTTCTAAAAATAGCTACAATGTATTTTTGTTGATTTTCATCGGTGTCTACTACATGCTTTGTAATCGTTGTTGGAGATTTCTTTTTGTTATAAATAAACCTACAATTGTAATAGTAATCGGAGGGCGAATTAAAACGAATTGAGAGACCACTTTTAACAATAATAACAACATAAAATGCATGTCGTTTCTCTCTTTTAAAAATTTTGTTACTGTAAGTGATCGTTTGATCGCTAAATCATAAAAAAAAAAGTTTAAATAAAACTAAGAGAGGCTCAAGGGACAGATGTCGCGACAGATTTGGCGAAAATAAATAGTATTTCAACAGAAGTCGTAGAGGAAAATATCACCCCACTTCACTTCAACGGCTATAATGTGAACCATTAAAAAAAGGATCGTTGTCATCACTTAAAACAGCTGTTTGGAAAAGTTTACTGTTCTGACATAGGCAAACCTTACGAAAAATAATTTTAAAATTCTTATTTCTTCATAAAAAAAACACACACACACACACAAAACATTAAATTTTTTTTATGATATTCAATTATTTATTTATTAAATTATTCATTTGTTTAAAGCGGTAAAACTTTTGAAGTATTAATGGTGAGAACGTTTTTAGGAGCGTATATAGCAGAAGTGATTGAAAACATACATATGTTTTACTGTCTGCCCACCTCTTAAAACATATGTTTTCATGACTCACATCATTAATTTCAAATTAGCTTATTTTAGAATTGAAAATTTTATTCCAGGTAGATATTTGCGGTGAAAATGAGAAGAGGAATAGAAATTAATATTTTCTCTTCCAAAAAAAGTTTAGAGCTTTTCTTTGACTCTCAACAAATTCAACTCTTCGATTATTGCTGCAAATATTTGCTATGTTAATGTAACTTTTCAAAATATAAACCTCAGGTAAATGCAACTTCTTATTTTATTTTGTTATTATTTGATGAATTTTTCAATAAATCAGTTCAAATCGAATATTCTACTTATTTTATTAAACCATATTAGTTTTATTCAAAATTAAATGAGATGTTTCTGTAGTTAGTCCCGCTGACATGATAAAGTTTTTGACTCGGAATTTGCGTTAGTCCAAATCGGACTGTAGTATTCTTTAATTCAAAAATTTTTTTGCTACATTTTTTTACGTTGAAATCATTTTTTTTTTTTTTTTATTTTTTATTTTTATTTTTTTATTTTGTTTTGTTTTTATTTTATTTTGTTTTGTTTTTTTTATTTTTATATTTTTTTTTATTTTTTAATTTTTTATTTTTTAATTTTTTATTTTATGTTGTTTTATTTTTCTTATTTATTTATTTATTTAATTTTTTTATTAATTTTGTATTTATTTATTTAATTTTTTTTATTAATTTTTTATTTTATTATTTACTTGTTTTATATGTTTATTTTTTTATTTTCTGTTTATTTCTTGTTATTTATTTATTATTTTACTTTTTTTCTGTTTATTTATTATTTTACTTTTTTCTGTTTATTTATTATTTTACTTTTTTGCTGTTTATTTATTATTTTACTTATGTTTATTTTATTTATTTTTTTGTTTTTTTTTTTAACTTTTTTTATTCTTTTTTTACTTTTTTTTATTCCTTTTTTATTTTTTTTATTTTTTTATTTTTATTTTATTTTATTTTTTTTTATTTTATTTTTTTTTTTTTTTTTTTAAATTTTTTTTAAATTTTTTTTATTATCATTTTTTATTTTTTTCTTTTTAAATTTTTATATTTGTTTCTTTTTAAATTTTTATATTTTTCTTTTATTTTTATTTTTATATTTTTCTTTTATTTTTATTTTTTTATTTTTATTTTTTTTATATATTTTTTTAATTATTATTTATTTATATTTTATTTTTTTTATATATTTTTTTTAATTATTATTTATTTATATTTTATTTATTTTTTTTATTTATTTTCTTTATTTATTTTTTAATTACTTTATTATTTTATTATTATTTTATTTATTTTTTTTATTTTATTTTTTTTATTTTATTTTTTTTATTTTATTTTTTTTTTATTTTTTTTTATTTTTTTTTTTTTTTATTTTTTTTATTTTTTTTTATTTTTTTTATTTTTTTATCTTTATTTATTTATTTTTAATTTTTTTATCTTTTTATTTATTTATTTTTTATTTTTTTATCTTTTTATTTATTAATTTTTTATTTTTTTATCTTTTTATTTGTTTATTTTTTATTTTTTTATCTTTTTATTTATTTATTTTTTATTTTTTTTATTTTTTTATTTATTTATTTTTTATTTTTTTATCTTTTTTATTTTTTTATCTATTTATTTTTTATTTTTTTTATCTTTTTATTTATTTTTTTATCTATTTATTTTTTATTTTTTTTATCTTTTTATTTATTTTTTATCTTTTTTTTATTTGTTAATCTTTTTTATTTTTTTTTATCTTTTTTATTTTGTTTTATCTTTTTTATTTTTTTTTTATCTTTTTTTTATTTTATTTTTTTTTTATATTTTTTTTATTTTATTTTTTTATCTTTTTTTATTTTATTTTTTTATCTTTTTTATTTTATTTTTTATCTTTTTTTTCTTTTTTTTTTCTTTTTTTTCTTTTTTTTTTCTTTTTTTTCTTTTTTTTTCTTTTTTTTATTTTTATTTTTTATTTTTATTTTTTTATTTTATATTTTTTTTTTATTTATTTTTTTTTTTATTTTTTTATATTTTTTTTTTTATTTTTTTATATTTTTTTTTTTTTTTTTGTATTTTTTTATTATTATTATTTTTGTATTATTTTTATTATTTTTGTATTATTTTTATTTTTATTTTTTATTTTTTTATTTTTTTATTATTTGTTTTTTATTATGTTTTTATTAATTTTATTATTTTTATTTTTTTTATTATTTTTTTTATTATTATGTTTTTATTAATTTTATTTTTTTTTTATTATTATGTTTTTATTAATTTTATTTTTTTTATTATTATGTTTTTATTAATTTTATTTTTTTTTATTATTATGTTTTTATTAATTTTATTTTTTTTTATTATTATGTTTTTATTAATTTTATTTTTTTTTATTATTATGTTTTTATTAATTTTATTTATTTTTTTTTTTTAATTATTATTTTTTTTATTAATTTTATTTTTTATTTATCTTGTATTTATTTATATGTATATACTAGCAGGCAGATTCCAGCCCTCGAAATTCGAGTGCAAATTCACGAAAATTTTAATTTTTTCATGTAATATATTATTTTATAAGACCCGAAAGGTATGCCAATCAATTCAACACTTTTTAAATATCGATTGCGTTATTGGTTTATATATAAAATTAGTTTTCAATTCAACACGGCTTTTTAATATACAATTTTTGCAAACACATTATCCATTTAATTTACAACACACACATAACATTGTATAATTATACCTTATACCACTATGTGGTTTGGGTATAATGACTTTGTGCTGCTGTTTGTAACAACCAAAAATATTTGACCTACACCCATCTTTAATTATACCGATCGAATCAGAATCACTATCTGATTCGATTTAACGATGTCCGTCCGTCCGTCCGTCTGCGTGTCCATGTAAAGCTTGTAATCAAACTGCAGGTCGCAGTTTGGTATGTAAGCTTCTATCGGCCATGGGATGAAAGCTATTGAAATTAGTGAGAATCGGTCCATGTTCAGACCTAGCCCCCATACAAATGACCCCTACAAAATCGACATAAATTTCCATAAGATCCCAAATTGTCGTACATATCTTACTCAAATTGGGTTTGTGTACGTTTATTACGTCCATTAAGGAATAGTCCAAAAACGGTCCCTATGGGACAACTCTTGGTCATAGGCCCCATGTAGAGCTGCTTCCCGATCTTCACTTAAATCTATCAAAAAACAAAAATATTGCACTGATTCTACTCAAATTTTGTTTGTATATATTTTTGCAAAATACAAGAGACTTTACCAAACATGGTCAGGATCGGTCCATTTTTGGGCCTAGTCCCCATATAGATATAGCATCCGATATGAACTTTTTCATATCTGCAGCCGAAAAAATTAATAAAAATCCCACTCAAATTTGGTTTATGCTTATTTTCTATATCCAGTTAGTTGGGCCTGAGAGATAGGGTCTCTAAACGCATGGTATAGGGTATAATTTTCTTACTTGTTTTATGTATATGTTAGTAGTAACTTTAAAAACATTTTACTCCAAAAAAAATGTAAAAATATCAAAATCTGTAAATCTGGTAGACTGCTAAAATGAAATACCTTTGAAATTAGGTATGCTTTGTCAAAGTCTGGGTAAAACTGGCAAATGTGCATCGGTCAGAAGAAATAGCCTTACCTACTAATATTACAGATATTTATTTCTTTATTTGTTATTTATTTATTATTTTTTGTATATTTATCTTTTTATATTATTTTTTTAAATATTTTTTTTTTTATATTTTTCTTATATTTTTTTATATTTTAATTTTTTCATATTTTTATTTTTCTATATTTTTATTTTTTTTTTTTTTTTTTTATATCTTTATTTTTAATTTTTTTTTTTTTATATATATTTTTATTTTTATTATTTTTATTTTTTAAATTTTTTTTATTTTTTATATTTTTATTTTATATATTTTTATTTTCACATTTTTATTTTTATATTTTTATATTTTTATTTTTATATTTTTATTTTTATATTTTTATTTTTATATTTTTATTTTTATATTTTTATTTTTATATTTTTATTTTTATATTTTTATTTTTATATTTTTATTGTTTATATTTTTATTTTTTATATTTTTATTTTATATATTTTTATTTTCACATTTTTATTTTTATATTTTTACTTTTATATTTTTACTTTTATATTTTTATTGTTATATTTTTATTTTTATATTTTTATTTTTATATTTTTATATTTTTATATTTTTATTTTTATATTTTTATTTTTATATTTTTATTTTTATATTTTTATTTTTATATTTTTATTTTTATATTTTTATTTTTATATTTTTATTTTTATATTTTTATTTTTATATTTTTATTTTTATATTTTTATTTTTATATTTTTATTTTTATATTTTTATTTTTATATTTTTATTTTTATATTTTTATTTTTATATTTTTATTTTTATATTTTTATTTTTATATTTTTATTTTTTATATATCGAGGGCTTATATTCAAAAAGTGCTATCACATCAATAATTATTTTAAAGACAGCGTGTAAAACTAATTTATTAATAAGATTTGAGAGTATTTGTCGATTGATTTGCCACAATATCTATTAAGAAGTAGTCATACTAATCTTGAATGATGTCAAAATTAATATGGTATTTGAGAGTTACATCAGAGAACAATTTGAAATCAAAAATTAATATTGCTGTCAAATGTAGATAGCACTTTTTGAATATAAGCCCTAGATATTTTAAACTATTATTTTTTATATATTTTAAATTTTTATTTCTTATATTTTTATTTTTTATATTTTTATTTTTTATATTTTTAAATATTTATTATATTTTCCATATTTCGAACAGCTTCGCTGTTTTCCACTCCACGCTTTATTAAAAGTATAAAAAATCGAAGATATTTTTGGATTAAATGTGTCACATGTTGTGTATTTTTGTCACATGTTGTTGATTTTTTTTTTTAATAAACTTTTAGCTACATACTAATTTTTTAAGTTTTTGTTTTAAGTTTTTCAATGTATGGTCTGATGTGTTTTCTTCTCTCTTTCTCATGAAAGATGAACATGATCCATCTTATATTTCAATTAATTTTATAATTGTGTATATTGTATGATAATGGAATTTTTTTTCTCGGTTCTATTGCGCTCATATTAAATTCTTCATATTTCTGTATACAAATTTAAATAACCTCTAGCAGATAAATGCAAAATTTAAAAAAAAAAACTAAAATTGTATTTTTTGCCAATATGTATTGAATTAATTGTAGCAAATCAATATTTGTTTATGCAAATATACACTGTTTATTTTTTTTTTTTTTGACAAGGTGTGAATTCTTTTTCATATTTTGTTGTTTAACAGCCTCTTAGCAACACAAGTACAGGTGTCTGAAATGGTTTGCAATTAAACCGAAATATACTGGAAATATACTGATAAACATATTCCATTCCTTAGCCACATTTATAAGTTTTAAAGCGCTCATAGAGTAAAGTGCCAAATTGATTCTTTTTAGACGGATTTCAAAAAGAGTTCTCAATAAACCAAAAACCATTTAGTATTAGTTTTTAGTTCCTTTTGAGACCAAATGTTTACTAGTTTTCGTAAGACTACAATCTATTTCTTAACTATATAGATTTTTGAAACATCAGCAAAATCATCCGATGGCGCTCCAATAACACTCATTTCATGGCATACGAAAATTCAAATTCATACTTGATTTTTTATTATATTTCTTATCCAACTTATCCAATTGACGTAAAACAAAGGTTTGGATAAATTTACGTAAATTAAGGTCGTTAAATATGTGTCTACCCAAAATAATGTTTTGTTTATTTTGCGTTTTTGTGATTTACGACGATATTAAGCAAAAACGCAAATTTTTAACAAAGTACATCCATCAGATTTGCTCACACGTAGAAAATTTCTATCTATTGTTTTGTCCGTCTGTCAGTCACTTGACAAACACCACACAATGGAGGTTGGTTAGTGATGAAAATTTTCAAATGGTACTCGGTATGAAAGCCAATTGAATTATTAAATGATCACATTGCACGAAAGACGAGATGTGTTGATGTGGAGGAGAAATACAACACGAAAAACTAATTATTAGATTTATAAGGAATAATCAAATTTTAAAGGTTTTTTAAGCGGATAAGGACTGCGTTTTATACTAAATACTATATGCTAGACTACGTCTTAGATGAAACGCTAAGTTTATTTTGATGTAGGATTACGTTTTAAGTATATGAAAGTCTACTTATAAGAAAGACTACTGCATATGTGAAGGACTACTCCTTAAACGAAGATAGTCTTGTATCAAAGACTTTTTATTACGAAGCATGACTCTTAAATGAAAAACTTCTTCTTGTATGAAATTCTACTTATATGAAAAACTACTTCTTATGTGAAGACTACGTCTAACATGAAAGACTACGTCTTCTATGAAAGACTACGTCTTATATAAAAGATTACGTTCTTCATGAGGCATGACGTTTTATATGAAAGACTTCCTCCAATATGAAAGACGACTTCATATATGAAGGACTATACTCCTTAAAAAGGCTATCTTATATGAAAGACTACGTCTTATATGAAATACTACTTATTATTACAAAGCCTGCTTCTTAAATGAAAGATTACTGCCTGTATGAAATTCTACTGATATAAACAACTACTTCTTATATGCAGACTACGTCTAATAAGAAAGACTTCGTCTAATATAAAAGACTTCGTCTAATATAAAAGACTTCGTCTAATATAAAAGACTAAGTTGTATAAGAAAGACTACGTTCTTCATGAACGATGATGATATTTTATATGAAAGACTATAAAGACTTCGTCTAATATAAAAACTAACTTATTAATGAAGGATGACTTCCTATAAGAAATTCTACTTACATATAAGAAAGACTACTTCATATATGAAGGACAACTCCTTAAAAAAGACGGTCTTATATGAGCGACCATGACACGACTTACATATAAAAGGTTTATTCGATTATTAAGACTGTATCTGTTAATCGTTTGCTTCTACAACACTTTCAAACATTTACGTATATTTTTTTTAATCGTCTATAGTTTATGGCAATTGTTTTCATTATATTGTTGTTATTGATTAAAAGACAACAAACCATATGACCACTAGAGAAAAAAAGAACATTTTAACAAAACATACAACACATACAAAATTTGTTGGCATCGGCTAAATGCTGACCTTGCATAAAAATATTAATTGTTTTTGCAAAAACCACAGACACGTTCACATCTAATACACACATACATATGTACATCTCGTATAAACATGAGATTTTCTTCAGTTGATGTTGTTTATCATTTTTAAATACAATAAAATGTATTTTTCTTTTTTCGTTTCGCGTTTAGAGAGAAAGTAACCAACGTGTGGCGTTTGTCTATTCCAACCCACAAGATATGAATTTCATTTCAGATACAACCATTTGAAATGCTGCTGATAAGGCTAAATGAAAACCACCAGAAAATCAAGTGTCTGTTGGTCTTAGAGAAATTATCAATTTCTTAGAAAGAAAGAAAAAAAATCTTTTTTTTTCCCTGCTCTATAGATGTCAATTGCAATTTATCGATTTTGAAATGGACAAATTTTCGATTTCAAAAAGTATTTAAACTAAAATCTTGTCAGCAACTGTCAAAATTCATTATATTTTATTTTTGGGTCAATGTTTAATGGATGAAAAATTGTATTATTGTTTTGATTAATTTGTTCTGAAGGTGTGTTATTGTGACATTGACCTGAATTTTTGACAATGTTTTTCTTATTGTTTTCTTTTTTATGGAAAATGACAAATTGCTTCCGGATTTGAGTTTTCGTTTTGATGCTTATTAGAAAACAGAAGATTTTGTTTCTTTTTTCTTTTCGAAAAAAAATTAAAAGAAAATGTCTGGGATAACCCAAAACTTAGAGCCTGCAAATTTTCCAAAAACTTTCAAATTAACCCTCGTAAATTCCTAGTTCTTAATTGTTATAGGAATATTGAAAGAAAATTTAACTTACAAAAATATATAAAACTAGACAGTAAAAACGTAAAATTTCTGGTTTTACACAAATGGACAAGTGGACATATGTATATGAATTGTTAATTTCAGAAGGTCGAAGATATTGACCTTCAACATCTGTATATAAATATAGAGAACGTACAAGAAATAACTATGTCAAAAAATATTCAGCCATCGAAACTCTTCTTATTTGTGGAAAGTTAAAAAAAATATAATTTATTTAGGGAAAAAATCATTAAAATAAGGCATAGCTTAAAATAAAAAGTTCATGAAAATATTTTAAAACTTTTGATTGATTTGCAGAAATTAAATGTGATGAAATATAATAATGAATTTTTTTATAAATAAAATCAATAATTAATGAAAAAGTTCATTAAATTGATGCAAAAACTCATTAATTTAAAGAAAAATTCATCAAATTAATGAATGACAAAATTCATGTAAAAACGCATTACTTTATTGAAAAAAACTAATTAACTAAACTAGCAGATTTCAGCGCTCGAAATTCGAGTGCAATTCCTAGGCAGCTTTATTTTTCAACTTAGCCAATTCACAAACCAACACTTTTATGGTTTATTATTATTGTGAATGAAGATAAAAAAAATCATTAAAAAACACATTAAAAAATTTAATAAAACACACATAACATATGATAAAATTATGTATTTGTTAGTAGCAACTTTAAATGCATTTAAAAAACTCCTATTTTTACTTAAAAAATATTTTGTAAAAAATTTTCTGATTAATAAAAAAATAAAAAAAATAAAATTTTAAATAAAAAATTAAATAAATTTTTAAATAAAAAAATAATAAATTTTTAAATATAAAAAAAAAATAATAAAAAAAAATTTTTTTTTAAATAAAAAATTTAAAAAAAAAATTTTAAATAAAAAAATTAAAAAAAAAATTATTTTTAAATAAAAATAAAATTTTCAGTGATTTTTTACAGAAATTCAATAATATAATATAAAATAATAATTCATTAATGTGATACAGAAAGCATAAATTTATGAAAACATTCATTAATTTGATGAAAAAAATCATTAATTTTATGAAAAAATTCCATAATTTAAAAATTCAATGAAATTAACGAATGTTTTCAAAAAATGGTATGGAAAAATTCATTACTTTAATGAGAAAATTCATTGCTTTAATGGAAAAACTCATTACTTTAATGAAAAAACTTATTACTTTAATGGAAAACTTAAGTTAATGAAAAGTTAATTAATTTTATGGAAAAAAAATATTAACTTGATGAATAATTCATTAATTTTATGAAGACATCACTAAATTGCTCTATTTTTTAGCTCAGTTTTAACAAAAATTTGTTTTTTGAAGTCATTATATTAATTTATAAAATCCGTGGTGCTTAGCCAAACTTCTAGACTAAAAGTCGACATCACAAATAAGTTTATTAGGTTTAGTTCCGGTAGGTGGTGACTTAACTTAATATCTACACCAGTGGATATATTCATATTAACACCATATAAAACATTCACCGACTTTTTCGAAGAAAGGAATTTCTTTCGATTTTTCGAAGAAAAAGTGTCATCCATGTGGTTTGTTATTAAAAAAAAATATATATTTTGTTTCATAAAGATGTTGACAGAATTGACAAAATGACAGAATTTATTCAAGAGTTAAGTAGTATTTATGCATAAGTTAAACATTGTTTGTTAAACGATGTCATGTATAAGAAATTCTTATTCAATGAATATGCAGTGTCTAAATTTTGGTTATGAAAACTTAATTTTCAACTAAAAACCGATGTTGTTTTAGGCAATATAGTGAAGTTGTGTTCCTATTTGACGCAGCTACTTTTAAGTGTTCGAAAAATCTAATTAATTCAATATTTATGTGTAACAATTCAACATCAACAATTAGTAATATAATTTTTACTAGCTGATTCCAGCACTCGAAAGTCGAGTGCAATTTCTAGGCAACTTTATTTTTCAACTGAGCCAATTCACAAACCAACACTTTTTTTGGTTTATTATTATTAATGAAGAAAACAAACTTATTAACAAACATACTAACAAATTTAATAAACACACGCATAGCATATGTATAATTTTATGTATGTGTTAGTAGCAAATTTAAATGCAATTTACTCAAAATCAAGAAAAAAAATTAAAAATCTGTAAATCTTGTGAACAGCTAAAATACCTTTCGAATAATCGTTTGATGAAAATCGGAATAAAATGGTAGAACAAAACATCGGTAACAAGAAATCGCCTAGCCTATTAATATTAATATACATATATACTAGCAGATTCCAGCCCTCGAAATTCGAGTGCATATTCTAGGAAATTTTATTTTTTCATTAAATAAAGACCCTAAAAGTATGCTAATCAATTATAGCCAATTCACAAATCAACACAAAAACAAACTCATTTTTATTACAAACACATTAACAAATTTAATAAACACACACATAGCAACTTTAAATGCAATTTACTCAAAACAAAGGAAAAAATTTTAAAATCTGTAAATCTGCAAATCGGCTAAAAAGAAATACCTTTCAAATAATATACGTTAGGTCGAAATCGGGATAAAAATTTAGAACAAAACATCAGTCAGAAGAAATCGCCTAGCCTATAAATATTATAGATGTTGTTCTTCTTTGGGACTCTAGCTATACTTAAGTTTTAAATTTTTTCGGAAGCAAAAATGCCTTCACTTTCAACTAATGGCAGGAAATAGGTTATTCCTCTCTCCCAAAGACACCATCTTGTGAAAGTATGTACAAGTTCTCCTTAATATTCTGTTTTTAAATGAATCATTCAATGCCACTGTCAAAAAGATAATTTTACAACTTGAATTGTGTATTTATATCAAGGTTCAGAAAATACACACACGAAACACACAATGTTCTGTTCAAAAGCAGCCAACACATATCTTTATTTTCATATCAATTATGTGCGTTTCAAAATTTTCTACGGTACCCAACACAACCATGACTGTGTTCGTTATAATATTTCGTTATTTACACGAACATTTTTGTATCACATACTTTTTGCTTCAATCACACATAAAGCACACATTTTTGAGTGTTGCTTTATTTGAAGTTGATGTTCTGGTACGTGTAGTGAAAAAAAACACAGAACATGTAAAATAAACAGGTTCGAGTTCAGTTATATTTTAAGTCGTGTTGTGGCTCGTGTAGTAAGAAACAACAGAACATGTACAGTAAACAGGTTCGAGTTCAGTTATATTTTAAGTCGTGTTTAAAATATAACTGAACTCGAACCTGTTTATTGTACATGTTGTGTTTTTTCTTACTACACGAGCCACAACACGACTTAAAATATAACTGAACTCGAACCTGTTTATTTTACATGTTCTGTGTTTTTTTTCACTACACGTACCAGAACATCAACTTCAAATAAAGCAACACTCAAAAATGTGTGCTTTATGTGTGATTGAAAAAAAAAGTACGTGATAGAAAAATGTTCGTGTAAATAACGAAATATTAAAACGAACACAGTCGTGGTTGTGTTGGGCACCGAAGAAAATTTAAAAACAAACATAATTGATATGAAAATAAAAATATGTGTGTGTTGGTCTAAGTTATGTTTGTTTACATATATGTACGAGTTTTTTATTCAGTGTGTGTTTTTTTCTGAACTCTGATTTATATCGTTATTTGAAAACAAGGAGTGTTCTCCCTTGCACTTCATACCAAAGTTCATGCTGTATATGACACAAAAGTAAGTGTTGCCAAGTGCAAACAAACATTCTTTCTTAATCTTGTTTTATACTCAATATCCCACTGCATTTATTTTTCCTACTGCATTTCATATTCAAGAATGTGAGTTATATTTAGTTCTTAATACCCACCACAAAAACAACAGCAGCCAGCAGTCTTTAAAACATGTTTCAATATAAGGGCTTTGCACAACATTCTTGAACACAGAAAATAATTTATTTTTTTTTTCATAAATAGTATGAATTGCTTTAATTGCTTCACAATGGGAAAAAAAACAGGACAACCTAAATTTTTTTTTTTTTCAAAATCTTATTTTTTTAAGCATAGAGATTAAAAAATTGTATTGAAAAATAATTAAAGATACATTCCCATAAATATACAGTTTGGGGCAAAACTGAGCCAATATTTGAAATAAGACCAACTATGTTTTTCATCGTATATATTAAACAATGAAAAACTATTTAAAAATAAAAAAACAAAACATTTTTTGATTTATAAGTTTTTCTAAACTTAAGTATTTAATATGAAACGGATGGAAAAGTTTGGTATTGGGCCAGCCAAACCATCGACCTTATCAAACCCGCACCATGTAACTTAAACTATAAAGCACGGGTGCAGCTCTCTTATGTTTTGGGGATGTATAACACTAGATGGTGTGAGCCCCGGATCGAGGACGGCATAATGAGAAAGGTAGACTAAATTCGTATTTTTTAAGAGAATTTGCCTTGGGCAATTTCCCAATTGCCAGTCGTGAAAATATCATCTTCCATCACAACAACGAACCCAACAACGACCCCAAACAGTCAGCGAAAATAGTCAAGGAATGGCTTAGTTCACAGATATTGGGGGGTCATGGAGTGGCCAGCGCAGAGCCCCGACCTAAACCCAATCGAAAATATGTGTAATGAGCTTTGGGAGAGGATACAGGCCGAATGGAAACAAACTCCTGTGGTTTATGTATCAAATCCTTACTAATCCATGCCAAGTAAAATGGATCAGTTAAAAAGCAAAGGGATATTGGATAAACTATGAAATTTAGATACTTGAGTTATGAATAAATGTTTTTGTTTTTTGGTATTTTTTTTTTTTTTTAAGAATTGATATTTTTAATTATTTAATTTAATAATTTAATGTTGTCGCAGTAATTTTTAGTTGTATTGTAAATTAAACAGCAACTAACTTATTAAAACCTGTGTTGTTGAACAGGATGCCAAAATTAAATAAATCAATAAATAAAAAAAAATTTTTAATAAATACCATGAAAAAACATAGGTGATCTTTTTATTTTATTGGCTCAGTATATGTAACCAAATATATCTAAATTTGAACGCAACTTGAAACTATGCCACTTGAAAACCATGATGTTGCTAGTATCGAACATTGGTTTCTTTTCAGTCTAACCATCGTTACCTATATTTTACCACAATAGAAAATGATTAGGCTGATTTTTTTCAATACCATCATTCGCTATATCTTTGGATTAAGAAAATTTGATCATGTATCCCAATACTCGTGTCATGTCTTACATATGTCTTTTGACAACTATATTAAATTCAACAACATTATATTCCTACATAAAAGTATTATAACAAAGGCTCCAAAATATCTTTTTGAACGATTAAGGTTCCCAAGATCTTCCAGAGCATCTCGAATAATTCAATGAAAATAACAGGACCATGACTCTGAATGACAATTTTTTATTCTAACTATTCGTCTCTGGAACCAACTTCCTAATGTTGTGCAAAATACATGCAACGCAATAGGGTTTAGAAAATTACTATACCAATACTTTAATTGATTTTATTTGATTTTTTTTTTAATGTTTTTTAATTGTAATTTATAATATTTTAAATTTAGATTAAGAGTTACTGATATTAAATATATAGTGAATAACTTATCTGATTCCATTACTGTAATTTATAAGATACTGTGTCTTGTTGTAATGGAAAATCAAATTTAATAAATAAATACAAATACAAATTTTAAATTTCTGTTGTTATACTGCCATTGTTAAACTTCGTTTGACAATTTTTTCTGCGTGTAATTTTGTAGATTTCTGTAATAGGAAAATTTTTCCTTATTACTTTACACCAAACTTTTTATTATGGGATATGCTTTATTTTTACAATTGATTGAATACGGAATGTTTATTGTGTTGTTGGTTGATGATGCAAATTATTGTTGGAGTTGCTTTATGGTGTGTGCAATTCCTCAAACGAAATATTTTTCCACATTCTTGTTTTATTCAACACAGATAATCTATCTTTAAAACAGGCCTGTCAGATGGATTTTGTGAAATACATAATAAAAAGAAATATGTATGTATATATACTAGGGTAACAGCGGTTTGTATGGAAAAAAAATGTTTGGTCGAATTTTGAAGTGTGCGGATCGGATTATTGTGACAATGGATCTAAAACATTAGTGCGCAAAATTTGAGCCAAATCGGACAATGCTTTCTAGACGCGCATTGACTTCAAAGTTCAAATATGTATTTATATGTACAAATTATGAAAAAAAAATCATTTTTCACAAAAATTTTGATATTAATAATTGCGTTTCGATTAAATTAATTAATAAACCATAATCTAGAGTAAATTATCTTTCTAATAAAACAACAAAATCTATTATCGGTTAAAAAACAGCCAAGTTATATCAAGTTCCCCAGGCAATAAATGCGCTGCAGACCACTTAATTAAGAAAACCGAGTTCACATTAAAGACATTGAAATAATTTACAACAACAACATTTTTGCATTCTACTGATCACAAAATTATCTTAAGTAAAGTATTTTGCATCTCGTCTATTTTTATGCAATTCTACATTAATATCAAAACGGTACGTATTTTTTAGCCCTATTTCAAAATTTCCAATTTTACCTTTTCAATAATTTTGTTCAAGAAATTTACCGAAATCAACGATTGGACTTTAAGGTCTTATTAACAAAATATATGTGATTAAAAATGCAAAATATTGTAGGTAACCTGTTCCTAATTTGACGAGGGCAGCGTTTCTATTTCAGCGGATTTGAAGAAAAATTTGATTTATAATACTTTTTCAACTTTTAGGCTACATCTTTTTGGTGTTTTCATATTTCAAATATCTGTTGTCAAAATATTTTACTACTCGATATAAGTTCTCAATCTTGTAAATTAAGGTTAAATTGAATTACTAAAAACTGTCCCTCTTTAAGGTCAAAGGTCAAATTTAAGGAGATTTGCATTTTTTGAAACAAAATATCGAAATAATTAGTATATATTTGTGGAGGGATTTCGATAAAACTTCTTGATAATATTTTGATAATTCAAAAAAATAATATTCTCGACTTATTTTCTGAAATTAACCCCACTCAGAGTACCACACTCAGAGTACCCCACTCTTGATGTGTAATTGGAATCTATAAATATTTTCATCTGGAATTTTTTTTTTTTTATTGGTGAAAACGATGCATGGTCAGACATAGTCCAAAGCATAAATTATAATATAAAAACGACGACTTTCTCCCATTTGTTAGGTGTCCTTTTAATAGGACAGTTGTGTTATCTGGGTTAATTTGTATACAACTTACTATCAACGGACTTAAAATAAAGTTTGAAAAGTTATAAAATAACCACATAAATTTCTGAATTAAAACATTTTTAAAAAGTCGGGCGAAATTTCAACAACAAAATCATTTCAATTAACTTAACTTTAACTAATCTTTGGAATAAAGGATAATTTCCATTGAATAATTTTCCGTAGAGATTATAACTATTTCGATCATCAGACAAAAAATCTTTCAGCATTCGCAGACGAATGATTACTTGGATAAAAGTTTGTCAAAATATATAAATATACTTTAAAAAATTTTAATCGCGAAAATCAGAATCTAAAGTATGCTTTTCTTGTTCACTAAAAAAAGTTTGGAAATCGTTTAAGTATATCGAAAAATAAATTATTATTTTCAAATCAAATCATTTTCATATCATATCTATTAAAATTTGAATAGAGAATAACTTTCAGAATTTATAATATGTATTAATAGGCAAGGCGATTTCTTGTGATCGATGTAACTTTGTCAGTTTTAAACCAATTTTGACCAAATCTACCTCATTTGAAAGGTGTTTCTTTTTAGCTATCCATCAGATTTACAGATTTTTATATTTTTACATTTTTTTTTTTTTTTTTTTTTTTGAGTAAAATGCATAAAGTTGCTACTAACACATAAATAAAATTATGCAATGCTGTGTGTGTGTTTATTAAATTTTTTAATGTGTTTGCAAAAATTGTATATGAAAAGCCCTGTGTTGATTTGAAAAATAATTTTGGACATAAATTATTAACGACAATAACGCAATCGATATTTAAAAAGTTTTGAATTGTGAATTGGCTAAAATTGATTAGCATACCTTTAGGGTCTTATAAAATAATTTATTAAATGAAAAAATACAATATCCTAGAATTTGCACTCAAATTTCGAGGGCTGGGCTCTGCTAGTTTTTTTTAAATATGTTCAGCAAAAATGTACACAGTTATCTTATATTAATTTCAATTGAATAATTTTTGTTTTCTAAATAAAAATTAAAAAATTCCTTAGCATTTATGCCTGCCTATATTAGCCTCACCTTTTCCAATAAGTTATTAAAGTACATATACCCTAATTTACTTAATACTAGTATAATATAAGAAAAATAGCAGTTTTCCCTCTTTTAAGTTAATTTTTTTTTTTTTCAAATATGCCATAACAAAATAAAGAAAAATATGATGTAAAAAGCAATAGTATTATCTGCTTTACTAAAAACCGCCATTTTAGGAACAACAATTTTTGTTAAAAAAAAATCGTTAAAACGACGATAAATCTCAAATCTGGCAGCTATGGTTGTAACTAAATAGATATTTTGAATATGCTGCTGTTTATTTCAATGTTGTTGTTTTTGTTGTTATTCGTTTATTACAGAAGGGATGTGATGGAAATATACGAGCATACACCCAATTCTGTTTTTACATGGTTTTGATTTAAAACGGTAAAACAAATTCTTTCCGTTTTTACACGATTTCAATCGGTTTAGTACGATTAAAAAAGTTACTTGATTTAAATTTTAAAGAAAAATATTTTTATTGCAACTTTATTTCTATCTGTTATTTATAAAATAGTTTTTTGTTTCAAAAATTTGGATGATTTTTAATTTGTTTTAATATACGTTTTTTTTTTTTTTTTTTTTTTTTTTTTTTTTTTTTTTGAAGATATGAATAATATGGGATTATTATTATTTATTTCATATACACGTTATATAAGTATAACATTTTAAGTATCTTTGAAAAAATGATAAATTTAAACCTTTAATAAATAAGTCCGTGACAGCGAATCTCCGGAGGCGCCTCGATAGGTGAGTAGGTAGCGTGCTCGCCTATCATGCGGGGGCCGTGGGTTCGATTCCCACCAGAGGCTTTGGTCGTCGCTGCAAAAAAAAAAAAAAAACTAGCCAGAAATTAGAATCTGCAGACAAGCCACTCGGCTTCGCGGAACTTGGCTTAAAAAAAAAGGATGTTTTGCGGTGAACATCATAACTCGTTACCGGATCATGTGAAATAAAAAAATCGAAATGCGTTTAAAAGGTGATATGTTTCCCGAGGTAATCAGGAAGAGTTTTTTAATTTTTTTTTTTTTTTTATCTTTGGCAGCATTTCGGTGAATTTGTTGTTAAAAAATGGGAAAAGATGGTAAAAAAAAAAAAACTCTTTCTGATTACCTGATAGAAATAGTATATAAAAATTCAAAAAGATGGGTCAAGTAGATTTTGAGTTATGATGTTTACGGACTTAAAAAATGATGTTTGCGAGGAAATCGATTTAAAGTGTTTGACACGTACGATATACCGTATGAGGGCTGGTCGCTTGAAACGCTATATCTTCATTAGTTTTGCTTCGATTTACTTGAAATTTTTACCCCTCCCCCCTTTACTTTAAGATTTGAATTGACTTTTGTTTTTATGAAAGAAACTGTACATTAATGCATATAAAAATTTAACTTGTCTTTTATAAAGACTCGTCACAATAGTTTTATGGTATGAATCATTTTATTTTAACTATTTTTTACAGGGTTGAAGTATATGAAACTAATCCCCTTTTTTCTATGCACTTCATCTCTCTTTTTACATGATTTTTTTACACGGTTTTGTCTGGAACGTATCCACCGTGTAAAAACAGAATTGGGTGTACATAAGTTGCAGATATTGTAAGAATGCTTTATAAAAATATAAATAATTTTTTAATTCCTTTAAAAAAAAAAACTAATTTTAATAACATTTTTAAGATCTCAAGAAAAAACTGATTTTCCTCTATAAGTTTAGTAAAAAAACGAAAATTGTGTACGAAGGTTGCAATATATCAATGCAGAATTTGCCATCCCCCCTAGTTTCAAAAGGCGCCAGCACATGTTCACAGTAATGTTTACATTTCGAAATTAAAATTTACCAGGCCAAGGATGGAATGAACATGTGTAAAATTTCGTGCTATAAATTATCACCACTTTTGATGTGTATTATCTTGACAACAGTGCATCGATCTACTCAATACGACTTTTGGCGATAAAGCAAAATCAAGAGCAACTGGTATAGCGACCTTATTCAACCATCGATTCTGTAAGCCAACTGGTAATACAATTTCGTTATGTGAGATTTAAAGTGATTATTTGACACCCATTCCGGTTAATGAAGGACAACCTATTTTTTTAATGATTTTCGAAGCCACAAAAAGCATTTAAAATGTATGCTATGGCGACGTCTCAAGTGCCTTATTTTACTATTTTTTTTAAATAAAAATGTGAAAAATTATTTTGAATATTCTATTAAAGACTTTCGTCCTTTAAATTTCTGTTTGGAATGTTTTAATCTCCCACGTACACCCAACAATTTAATGTTTTGCAAATATCTAATGCTATTTGGGCATTAAAGAACCCATAAATGCAAACCGTCATTCCTATCTGTTTTTTGTCTTTCATAATTTTCTTAGATTTTTTTGGCTTTCTATTTTCAATCATGCCTTATGCTCTTGTCATAATGATGAACCATTGAAATCTGTTTTAGCTTCAGATCAATAATCAATTTCTATTTTTTTTTTTCATACTTTTTAAAAAAGTTTTTGAAATAAAGCAGCTGATATTTAATTGTAACGGAAATGAAGCGATCAAAGACTTCTTGCAGTGGCAATGGAGGATGGTTTCAAAGTTTTTAAAGTTATTCGATACATTTGTTTTATTTAGACTTTAAATTAAAACTGATAGAATCAAAATTAGTCTTTCGGATATACAAATTGAAAACGACAAATAAAAATTGATAGAGAATTTTGTTTGAAAACTAAGGGATTGATGGGTGGGTAAATGACAATTGATATTTGATATTGATCTTTTGTAGTTCGGAAATCAATTTTATCAAAAAAAAAAAAAAAAAAAACGAAGTTATGCTTTATTTTCACAAAAAAAAATATATAAAACACTTCCAAAGAGTGCCAGCTTATTAAAAAAATATCTGCGTTATTAATTATTAGTTTAAGAGGCACTTTGACGACCTTAAAAGAAAAATTTTGGAGAACAGGCAGAAATAAGTATTTGAAGCCTATCACGGAAATATATTTCTGCAACATACTCGGACCGAGAACGAATGTTTTTGGATGTTATCGCCTTAAGTGAGGCCCAGGTAGGTAGGAATGCTTTGACCTGGTTATCATCTGTTATTATATCCTTCTGTTTTTCACAAGGGCCTCCAGTTTATGTTCGCAATGATGTTGTGTTCCAGTGTCAGCAAGAACTAAACACGAATACTGAATAATTTAACTGTCCTTTAGTTAAATTCAATATCATGTCACATATCATTAATCTGGATGGGGATCTCTCCCTTAATAGGTTTAATGTACTTTCAGAGTCCATATCAAAAATCCGGGGGAATTGTCCCAACAGTGAAATCGGTAATGCTGGTATGCTGGTGATACGAGTCATACAACTCCCGTGGGCCGATATGTTGATTTTTTGTCGCGCAAAATCATCTAACGCAACTAGTGAATAAGCCAACAAATATTCCGTGTGTTCCAGGGCAATTTCACAATACTCTCAAACTTTTCCTTACTTCGCACCCTGACAAGTATAAAGTAAAAATTAATGCACCTCTCAGCAACTCGGATCACGCTAACATTTCTGCATCATTTCCATACTTCCGAACTTCGAAGCGCTTTAGTCATGTAACGTTCTATATTTATATATGAAAAGACTCGTTGGGCTGAACACAACGATTTTTATCGGCGTATTAATTGGAAATATGATGGATGATAATAAGGTGAATTTGCTTGGAATGAAAACATTTATTCCTACAAAACTAATTTCGGCTGAATCAAAACATAAGTGTTGGTTAAACCGCACGTGCAAAAATGCAGTCAGATCCATAGAGGTAGCGTTGAATAAAAATACAAATACTGATCTCCTACGCAAACAGGCGAGAGCGGAATGTGCTTAGACGCGAAAAGTTTCTCTACGAAGAACGTCTTAGAACTAAAGTTTTTTTCTGCTCCTCAGGGCAGTAAGATCTTCATTCGTTAAAAGAGTAAAGGACAGTGCTAGTTCTTCCATTTCAACTCTCATAAAAGATGACCTAATATTCACTTAACCAGTTGATAAAAATAACCGTTTGGCTGAACAATTCGTAAGTAATTATTTATTGCCGGAAAGCCATCAACCACTTCCCGAACGTGAAAGAGTACCTCATACTATGCCCAAGATATCCTTTCGAACTCGTGCTGTTAAGAGGGTCCCTTGCAGAGCTCAATGTAAACAAGTCACCGGGACCGGATGTTATATCAGCACTGGTACTTCGCGACTATTGGCAAACCTTTTTAGCGCTTCGCACCGTATGGGAACCTTTCCCTCATGTTGGAAGATTGCTAATGTCCAGCCAATCCCAAAAATGGGTGCAGCTAACAAACCTAAACATTAGCTCCCAATTGCAATTTTCTCCGCGCTTGCAAAGGTAATGGAGAGAATGGTGAATTACCATCTTGTAAACTACATAGAGACCAACTTATTACTTAACGACAGACAGTATGGCTTTATACAGTGATTTATTGCAGTTGGCAAAGTTGATAAAAAAAAGTGTTGTTCTAAATTGAAATGACTTCCAATAGGAGACGATGTAATAATTGCGCTGACAAATTTTTTTTATATTTGTGGAGAGTACACCTTTAAAGAAAACAGGACCTATTTCGGAATGTGCTAAAAAATCGTATTTAGTGTGAGTATTGCTGGTATTAATAGGAAAAATCATAACAAATGGCAGTATCCCAATTTACCGTCAGCGCGCCGTCCACTTCCTCATTTAGAAGATGTTCCCATTCCAAAAATATATGATTCTTTAGAGCTGAGTTCTGAGTCTGAACATAATACCGCTAATGATCCAAATGATTGTGACAGTGTCTTCGAAGACACAGAAACTATTCCTCAACGTTTTAATCAATGCGAGTTGAATAACTTAATTCGAGATTAGACCTTATCAAAACAACCGTCTGAAGTGTTAGCTTCGAGGTTAAATGATAAGAATTTGTTAGAACGTGGAACAAAAATAACTTATTACCGCCTTGAGTCTGGTGTTTTGTAATAATGTAGATGGGCTTATGCAGGAAATGGGGCTATCGAAGTATCTACCTACCGATTGGCGCCTCTTCGTTGAGAAGTTTGAAGTGCGTCCTATTGCACAATGGCAATGTGTATGGATCAATACCAATTGCGCACTCCACAACAATGAAAGAAGAATATAACAACATTGCATTAATGATGAAAAAGATAAAATACCAAGACCACCAATGGATCATTTGTGTTGATCTTAAATGGTAAATTTTCTACTTGGACAACAGAGTGGTTATACAAAGTACCCTTGCTTGTTGTGTCTCTGGGATAGCAGATTCAAGCAACAGTATTGGCGGCAAAAATATTGGCCTACGAGAGAGCAAATGAGTGTTGGCGATAAAAATGCACGTGAAAAGATCGTCCTACCACCGTTGCACATCAAATTAGGACTCATGAAGCAGTCTGTTAAGGCTCTGAATCACGACCATATATTTGCAGGAAAATGCCTAACCTAAGTAAAGACAAGATTAGAGCAAGAGTTTTTGATGGTCCCCAAATAAGGCAGTTTATGAATGACAACGATTTTGATAAGTCAATGACCAAAACTGAAAGAAATGCGTGGACATCATTCGTGAAAGTTATAGAAAATTTCTTGAGAAATAATAAAGCTCCAAATTATGTTCAATTAGTGGAAAATATTCTTGATAAGTTCAGAGACCTTAGCTGCAACGTGAGTATTAAAATCCATTATTTGCACAGTCACTTGGACCGATTTCCCGAAAATTTGGGTGATATCAGCTAAGAACAAGGAGAAAGGTTTCACCAAGATATCAAAGTTATGGAGAATCGATACCAGGGAAGGTGGGATACACATATGACAGCAGACTACTGTTGGAATTTGCAAAGAGACTCTAATCAGGCTGTTCATTCCAGAGTATCTCTTAAAAGAAGCTTTTTTTTCCTGTAACTAGAATTATAATTATATTATTTTTTTAATACTTTGTAAGAATTTTTTTTTGTCTTAAAAAATCAGCATGAAACAGTTTTACTCCGTTTTTTCCTTCAATTTGTATGGAACAGTTTTAATTTTTAAATAATTAAAAAAAGCAATATCATGAAAACTAGAGCTGATAGAGACAAACGGCTTTGGATTTGAATTCAGCGCACCCACATTAAGTAGAATCAGTTGATAAATTCAAAGAATCAAAATAAGTGTTGACCTGTGTTATCTTAAATTATGTACGGTTACTTCGAAAAGATTATTTAGTAGTCACAACAGAATTATCAAAATTCGGTTGTCAGCAAATTAGGTTGCCACAACGAATCCGTTTTCTGTATGAAGTTTCTTAGTCGCCACCTTAACGAATAATTTCATCTTTTCCAAAGAAATAATTTACAACCTAAGAACAGGTTATGACGTACTTTATATGATTCATACATAAGAAAACTTTCATGCTATGGCGAAGCCTGGTAAAATTCATTTAGGATGGTTAACTTTAATACGTCTTTGTATGTTTACATCGCTGGAAAACGATCCGAACCAGTCTAACTTCTATTTTTGCTGAAGTTGTGTTTGAATATCTTTGATTAGTAGAACATTTTTCCGTCACATTCCTCGTACTAGATGAATCTGAAGTTACTCCTAATACAACGCAATGATTATTGAAAGATTCTGAAAATCAACTGTTCTCTTATACGCTTATTTTTTCAGACTAACATGGATTTTGTTGGACTATTTGTAATAATTAATTAATTTCTTAATAAACATATTTATAGAAGTTTATATTATAAAAAATCTTTATGACATTTCAAAGAAGATTGCATACATTACCCATTGTCAATCTTCAATTCCATTGATAATGGTTCGAAACCTATCAATGAGGATTTCAATACAAATGCAATACAAACATATAGCAATGGCAACAATCTTAACGCACCAACATCTATAAATCTCTTCGATTACAGCAATAGAGGCAGGCAGACATTAATAAATAAAGCAAAAACAACAAATTGTAAAGAAAGTAATTAACAAGAAGAAGCTAACTACTACATACAAGGAAAATGAAAACGACAAAACACAGCAACAACAAAAAAAGAGAAAGAAAACAATCTTATCATTGCAAACTAATCGATGAGAGATGGATGGGTGGGTGTGTTCCTTACTGTGCGTTATTAAATGCACAGAACATTTTGTAACAAAAAGTTGTCAGACTTAAATAAATGACTGACGTGCATGACCAAACAACAAACTTATAGACAGACAGTCAGTCAGTCCATCTGCAAGCCAATCGGTCAACGGCCATTGGCCGTATTTATATATTACTTATCAATGAATGTGAAATGGAATATTAAACTCTAAAGTCCAACAGGCGGCCAGGCCTTACAGCGATAATATAAACAAAACAGCCACATCCCACCTACCTGTACGATTATTAAAGACTAAAAAATTTACACAACACACAAGTTACAAATTGCAAACAAATTTTGCATCAATATATGAATCAACAACAGCAACAAATTTTGTATCAACAACAACGCATATCAAGGTGGAAATTAAAGTTATGAGCATGATAAATATCAGCACTGGTTTTAAAAGGTCTACTTTTACTTATAAAAAGGAAATTTAATTTATATACTCGAACATTTAGATGGTTGCAGGCAGGGCAAGGGCAGGGCCGGGCAGGCAAAACATTTCATTTTCACAAGACATTCGTAATTGTATAAAATATTATCTGTAGAAAAGGAGTGGGTGTCGCCGTTTGTATTGTTATCAATATATAATCTGGTTGGATCTTAATAATGTGTTGTTAGTTTTTAAGACATACATATGTATGTACGTAATTTAAGGGTGGAGGGAGGCAGAAGCAGAAGAAAACTACACCATTTCCAATGAAAAGAAAATATTTTACACTTTCAACGAGATTTTTTACTAATTTATCCAGAATTGACACACCTCATGTTATTGGGCGCCAACTGAGATATCCAGTTTGACATTTTGGACAATAAAATAAACATTCTTAGAATGTTTAGTCATGCGGACACTTTTTGGGCTCTTCACAGTGACTTGATGAAAGCTTTATCTCTGGGAAAACATGGAATTAGCAAGTAAATTTTTTCGTACAATAATTTATTAGATTTGACATGGATTATTTTATTTTGTTTTGAAAAATTAATTTATGGCTGCAGATCCACTAACAGACTGTAGAGCGGTCATTAATGAATGGCACAAAACTGTGTTCCAGAAGTGTTTGGAGAAATAAGGACATTCGTACCATGACAATCGTCATCGCCCCAAATAATTCATTGTTGAAGCGGTTTCTTAATATTTTGTAATTTCTTCAGAAATTAGTGTGATTTTATTTATACAAGTATGTATTGATCTTATTCTTCTTTAATTTTATTCTCATTTTCTTATTATCTCTCTCTTTTTATTTTTTTATATTTTTTTTTTAGCATGTCTGATATTATTTATTAATCCTTTGTATATATTAATATGACAAACCGTTCATTTAAAATTTATTACAAATTAAAAGTCACTATAGAATTCTTTTGAAATGAAACATTTATTTCACCATGTGTTAAATGAATTAATTTCATATACTTATACCGTGCCTCGTGAAATGTTGCGTACATACTCTCGCTTATAATGCGAATAATGCAATCTTATAAATAATATTATAATACGCTGTAATTGTGAATTGACAAATTTTGACAGTTTTAAATGTGTGTTCTGAGGCGTGGTGGTCATCCATATACGAGAGTATAAAAATAAATGGCTAAGGAACAATGACCCGATATGATGTAAAATAAAAAGCACAACAAAAATTAAACAGACTCAAACAATTTATCGATGCACCGATAGGAGATATTCAATTACAATTTGAAGAATCTAATGGTAAAATTTTATAAAATTGTTTTTCATTGCGGGAAACAGGAAAACTATTAACTACACTAATACTTGTAGAATGAGTTAACAAAAATAAAAGTAAATGAATATTACTAGATAAAGCTAATGGATATTTTTTTCCATAAAATAAATTTAAAATTTAATATTATTATTATTATTACTAGCAGATTCCAGCGTTCGAAATTCGAGTGCAATTTCTAGGCAACTTTAGTTTTCAACTTAGCCAATTCATAAACCACACACATAGCATATCGCACCTTAAATACAAAGTCACAACTCAAAATTTTCCAAAATTGACTATTTCCATAAATTAATTCACAGTACACATGTCTATCTACTGCAAAAATGTATTTCTCATAACTATCTTCTTTAACAGGAAATATGCTGTTATATCTGGGGCACAACTTGAGATAATATCACTAGTCAAATGAAAAAATTGCATTCAGAGAGTCATAAATCAAAACTATTTTATTTCCACAAATACAATATAAATTAAAAAAAAAAAAAGTATAGCAAAACTTTCCTCAAAATGGACATTTTTCATAACGAAAATAAATTTTGTTTAAATAATACAATCATTTTTACATTAACACTTTTTGTGCCTCTCCTGAAAATTTGAAAATTTTGAGTTTGAGTGACTGTTTTATATTTAAGGTGCGATATGTATAATTTTTTGTATGTGTTAGTAGCAACTTTAAATGCATTTTAATCCAAAAAATATTAAAATGTAAAAAATCTGTAAATCTGGTGCTTAGCTAAAAAGAAATACCTTTCAAATAAGATACGTTTGGTCCAAATTGGGATAAAACGGTAGGACAAAATATCGGTAACAAAAAATTGCCTAGCCTATTAATATTATAGATAAATAAAAAAATAGTATAAAAAAAATCTCTACTGGAACCAGTCAGCACGAATTGAAATCAATAGCAAACTCAATGAAGAAATTGCCATCTCAAAAGGAGTAAGAGCAGGGGTGTATACTATCGCCTTGCTTTTCAACGCATATTCAGAGAAAATATTCCGAGAAGCAATTGAAGGAAAAGGAATAGGAGAAATAGTAAAGGTAATATTTATCAATAACATACGATACGCTGGCGACACCACTTCATTGGCAAGCACTATAACTGACCTACAGAAGTTGATCGACAAACTCACCTGTATACTGGAATCATATGACATGAGAATCAACATTAAAATATAAGTAAATTATATGGCTTGAGAATCTTATCTATATATTATATGTAAAGGAAAACTTTTTCATCACTTTTTAAGCACAATACGGGCACGGAAGAGTGTGACAATTGGCATAGTTATGGTTCATATGGAGGAGAAGTGTAGAATTTGAAAATTTATGTATAATATGTGTTAAAAATATAATAAATTAAATTAAATTTATAAAAAATATATGATAATAAATGATTTCATAAGAGCCTAAAGGTATGCTAATCAATTTTAGCCAATTCACAATTCATCGAATTTCATTATAATG
Source organism: Cordilura impudica (assembly GCA_963682025.1). NCBI lineage: Eukaryota > Metazoa > Arthropoda > Insecta > Diptera > Scathophagidae > Cordilura > Cordilura impudica. The sequence goes on along the minus strand of OY821518.1, from coordinate 39,361,173 downwards.
GCACATCACAGGCCCTGTGTTGAATTGTGAATTGCCTAAAATTGATTAGCATACCTTTATGATCTTACAAAATTTTTATTGTCATAAATTTTATATACATATGTGACCCAAAATTGTTAAAATTGTATTTGTATGATCGCGTACATCCGAATAACGGATTTACAAATAAAGAAAAAAATATTATTGTAAATCTTCAAAAAACTAATGATTTTTTTATAAAAGTTATATTTTCATTATAAAAATAATGAGTTTCTTTCATAAAATGATTTTTTCATAAAAATATAGAATTTTTTTCATTAAAAAAAAATAGTTTTTCATTAAAATGAATTTTTTGATAATAAAAATTATGATTTTTTTTGCCATAAAAACTATGAATTTTTTGCCATAAAAACTATGAATAAACTTGATGAATTCTTTTAATTTATTCATATTAGGTGATATGAAGGGGACCAGAAACTTAAATTCTAACGGGACGTTGCATCATAGGTAGGTAGCATGGCCATGAAACTTGGTTCCAAATCAGAGACTAATGCAGGAGATGTAACGACGAAGAGGAACCAGTATCACTATATCCAGCACTCCAAGAGGAAAACTTCTATCATCTAAGCCTAAGAGTGTTCTCGCGATCGGCGACCTACTATTTCCCAATCAACCATGTGAAAAATTCATAATATTAATAATGAATATTTTTCATAAAACTAAAGAACATTTTTCCACAAAAAAAAAATAAAATAAAATTTCTTAATTATGACAATTTTTAGAAATTTCAAATTATTAATTTTATAAAGAATTTTTTACGATTTGTTTTCCCCATTAAAATAATGATTTTTTTATACTAAAGTTAATGAATATCTTCATAAAACTAACAAATTTTTAATAGTAATTTAGATATAATAAAGTAAAAGGGTTGTAGTTAATCCTAAACTTTTTAGTAATTAAGTTATCTTTAGGAATTCCATGTAATATTATATAAATAAAGAATTGAATTGCATAATAATATTTTCCCAAATGGAATAAATTCATTAGTTTTATGAATAGTTGAATTGTTTAAAATCTTCGGAAATTATTTTTTTTTTTCATAAAATAACGATGTTTCACAAAATTAAAGGATTCTTTTCATTAAACTAATGAATTTTTTTCACCAACGTTATTGAACACTTCTTAACATTTATGTATGTATGTCAGTTTTAATAATATTTTTTTACTGCCATGCTCCGAAATTTATGCTGCTGACGTCATTTTTAAGCTTCAGGAAAAGTTATCGTAAATAATCAGAAAACCAAAGGTTTATACTTTTCTATGAGACCTAAACCGTATTTTTTACCTGAATATTAATAATAGGATTTTAATTTTGAAAGTCCGCAATATAGTTCACATCCGCCCGTTGCCATGTTAAAAACTACAAATATTTCCAAAAAAACTACTCAAGATAATATACAACTTGCCAAGACACTTTTCACACAACGTCTACTTGCACTCGCAAATATTGAGCTCGTAAGGGTTAAAGTTGATAGACTGACTTCAAATTTCAATACAAGATTATTTTTTTATCTTATACCAAAAATTTTTTCAAAAAAGTTTTTTTCGTATTTTTTCTCCCAAGTAAAAATTATTGATATTTATAATAAACACACACACAGTATGTGTTCTATTGTATGTGTTCCAGACGGTAAATCTGGTGGACAGCTAAAAAGAAATACCTTTCATATGAAGTATATTTGGTCAAAATCGGTTATTAACTACAAGTTTTATATCGGTCACAAGAAATCGCCTGGCTATTAATATTATAGATTTATATATACTCTTTACTAATTAAGTTATCTTTAAGAATTACATGTAATATTATATAAATAAAGAATTGAATTGAATAATAAATTTTTCCCAAATAGATTTTATAAAATAATACTGATTTTTTATAAAATTAATTAATTTCTTCATAAAACTAACGAGTTTTGATAAAATTATATTCGAGTAAATTCATTATATTTATGAAAAGTTTATCTGCCTAAATTCTTAGGAAAATAATACTTAATTTTCATAAAATAAATTAATAAATTTTAAGAACACCTATAATATTAATAGGTAAGGCGATTTCTTGTAATCGATGATTTGTTAAACAGTTTTCTCCCGATTTTGACCAAGCGTATCTTATTTGAAAGGTATTTCTTTTTAGCTGTCCACCAGATTTACAGATTTTTAAATGTTTTCATTTTTTGGAGTAAAATTCATTTAAAGTTGCTACTAACACATACACAAAATGCTATGTTTGTGTTTATTAAATTTGTTAATGTGATTGTGAGTTTCTTTTCTTAATTTACAATAACAATTGTTTTGAATTGAAAAATAATTTTGGACAAAAACCAATAATTGGACATAAACCAACTCACAGTTGGCTAAAATTGATTAAATGAAAAAAATTCCTAGAATTTGCACACGAATTTCAAAAATACTTTAACTTTATTCATGGAATTCTGCGATAAATTTATAATATATAAAAATTCTTAAAATTATTGAATTTTTTCATAAAATTAATGAATATTTTTCATAAAATTAATGCATTTTCTCACAAAATTAAGAAAAATTACAAAATATTTATCTACTTATTTGCGTTTCTTTTAAAGATTTTTTTATAAATACTTTAAACTTTAACGTAGAATACTTTGAAAAAAAAAATTAATAAAAACTTTATCTCGCATCTCCAACCAATGAAGAATTTTCGAAGAATTTTGTACTAGTAAAAGATTAAATTTTCATAATTTTCAAACTCTTTATTAAATAAAAAAATATATACCTAGCTCATGGTAGTCTTCTCCAAATCGAAAAAATCGTCCGAGTCAAAGTTGTGAAACTTGTTTGACTTCATTTATTGCAAATCTAAATAATTATTTATAAATTAAGCATTGACTTTGATATAACAACAATACAAAAGCGCCAATGTTAAGTTATATCAAAAAAAAAAAAAAAATTCAAAAATAAAAATTGCAAAGACACCACAGGGAAAGATATTGAAGAGTAAAAAAATTAATTAAACCAGGCTTCCTACAATGACAGTTAAGCTTGAAAATAGAACAGAAAAATGCAAAAAGTATAAATTCATAAATAAATTTTAATCATTGAAAAATCACTAAATGGCTTCGCTAGTAACAATCAGTAAGTTTTAGTTGAACAACGAACAAATTTTAAATAAACAGATCATGAATATTTCGGCAATGATAGTACGTCAGTCAGTATTATTGCACATGCGAAATTTAAAAAGTTTGGTTAAAATATGTCGAAAAAAAAATTTTTTTGCGCGTGTTGGTACTTAAAGCAAGTACAGCAGACCGGCTGACTGTCTGCCTGTCTAGAAAGGCAAACAAACAGCCAGTTAACAACAAGCTTTAACTGTTGTTTCTTTTTCGGCAACAACAAAAACAAAAGAAAAAATTGAAAGCCATGTACGAGTATAGTTAGTCATAAAATGAAAAGAAAAAAAGTTATGATGTACAACAATGTACGACTGTATTTTATCATTAGTTTTACAGTTGGCCTGTAGAAAAAGAGAGGGGAAAATGAAAAGCAAGAAAATTAATAGAGAGGTAGTCAAGGAGGCGGTAAGTTGAGATATCGGTAATAGTAAGCAACTTCAAACATTTAGAGTGTTCAGATATTTGTTTAAAAAAATTATATGTAATCGCAATTAAAAGTCGATCTCATAGGGATCATTTGTAAGGGCACTAGGTCTGAACATGCGCTGATTTTCACCAATTTCAATAGCGTTCGTGCTATGGTCGATAAAAGCCTACATACCATATTTGATTACAAGATTTACATGGACACACAGACGGAAGGACAGACGGACCGACGAACGGACGGATATCGCTAAATCGACTCAAAAAAATTATTCTGAGTCTATCGGCGTAATAAAAGATGGGTCTAGTTCAAAGATTTTTGGTTGTTACAAATATCAGCGCAAACTTTATACCTTGACTACATAGTAGTGTTGGGTATAAAAGAAAAACTAAAATATTGCATGGATTTTTATTTAATATTAAGTTTATATATCTCTCTGCACACCACAAATTAATAACACTCCCAAAAATTTGGTATACGCTTATTTTCTATATCGAGCTATTGCCTCAGTAATTTTTTTTAATATATAATTTTTATTTAAATTAATTTTTAAGTACAATTAACAAATTATGGGATTTTACTTTAGAGTACTACAACAGTTGAAATCTATAAATTAAATTTAAAAAACTGTTAATATCACAGGGTTAAGGAAAAGTGGTTAGAAAAAACATTATACTAAAAAAACCTTATACTAAGCCTCAGTAAATTTTAATCCAAGAACCTCTCTAAAAATCCATGTTATCGTATAGTCGGTCTAATTTTCTTACTAGTTTAATTTCAATTAGCTTCCAGAAACAGAGCATTTATCTCCTTGTAATAAATATTCTTGTCAAAACTTTTTCAAACTGTTTTCCTCTAAGGAAGAATCTATACCGTTTGTTATAAAAATAACAACAAATTTTGTTTTTAGTTTATTATAAACTAAAAATTAAAAATCTGCTCGAAAAAATAAAAATAAATAAATAACTTTTATTTCTGCTCGAAAAAATAATAAACAAAACCCAATTTTTATATCTGCTCGATAAAATAAAAATCAAAATGTCATTATGTTCAAATGTTCAAAAAAATAAAAATAAAATATATTTTTACTTCTGCTCGAAAATATAAGAATCAAAAAATAACTGTTATTTTTGCTCAAAAAATAAGAAAAAAAAATAGCGGCTTTATCTGCTCAAAAAATAAAAATTAAAAAATAACTTTTATTAAATTAAAAAATAACTTTTATTTTAATACAAAAAAATAAATATCAAAAGTGACTGTTTCAAATGGTGCGTGGTAGAGAAGAAGAAAGCATACACATATTTCTAAAATTCATAACAACACTGTGTTTTCAATCAGACCTGTAATTGTATTCCTACTCAAAAAAATAAAAATTCGATTGGATCACAAGGAAAGGATTAAATATCGATCCAAAGTTTTGCCGACAGACACTACGAGTTAATATAAAGGGAGTAATAACTTTTATTTCTACTCAAAAAATAAAAAGTAAAAAAACAAAAATCAAACAGTAATTGTTATTCCTGCAAAAAAAAATCTAAAAAAATTTTACTTCTCGAATATATAAAAATCAAAAAATAGCTGTTATATCTGCTTGAAGAAATAAAAATAAAACAAGTAAGATACCCTATACCATGCGTTTAAAGGCCCTATCTGTTTGGCCGAACTATTTAGATATAGAAAATACACATAAACCAAGTTTGAGTGGCAAGTTCTTTTTTGCCTTCGGATATGAAAAAGTTCATATCGGATGCTATATTTATGTATATGGGGACTAGATCGAAAAATGGACCGATCCTGACCATATCTGGTAAGGTCACTTATTTTTTGCAAAAATATATACAAAACAAATGTGAGAAAAATCTTTGCAATATTTTTGTTTTTCGATAAATACCCTGACCACATAGTGGTATAGGGTATAAAAAAAACCTTATTTCGGCCCCAAAAATTAAAATCGAAAAAATAAAAATCAGAAAGTAACTGTTATTTCTGCTAAAAACGGAATAATTCTGTTATTTCTGTTAAAAAAAAAAAGTGAAAAAAATATTTCTGCTCGAAAAAAATTAAAATAAAAAAATAACTGTTAATTATGCTCGAAAAATTTCAGATCAAAAAACTATTAGATCTGCTCGAAAAAATAAAAATAAAAATATTACTTCTATTTCTGCTCGAATAAATCAAATTCAATATTGGGTAAGGATAATGAAACAATAAATCCGAATATCAATTAAATTTAAAGTTAATTGATTTTCTTGTTGGCAATTTCAATTATAAAAAACAATGATCCTTAAAAAGAATTAATTACTATTTGAAAATTTTTATTATTTTTCTTATACTAGAGTAGAAAACCCCTAAGTACTTCATAGAACACCAATGAAATTGATTATTTAACGCAGCCAGCATCATAATAATACCCAAAATTTGAACCCTATAAGCCTGTTTTGAGACCTTAGAAGTCATACGATAATTAAAAAAAAAAATTCGAATGATTCTTGGCTACAAATTATTAATATTAAAAAAAAGGAAATTTTAAAATAATTTTATTTAATACAAAAAACCAAAATTATAAAAACAGGTAAGAAACTAAAGATTGAAACTAAAATTTTTAATTTTTATTTTTAATTTTTCATTTTTAGTTTTTCAATTTTTATTTTTCATTTTTAGTTTTTCATTTTTAATTTTTAATTTTAACTTTTCATTTTTCATTCTTCATTTTTCATTTTTCATTTTTCATTTTTCATTTTAAAATGAAAACATTTTTCATTTTTAATTTTAATTAATTTTTAATATTTAATTTTTAATTTTAGCGATAAAAAAATATGAGGTAATACTTGCTTAGGCCAATGACTTCAACAATAAGAAGAATTACAACATATACAACATACATACTCGTATATCTTAAGAAAAACAACAAACACACTGAAAAATTGTATTTTTTCAAGAGTTTTTTGAAAGTTTCATTCTTATCTCGTGACCCCTTTAAACGATTTTGACGATTTTAAATAGCAACTCCTTTGGGATGTTAATAAACGATTTTATACAAAAACGAACGGTCTAGCTTAGATATTGACGGCGTGATCGTGATTTCCACAGACAGACGGACAGAAAATATATGGTTTTTGGGTATCCGGAATTTATTTCGATGCATTACAAACGGAATGACAAACCTATATATACCCTCTGCCACTGAGGTGTGGAGGGTATAACAATAAATGGCTCACTTGCCGAATCGATTAACTCCACTTTGTAATTTTAGCTACGTTTTTTGTGTAAATAAATTTGTGCATAAAAATTATCAACCGAAATTAATACCAAAACGAAACACAATCGAAAATAGGTGTGATGTAAATCAATTTTTTGATTTGCTTTTGTTTTTATTACAAGAATAAATATATTTCATTTTCCATTTTGTTCTATGGCAATATGGATAAATAAAGATGTGATGGAAATTGTATTTTTTCTATCGTTTTAAAACAAAAAGACTTTGCTTTTCGATTTGAAACAGATTTTTTTTAAAGTTTTTTTTTCTCAACTTTTCAACACTTTAATAAAAATATAACTTAAAATATGTAAATATAATAAATTTACGTACTATAATGTCTTAAATGATATATTTTTTCAGTGGAAAACACGTAAATCCACGACAGAAAAAAGGAAATTTAACGCCATCATCAGAAGGTTGAAAAATTGTTTCACCAAAAAATTTTGGAGTTATGCATTATGCTTTCTTTTGTGACATTTTCGCCACTTGTCGTTATTATAAATGCCATTTCAATATATTTTTTCAAACAAAAATAGGCAATTATTAAAATTTTTTTCTGAAAAACAATAACACAGCGTTGTATTCAGTAATAAAATAATAACATTGTGTCACTTTACTGAAAGAAACATGAAGTGGAACAAAAATGAAAATTGTAACCGCTTGATTTTCATCACACCTATTATTAAATCGTTCTTTTTAGAATTTCATTTTCGATTTAAAATCAATCGATTTCCATCACAACAAGCCTGGGGCCAAATCACCGCATTCGTTATCGAAATTTTTCGATCGAAATCATTTCTTATTTCCCAAAATAAAATGTTAAGAATATTTTTTCTTTGTGTAAGTTGAAGAATTATGGTCTCTGGTTAAGAAGAAAAGTGAATCGTGGTCGAGCGTTTGTCCGTCTTCTTCAAATAATTAACCAAAATATGGAATTTCGATTGATTTTACTCGATACCGAATGCGGTGATTTGGCCCCTGTATAACTCTAATTTTTAAAAGATTATCAAGAGACACGCCACATACATATATTATTTTTTCAATATAAACAGGTGTCAATAAATCGCCTTGGTATTAAAGTTTGTAATAAGTGTGGTTAATCAAATATTATTGTTTCTGCTATAAAAATCAAAATTATAAAAAGCAATCATTTTCTAAAAAACTGTGTACGATTAAAATTGTATACTTCAATCAGTTCTCCAGCATTTACTTCTATATGGTATACTATTAGAATCTACTCTTTAGGGCATTCACCGGACATATCACAACCCAATCAGATTGGTCCAAAATAACCGCTTGGCGTACTTGAACTTGTTGACAGAAAATATCAAGTATCAACATGAAGACCAACGTTTATTAACCATCATATTTTATGACAATATTAATATTTTAAAAGAATATTAATAACTCTCTGGGAGTAGTATCATTGTTGGCTATCCGTACAATGAATTTAAGTTAGGTATTAAGAAATTAACATAAGTATACTGAACACCCTTAATAGAATGTTTATTTGCGAGTTTGGAAGAAAATTGTTTGCCAAAAAAAAAAAAACACAACACACACATAACAGCATACATTCATTTTAAAATTGTTCAAAAAGAAAATTTTGTTCAGTTTGTTGATTCAGTTGTTGTTAAGCCAACACAATTGAAACTTTCTTCGATCTAGAAATAAAAATAAAAACTGATCATCATTGATCTCCTGACAATCATACAGACTGTGTGCTTAATCGTGTTGTTTGTTTTAACCGACCGTTTGTGGGAAACTATACCGCCTTTTTCTCTGTTTAAATCTCAACTGCAAGTCGTTATAAAAGTAGGTGTTGATGAATCATAAGACACCCAGCCAGGCAGTCAGTCAGCAGACATTGGAAAATTGTTCGTTTGGTAAGACAAGCTTTTATTGTTAAACGAGTTTTTTTTTAATTTTGTTAACTTTAATAGGAAAATCTACTTACAATCAAAACCATGTATAATTATTACCACCATCATAAGCACAAAGGCAACGACACATACCAAGTGCTCATGCCGAAAGTCAAAACAACAAATACCCACAAACTAACTCTACCTTCAGTCGAATGGAAGGCTATGAGGTAAATATTTGCACGCAAAATATTAAGCATAAAATTATAATAATAATAAATAGTTTATTGTAAATATTAAATTCAAAAATAAATGATCATTTGGTTTGTTAATTGAAACAACAAGTGACAACACAAAAATTAATTGTGTATTTGAAACATTTTTCATTCTTAAATGCTCTTTTAATGAATCTAGAAGTTTGAGTTTAAAGGGACTAATCTGTATCTGACTTGTCTATATATATTAAGTAAATATTTAATTTAAAATCAATTTAAATAGTTTATTTCAAAAAATTTTTGCCCAACTGGCTTAATGATCGCGTCATTTTTAGGTAAAATTGGCATAGGTTCGTTAAGGGCTCAATAACTTCCAGATAGAAACTTTACAAAGGAAGTAGAAGCGGAATACGTGGCAAAGAGATGAAAATATAATTATATTAAAAAAATAAAAATGGTGCATGATGGACAAAGAGACTTATTGCTGATTTTGCGCAATTCTCGGGACAGAACTGCGAAATTATTGGGGTAAAAATAAAAAAACAGGTTAAAGTACCAATTAAAATTTAATTTACAAAATTCTCGTCCAACAAGTTTTTGTCGTCGGGATCAATTAACCTAAAACTCTTCATAAAGGAATTTTTGGCAAACCAGCTTAGTGTCTTTGGCAATTTGCCGCCCCTATAGCAGAATATCATTGGGAGTGGATAGATAGTTATAAACTCTTACCTTTCAGTCTCTGTTTCCGTATTTTGTTGTTGCGTGGTTTGTAGTTGTTGCTGTGATGATGTTGATGAAGATGATGTTTGTTGCTGCTGTTGTTGTTGTTGTTGTTGCGGTGGTTTCACTTGTTGCTGCTGCTGCTGCTGTTGTTGTTGCGGTGGTTTCATTTGTTGCTGCTGTTGCGGTTTTTGATTTTGTAAAGTCTTCTGGTTATCAGTATTTTTTGTAGCTGCTGCTGCTGCTACTGTTGTTGTTGTAGTTGCATTTGTTTGATTAGTTGTCGGTATGACAGTAACTGTATTTGGAGGATTTATATTAACAGTACTACTGCTACTATTGGCACTAACACTTGTTGAAGAAAGATGAGCACTTTCGATAGGTAATTGTGGTTGTTGTTGCTGAGGAATTTGTCGTTGCTGTTGCTGTTGTTGCTGTGGTAAAGATTGTGATTGTTGGTATTGAGCCGGATTAATATTGATTGCAGCTTGCATCATCATGCTATTAGGACCAACCATTTGATTATTTGTCATTGTTCGCTGTTGCTGCTGTAGCTGTTGTTGTTGAGCTTGCAATGCTGCCAATGCAGCAGTATTGTCAACCATTGTTGCCGGAGCACTTTGTTGCTGTTGCAAATAGGTTGGATGTTGTTGTTGCATGTCATAGCTAGTAATTTGTTGTAAAATGGGCATTGTTTGTCCGGGAGCTATATGCTGTTGGAATTGTAGTGGAAGTTGTGGTTGTTGGCTAGCTTGTTGTTGAGCATAAGCCTGCTGCAGCAGCTGTTGTTGTTGTTGTTGCAAATTTTGCTGCTGCTGATTTAGTTGTTGTAACGTTGCAATATTTGTTATGTTTGGAACACTATCAGTTTGTGAAGTTTGTTGTTGTAATTGTGGTAATTGTTGTTGTTGTTGTAGAGAAATGTGTTGCAACTGTGTTGGTTGCTGTTGCTGTAATGGAATCTGTTGCATTTGTTGTTGTTGTTGTTGCTGCTGTTGCTGTTGTTGTTGTGGAATCTGTTGTTGAAGTGAAATATGTTGCTGTTGTGGCTGATTCATTTGAATTTGTTGTATTGTTTGGCCGGCTACTTGCATTTGTGGTGATTGCTGTGGTGGTGTTGCTTGGAAGTTTGCTGGCACGAATGTGTGCTGTACTTGAATATGCTGCTGCTGCTGCTGTTGTTGCTGTTGCTGCTGCTGGAGTTGTTGCTGTTGTTGTACATTCATGTTATAACTCAAACCTTGTGTCTGTTGTGGCAGCGACTGTCGTTGAATTTGTTGTTGTTGCTGTTGCTGCTGTTGTGAATTTATGTTATAACCCAAACTTTGTGTTTGCTGCGGTTGTTGTTGCTGCTGCTGCTGAACAATCATTTGCCCCGGATTCATAATATGTTGTTGCTGTTGATAAGTCGATCCAGCTAATGCAGCAACATTATTATTATCGGTTATTATAGATATATTGCCGTTCTGTATGTTAAAATTGCCTGGCAACGTGGTAGCGTGTTGTTGATGTTGCATGGGCATTTGCTGTTGTTGTTGTTGCTGCTGCTGCTGTTGTTGCTGCTGTTGTTGCTGTTGTTGTTGCATGAGTAAATGTTGTTGCTGTTGCATGAGTAATTGTTGTTGTTGCAGGGTTACTTGTTGCTGTTGTTGTTGTAGCGATACTTGTTGTTGCTGCTGCTGCTGTTGCAGGGATACATGTTGTTGTGGCTGCATGACTGGTTGCGATTGTCCTGTCATATAAACGCCACCAGCGCCACTAGCTGCTGCTGCTGCTGCCATTTCCGAGGCAGCTATGGCTTCTTCTTGTCTTTTTAACTCTTCCAAAGATTTTTTCAGTTTTTGTGCTGCCATAGTTGCATAATCCATTGGCAACACATCGGGTGGACCTTGGTTTGTCATTAACATTTGTGGCATAGCATTAGCATTAACCTCATGTGGAGGTGTTTGATACTGTTGCTGCTGCTGTTGCTGTTGTTGTTGTTGCTGCTGCTGCTGCTGTTGTTGTTGTTCTTGTTGCAATGTCTGCTGCCACTGTCGCTGCTGTTCATTGCCCATTGATGTTTGCACAAACTGTTGAATGCCATGTACCACTGAGGCTGGGGCGGTAGATATACCGCCATTGCCACCATTACCACCATTACCAGCACCACCAACGGCGACATTTGCAGTTGTTGCTGGGAAATTCCAGTTACCATCAGCCGCAGCATTTACCATATTATTAACATGATTATCTATTGCAACAGCAGCAGCAGCAGCAGTAGCACTGGGACCCAATATCATACTCTTCGTAGCTTTTGGAGCTTGTTTAACAATATCAGAGCCTTTTACAGCAGCAGCAGCAGCGGCACTTACGCCTGCTTCAGTCTTTTCAGTTTTATTGCCAGCACCTAATGCTTTACCTGCCCCCTGAACTGTAGTATGATCAAGATAATCCATACACATCCATCTACCACGTCTAAAAGGTTCGGTGGACTCAATTTTCACCACCTTAAAGCGTTCACTGCGAGGCTGAGCGGTAGTTTTGAGATCCTCCTTTTTGATGTTACTAGCACTGGGTACTACACTATTGCTTTTTTCAACTGCATTTGGTGGCTGAACATTCGATTTATCCGGAGCTCCTGAGGTGGAAGCAACCAAACCTGATTGTGGATTAGTGGGTACAACAACCGGAGCAGTTTTACTCAACGTATCATCTTGATGATAGCATATATCCTCTTTCGAGAATGTGTCCTCAGACATAGAGGGTGTATCATTTTCTAAATCTGTTATGCGACTATTGTCATCCGTATGAGATTCATCGAGATCATCGGCTGATTCTTCTTCTCCATTGTCCGTAATAGCTGTCGATTTATTATGACCCAATGTAACGGAAGAAATTTGAAACGATGTTGCACTCTTTGGTTTACGCTCACCCCCACCCCCTTGTCCAGGACTGTGATGGCTATGTGGAGGTTGGGAGCTCGTAGATGAAGCCACAATACTATTGTTATTATTGGGCGAGGAAGCCTTAGAAGATGAAGATGACGATTTGGACGTAGTTGATCTGGATTGACTAGCATTTGTACTAGTCGATTTTGGAGCAACTGAAGACGTAGAACTTGAATTTGTGTTGTTAGTTAAATTAGAATGCAAACTACTGTTGCTGGTAGCATTAGATAAAGTATCATCGTTACCAGTGCCACGGCCACCAGTAGAGGCCATATTAGAAGGTAAAATATTTAACCGAAGACTTTCACTTGTTGTACGTTGTATGGCTGTTGAAGAAGTAGTGGTATTATTGGTGGCAGAAGTGGAGGAATTTGAATTATGATGATGGTGATGATGATGATGGTGATTTGTCATACTATTATGTTGATGATGATGATGGTGATGGAGTGGCTGGTGATGTTTATCCGTTTTATCCGCACTTGTAGAGCCTTGAGTGCTAGTAGTGCCTCCCAAGGAATTCATTTTCGTTAGCGTTGGTTTTTTTATGGTTGTAGTGCTGGCGCTTCTTGCTGGTGGCACAGTAGATGTTTGTATGGAACTACGCCTTACATTGGGAGCCTTAAATTTGGCGGGTACTTGACGATCAATCATACTGCGATCTTCTTGTTCTTGACTATTTTGCTGTTGGTGATATTGATTGGCAATAACTATGGTTTGTGGTTCCTCGGGTGAAGAAGCCGAAGTGTTTTCGTTTGGTGGCGTGGTAGGCGACGTTAAAGCAGATGATAATTCGGTATCGGAATTATGCTCTGATAATGATTGTGTATTATCGGTGTGTTGGTGTTGCTGCTGTTGCTGGTGCTCTTGATGGGGATGCGTTTGATGTTGTTGCGATTGTTGACCGGAATCTTCTGTGGCAGTTTGATTCTCGGCCATAATCGGATTTTTAAGCGTTCGCAACGTTTTCAGCAGCAAATCCAGGGTCGTAGTTTTTATTTTAAAACCGGGAGGTGTGTAAAATATGTCAATTATTTGTTGTTTTTTATTTTTGTTTGTTTGTTTTTAACTGGTAAACCTTATTAAAGGTAAAACGATTAAATTTTTAACGCGTTTAGTTTTTGGTAGTTTAGGGAGTTTTTTTTTACACTTAAACTTAAAACTTAAGACAACTTAAACTATTTAACGAGGGATGATGTTTTTTTTTTTAGGGGGTTTTGCGAATCCTAGGGACTTTTATAAATTAACTAATTTCTTTTATTAATATTTTCTCAACTCTTTCACTTCAGATTCACTTTGTTTTCTAAGAACTCTGTGATGTTCTTAGCTTTATTACGAATGTGATATTTTTTCATGGGTATTGTTGGCTGGTCGTTTTACTTGGACGTTTGTGAATGATCGCGCACTGGTTATCTGTACACTAGTTAAAGTGGTTGTTGGTTGAGGTTAAAAAGTAAAAATAAATTAGATTTAATTGAATTTGATCAGCACACTAAAGATCATGTACACTTATTCACTCAAGCTCATAATGATCATGAAAACACAATGTTCGAACTAAACACAAGCGACAACGACGGAGGCGACAACGATAAGGACGATGTCGTTAACGAAGACGTTTGCGAAAAAGGCAATGTTGAAGCGGAACAACGAGAGAGGGACCACAAAAACGAACTTATCGTTTTTTTGCTTAGAACAGCGGCGGCAACGATAACGACGACGGCGTAACAAACGATTTTAACACGACAAACTACGCGAGAAAATTCTTGATGCATATTGTAGTAAACGCGTTTAAGCGAAATTTATTAATGACGATGGCGAACATTGATCGTAATATAAACGGCAACATTGACGTTGCTTTTCTATATTATATAACGATCATCATAACTTTAACGGTGACTTTAAGACACTACACTTTGAAGCTTTGTCTTTCTCCCTCTCTCAATCTCTGTATCTTTCTCTCTGTCACTAAGGCCAGACCAATTTTGTTTTTTGTTTTGAGAATATTTATAGTGAATTTCAAAGTGGAGAGTGAATTTTTCAACTATTGTTTGTGTTTTTTAATGTTGCTACTGTTGGTTTGGTCGTTGGTTGTTGTGATGATGTTGTTGAAAATAATGACGTTGATGACACCATATGAAATTTAAATATTTATATTTTAACTACGTTTTAACCTTTATCAAAGCCACATTTTTTTCGTTTAATTTAATTTCATTTGAGGTTTTAGGGGGGTGTAATTTAAATTTTTATTATTCTATTATTATTATTGTTATTTTTTAGAATTTAGATTTTATTCTTTTTTTTTTTAACTAAAATGACTTTGTTAAAATGACTTGTATTATATCTTTGTCAATTTATTTACTGTTGTATTATTAAATTTCCGGTAATAATAAATTTCAATTTAATAGTAAATGTAGATCGAGAAGCGTAACTAAAAATTATTCTTATTTTTTCTTATTGCAAAAACTGAAAAATATTTTTTTAATTAATTTATTTAAAATAAACACTTAACATTTTTTAACTAATTAATTTTGGCCAAACTGTTAAACACTTTAGCTTTATATTTATATTTTATAGTAAATTTAATTGTAAACACTGTCTAGATGTTTTTCAATTTTTTTATATTTATGTAAAAAAATTTCACTAGATTTTTTTTATTATTGTTTGTTTATTAGCGAATTATGATAAAAGATTCCGTTTGCGATTGTTGTAACTGCAATGAAAGAGAACAAATAAAAATAGAACAATTAGTAATTGTTTAGCATTGAAAATTACGAATTTGCCAGAAATGTTTGCGAAAAAAGACTCGCGTTTATTACGTTTTAATCGTGACTTAGTAAATAAGCGTTTTTCGATAATGCGCGGCGGTTTTTATGTTTAATTTGGACTTAAGGCTTTGTTTTCTTTTTTTTTTTACCGATATTGATTTTTTTTAAGTTTTCTGTTTTTTGTTAATTGTGCAAATATTTAAACAATATCACTTTGAGTGGAATCAGTAAATTCAATAATTATGAATGAAGATAATTTATTTCCACACTTTACCATTAGAGATAATGCAAATATTATTTTAAATTCATATAGATTCGAAATAAATTTTTTGCTTAAAAAATTGATGAACATTAGCCATTAAAATAAATGTATTTTTAAAAATAAATATAAGAGATAGAGAGGAGGCGTAATAAGAATCTAAATTAACTTCATTGCAAAAATATGACTTAACTATTTCCGTAACTTATTTAGTATCACAAAATTGAACCCAAGTATATAGAATGTTTAACATGACCAACTGTTTTCTGACAAAAAAGCAAGATCCGCAGGAATATCGTAATTTTGTCTACGTACTAGTTAGATCCAAATCCTTTCGGAACTCCGTCCTATGTAATTATATTTCAGAGTAGAAAGGACTAGAGACCCTGTTTGTCCTTCTGCTAAATAGCAATGTTTTTAGTACCTCCAAGTGTAATTTAAGGTTAGCAAAACTTTCAAACGAAACTTATTTCTATTATGGAAGTGGAAAGTTGTAGAATACTATGCGACTATAATGAGTTTAAAATGCATTCGCTATCGAAATTTTTCGATCGAAATTATTTTTTTATTTTCTAAAATAAAATACTAGGAATAATTATACTATGACAGTTAATGAATTATGGCCTATGGCCCCCAGTTAAGAGTAAAAGTGAAGCGAGGGCTGATGTTTGCCCGTCTTCTCTAAATAATAAACCAAAATATGAAATTTCGCTTGATATTACTCGATATCGAATGCGGTGATTTGGCCCCTGGTCTCCACACTATTTCCCATAGGCGATCTGCACTTATAAATAAGGACCAAATTAGCAATTTTTGAATATTTGATACGATAGTTAAATTTAGAGGGCAGACTCGAAAATTCTGTTAAAATAACGTAAACATTATATTTGGAATGAAATTCGTGCTACATTATATTTCAACGATCATTTAACTTTATAATCTTATTAAGTCATACGATAACTGATTTGCTTCGCAAACAAAAAAGAGTGTTTTGTGTGCAAAATTCACTGTCGATTTCAACATATTTTCCCTATGCTCGCTGCTTTTATTCCAGCTTTTTTCGAATTTATGGATCCCTACGGAATATTACGATTGCCTCAACACTTGAAATTTGTTTTAGTGATTACCACATCGCGTAACAAAATCTATTTCCAACGAAAGTTCAGAATCCGGAAAAGTCACAAGGGCTAAATCTGAAGAATACGATAATAGGAAACAAATCCGGGTATAGTCATGAAAAGTCGTGAAGGGATCCTATTTCTTCGTTTAAATCGTCCTTTAAGTGTGTTATAGAGGCCGTGTGATAAGTACCTTGCACTGGACATTTATATATTTATTTTAAAGAGCTAAATTCAATAATGTTTCAATATAATACTTCTTAGAGGGCAGACACTTTATCCATAAGTATTTCAGTGATGACTTCATCGTTTGAGCAACATCTTTTTCCATGGATTTTTTTTTCGTTTGTAAACAGAAAGAAGTAATATGCGACTAAAAGGAAAATTCGTTGGATCTGCATGCCATGGATTTTTCAGAATTGTGTAACTGCACATCAGTCTGATTAGGAAGGACTTTTTGTGGGACAAATAGGACAGATTTTCATTGCAATTTGAAATCATGAAATAACTTGGTATAATTAATATTCGTCGTTAATAATTTTATTATTTTTCAAGGTCTCAAATAAGATGTGGCCATGAGACGGCTGGCCGATAAAAAAAATTGATTTCGCATTTTTTAGCTCAAATTCGATACCAAAATTCCATTTTTCTTGAATTGGCGGCAATCATTTTGGGGTCGCAGCTCGTCCACTTTCTATCTCAGTGTATCATTTCTGGCCAAGTGCCCTGGACGGTCCACGTTTAAATTTAGCTGTCTTATTTTTAGGACACTTAATTTAATCGTTTTTCTTTTCAAAAACTACAAAAAAAATAGAATCATTTTTATTTATTTATTTGTATATTGGTCCATGGAATTAATCCTTACAGACTATTTACAAAGAAAAACATTTTTAAATTAATTTTAGTAACATAGCTATTCATGAATTTAGAAAACATTTTTTAATAACATTAGTATTTAATGTGAAATCAATAAATCTCCTGAGAGGGTCTGCATTTGCATAATTAGCTCTATACAACTGTACAGATAAATGTGAGAAGTAACGTGTTGGTCGTTGAGGAATGTTGAATGATATATTGTAAATCAGCAAACCAGAACAAACATCACCATCAATTATATTAAGAAGAAATGAAACATTTACCATATTTCTCCGGCTTTTTAAAGTTGGTAGCTTAATAAGGGTATAAGATGGAAGATTAATTGGATTGAAGTTTAAACTCCGAAGACAAAACCACAGGAATTGCTGTTGCATAGATTCAAGACTGTCGATATGAATTTGGTAAATTGGGTCCCACATTATAGAAACATATTCCAAGATTGATCTCACAAGTGACGTTTAAAAGTTGTTGTGACATAGGGATCATTGAACTCTTTAGCCCAACGTTTTATGAAACCAAATACACCTCTGGCTTTGTTGACAGTATTTGTCATATCACGAATAAAATTCAGTTTATGATCCAATTAAAAGCGAAGATCAAAAATGTTATCCACTTTATCGAGACAATAATCACCCAGCACATAATTAACAGATATCGGCCTCTTTCTGGCGAAACGCATATATTTACACTTTTTGAGGTTCAGATCCATTCAATTTAAATTACACCATGTATAAAATTAATTAAAATCATACTAGAGGACCCCTGCTGCTCCGCAGCATTATATTATATTATATTAATTTTTATAATATAATACCAAAATTTGCCAAGAGAAGTTAAGGTACAGTAATGCCAAAATATGCCAAGATAAGTTAACGTACAGTAAAAGTAAAGTTGATTCTCCACGCATAACTTTCCTCAAACCAACGAATTTAAGCAGTTAATAGCTCAAAAGAAGGAGCTTGATCCACTGAGTGTTCTTAGACCTATGTCAACAGCCTACGTTAATTAGAACTCTAGTTATAGAGGTTTGAGAGAAGAAAAATATTGAAAAAAATGTTGAATGCAAAGTTTATTCATAAATTCTTTTAATATATAAGATTGGAGAAAAACTTGAATTATAACTGAACATCTGCATACATCAAGATGTTTGAAAAACGAATAACATTTGGAAGATCATTTATAAACAAAGAAAAAGAAGCCGTCCAAGATGACTGCCTGTAAGTACTCCCGACTTAACATCATGTGAAGATTTCTATTTACAAAAATATATTAGAGTTTCGAATGAACTTGCCAGGGTACTTATTATACGGCCAGGTACATATCGTCGTTCGTAAATTATTGTGTTCTATATGCTTTTTGTTAAAGTTTAGTTGCTAAAGTTTAGTTGCTAATTAAAAAAAAAAACTGAACAGATAAAATTGTTGCGACCTTCCTACCAAGGAAAGTACCATAGTTTGTGGTTTTTTCTGTTTAAAAAAATTTCCTCTTTGAAAACGCCTTTAGGAGCAAGAACTATTAGAACTTAAACATGGATTAATCAAAAAAAAAAAGCATATAGAACACAATAACTTACGAACGACGATATGTGTCCAAAAGTTCAATTTATGTTTCAACAACGCCTATCACTAGTTTGAAGTTTAAAGATTCGAGACAACCATCTTAAAAACAATTTCTTACAAAATTTTGCATCAGTTTAAATACCACCATCAGTATTTTATTTATTTATTTATTTATTTATTTGAATTTGGTATCCTGTTCAACAAGACATGAAATCTTCAAAACAGAACAGGTTTAAATATGTTAGTTGGAGTTTGATTTACAATACAACTTAACATTAGTGTGACAATATTAAATATTAATATTAAAAAATAAAATATTGATTTATATACAAATAATAGATATTTATAAGTGGCATATATAATTTAAAAAACAAATAAAAAGTATACAGTAAAAATTTTCAATATATATTTGTTAACACAAGTTAGTATATGTGCATTGTAAAAAAAAATAAAAATTTTCTAAATGTAATGTTGTAAAATTTTCTTTTTGAAAATTGAGCCGTTGCTGATTCCTTTAATTGTAGAAGGTAAACCATTCCAAAGACGTGCTGCATGTATGAAAAACTGCCATTCAGATACCAACGTATGGTGCCGAAATTGAATTAAATTGTTATTTCTCCGAAGCCTACTAAAACGCAATCGGTTATAAAGATATTCTGGGCTCTGGTTACTAATTATTTTGTGTAAAAAAGTAAGACATCTTATTTTTAATAAGTCATCAAAATTGACACCGAAAATTTGCTTTGAATAAGATGAAATTTGATCGAACCTTCTGAGCCCGTAAACGTATCTTGCGATATTGTTAAACGTTATATTTAGCCTGGACTTACTTTTAGTATCGCAACTTGCAAATATTTCACATGCATATAGTAGTGTTGGTATTAAGTATGTCTTTACAAGTAGCAAGCGTATATTAATTGGTGTACAATATTGGGTAGGCCAAAGTGTTCGTAACATCGAATACGTTTTACCACAGGCAGCAGCGACATGGTCTGACCAAGTCAATGTTTTATTAAAGATAACACCCAAATTTTTTGCTCGTTCAACGATTTCGATTTGTTGATCATTTATATATATGTTTAGATTGTCTGAGATTCTTGTCAATCTGTTACGCACCAAAATACACTTTGTTTTTTGTGGATTGAGAGTCAGTCCATTTGCAGCTGCCCAACGAGAAACACGTTCTAAGTCATCATTCAAATTTCTACTGCAATCTTCAATTTTTTCTTTCTTGCTGCTAATATATAGCTGTACGTCATCAGCATACATTCTTATATTGCAGTGAATTAACTGTTTAGGTAGATCAGAAGCATAAATTGAGAAAAGGAGGGGACCAAGAATAGAACCCTGTGGTACACCTCTTACCACAGGAAGGAACGTCGATGCAATTTTATTAGTTTCTATGCATTGCGAACGATTTACTAGGTAAGACTTCATAAGTGCAATAGAAGTTGGTGAAAAGTGCATCATGTTCTTAAGCTTTTGTAGCAAAACTGTGTGATCCACCGTATCGAAAGCTTTTGAATGGTCTAACAGCACTAATATTACCACGCGGCCATCATCAATCAGTAGATGTTGGTTATCACATGACCACCTTATATTTTACTCTTTGGCGAGTTTTGTATTATCCAGATTGCATGTTGTATGTTCTAAGTATGTACTAAAAACTTGTATACCATACAGATAAAAACTAACAACATATTTGGTTTGCACTAATATGACAATTAGCAAATAAAAATAAATTTTAAAAAATGTTTGCTGACGTACAATGGTGGCAAAAAATGTCTGCAATTTTTTTTATATTAACGTTTGATTTTTGGCAAATCTTATCAGTTAATTAAATAATTGAAAAGGAATGGTTTATTATAGAATTTCATAGGAGTTGCATAAACAAGTATATGTTTTTTTATTAATAATTAAAATATGTATGTCGTCATGATTAAAATTAAATTTAAAAATGTATTTAAAATGTTTTATAAATCAATTTAAAGTTATTATAAACTTGGTAGCACTGTTTATATATAAAAAGGCATTTAATAAAACACATTCTAGTTCTTAATTGTTTTGCTTACATTAAAATTTTGTTTTATTGCCCTAATTTAATCAGCAAATAGAACAAATTTATTGTTAAATAAAAGACATCGCCATTTATTTTAACAAACTATTACCTAAACTCACATTTTACGATATTTCTTTCTCTTTTTTTTTTTGCGAAAAATCATTGGAACCACGTAGTTTTTTTAGTATCTTTAAAACATCGTGTCGATATAAAAATTCCAACAGATTGTGTCACGTGCATTGCGTATTAGCCAATAATAAATGTAATTTTTTTTAAAAGGTTCTGTGGTTTATCCGGCTACAATTGCGTTGGCAATAATGCAACTGAAGTGTTAAGTTTTTAAAATACACTACGGAAATCAATATCAAATTTGAGTTTGATTTAAATAATAGTGAAGATTATATTGCAATTAAAGTACCATTTCGAAAGTGAGTGTGGTATAAAACGACAATGGATTTCAGTTTTTATTACTTGTTTTTTTTTTTTTTGCGATTTAATGTCAATAAATTAGCATTAATTTGTGGTAAAACATTATTAATTCTTATTTCTTCAAAAAAAAAATACATTTTAATTAAAAATTGTTAACACAGATTTTTGATATTGTCATAAGTTCATTAAATCAATAATTTTTTTAATTTTATTTTCTTTTTTGTAAAGTTAATAAACAGAACTTAAACCATGCAATGCAGATTGTTTTTGTTTCTACAAAAAAAATTTTTTTTTGATATATTGTAACAATAAATAAATAAATTTTTAATCAAAATTGTTGTCAAATCATCGCTACAATCAACTATTGGTTTGTAAAAAGAACTATAACCCATTCTTGTTTGGAAATGCTGATAGTTGTTGTCTGTACTGTTCGATAAAAAAATAGAAGTAAAAAGCGGTTGATTCATATATATGTGCAATATTACACAATAAAGGGTTAATTCTGGTATTACTTTTTTACGAATATTTTCTGCTGTTATGCTCCCCCAATGAAGTATGCTTAGTGTTGCCAGATTTTTGTTTTCTCTGCATTTTGACGATTTTATATAGTTTTCAAAATAAAATTTTGTAAAAATAATGATTTTTTGAATTAGATTATAGAAATAAATCTTATTTCATGGTCATAAAAACTGTACAGCCTTGGCCATAAGTTTAGAACAAGTTGAATTTTTTCAAACTATACTAGTTTTATTTCAAATATTAAAAACGTCCGAATAGAACAGTGCTGTTATTTTTGAACTTATGTATATTAATGAGATATACCCTTGATCCCTTCAATCTATTTTCAAACTAATTTCCAACATGTCTCTTCTGGAAGTTTAGCACACGCTTCACGTAATACTGTCGTTAAAATTGATCATGATGTTATAATTAAATCTTTAGTATACGACATAAATGCTGTACTGGATTAAAGTGCCTGTCAATCCAAGTGATCAATATTAGTTTTCATCCATTACGTTGTTGTTCCAGATTTAATGCAAGGAGTATAGTTGACAACATGGAAAAGTGAAGCTGAATGAATCATTTTTCCCTTATTTAATGTGGGATATTTAATAAAAATAAGCACCCTGAACATCGAACAACAGACTCAATGTAAAATGTTCACTTAATCCTGATAATTTAAATGGTTTCCGCAACGAGTAATATTGTCAGTTTAAAAAAAAATCATTTAGGTATCTACTATCAAAAATCGATACAATGAAACATTTTCGTGCTTCAACTGACGAATAAAACAAAAAATTCCAATGCTAAAATTACGTCCTTTTACATTTAAGTTAACTATATTAGTCTTTCAGTAATTTTTTTTTCAATTTTTGTTTCATTGCATAATTGTTGAGTGCTTGCAAATAAATATATTTGTTTATAAAGTCGAATGACGTTCAAATAAACCAAGGAAATTAAATATTTCCCAAAAAAATCAAACAAATTTTAATTCAACTGATATCAACAATCAATAAAACAAACGAGAAATCCGGAAGAAAGTGCAGTAGAGAATACAAAGAAGTTCTTTAAAAAGAAAAGACATGGCCACAAACAAAAAAAAAAGAAGAGATATTCAGTTCGGAAATGAGTCATTTCTTTCATAGATTACTTGGAAAAAGACTGAATAACTGACTGACTAAATAATGTGCTAGTTTTACAAAATGTTTTGTATGTCAGACTGACGGACATACTAACGGACAGAGTGACTAAAAGAAGTAAATATTTATATATTTAGTGGCACTGCTGTTGTTCTAGATGCTTGTTGGTAAATATTTAGTTTATCTGTTTTCTTGGATATACTTTTTTTTTTTTTTTATAAAAAAAAAAACAAAAACTTTTTTATACTTGATATGAAAAGAAGCAACGACCAGAAACAAACAACAACAAAAATACAACCAAACCCAATAACATTATTGCAAAAAACAATCATGTAGAATCTAGTGAGAGATGGGAAATGAAAATACAGAGAAATAAAATTATATCAATTGATATTAAATTATTTATATTTATTGTGAATAAACTGGGAAATATGAGGAAAATTCTTTGAAATTGAGAAAAAAAAATTTTTTTAATAAAAGGAAATATGAAGAAATTTCTCATAGATCAAAGCCGACTGACAACAATAAGTTTATTAATAAACATAAGTAAGATTATTTCAGATTATCGCAATTCCTTGACCCTATCATAGGCCATAAGTTTATTTTGAATCTAATATATTTACGTTTTCGACTTGCAGTTTACTCACAAGGATAGACAGAAGGATGGACATATCCAAATCGACTCAGAAGGTGGCTCTGAATCATTCTATGTATAGGTCAAGTATTTTTGTATTTACAAACATCTGCACAATCGCACAATAACCTGACCGCTGACTGTTGTATGATATAAAAAAATATTTGCTATTAATGACAACAGTTCTTGCAAAAAAATTTTAATACATATTTTATAAAACCATCATTTTAAACTTTTTTCCCCCTACATAAAATTTTATGCAATTTTCAAGCAATAGAAAGCAACATGACAAGCAAAGTAATGGAAGAGATGATAACGAAATAAAGAAATATGTAAGACGAAAATTGAAGGGAAAAATAAAATAGGAGCTAGAGGAAAGAATGAATCAACACTTTTGAGAAGAAAAAAAATAGAGGATGGAAAATTTAGGATCTAATTATGTATTAACAATAAAAACTGTATAATAATATAGCAATTTAATCCGAATTCATTTTTAAAGAAATCAAACACATGTCAATTAACGATAAGTTAAATAAAGTACTAATTTATCGATAGAAATGTTTCAAGAAATTATACTGAAGTGCAATGTAATACCTTTTATTTATTTATTTAGTAGTTATCATATCTTTAAACTAAAGTTTATCATTAAAAACTCAATAATGAATTTTAGAATATGGATGTTTTCGGCAAAGAAAAATGACATTACAAGCAGAGCGGTAACCGCTAAACGACAAAAAGAAAACAACAAACGAAAACGCAAAGAGAGTAAAAATATATATGCATGAATTTACTCATTCAAAAAAAAGAACAAGAGTACACATACATTTAAGGCGAATTTACGAATGGAAAAAAGAGCCGATTAGAAAAAGACGAACATATAATTTCTATTTTTTTTTTTTTAAATAAATTTAAGCGACAAAACTGTATTTTAATTACATTTGTTAAAATAAATCAACATTTTCAATATAAATTTTTGAATAATTTTATATCCCATAAATGTGTAATTCAATCAATATTTTATTAAAATCTAATATCAGTTTGTTATCTTTCAATTTTATTTACAGCTGGATTAAGAGTGTTGTCAATTTTTTCTAGTGGCATTAAGGCGTTTTTATATAAACGAAGTGTATAAAGTGAACATATGAACATTGAACAGGGCTTTGAAAAAAAAAACAATTTATATCCTTTTAAAATTTAATTTTCATAATTTTTTGTCATTTTCTCATTTATTTCTTAATATGTTAGAAAAAAAGATTTGATTGAATTCGTAATAATTTAAATAAATAAACCAAACAAAATTCATAAACCAAGGATTATTTATTAATAAAAAGCTATACTTTGTTGTAAGTACTTATTTATACACACAATTTATTACAAATGAAATTAAGAAACAAAATGCTTAATATAGACTCGAGTTTATAACATTCATGTGAATAATCAATTAAGATATATTTAAATTTGATAACCAATTATGTCAAGATTATAAAATGGTCAGGCCATTGTATATTTCAAAATACACTTAATTCAATTGTAAATTTTAATTTCTTGTTTTACGAGTAGCTATAATTTTTTAACAGTTTCTTAAGAAATGTATCGAGGAATGCGTATAATCGGAAAACAAATTAAAATTTTTAAAAATTAAAAAAAAAAAACTATTTCTTAGATAAACGAGTTAGGAGGATATATGAAATGCTATGTAGGAATTTTATATTCATAGAGAACATACATACAAATATTAGTTATGTGATTGAATAAATTCTATATTAATGAACTCATGTTATAAAACGTAATATATATATATATCATATATATAGCATATATACATATATACTTAACATTTGTATATACATATATATTATGAAATACATATGTTGTGATGTAGATATAAAAAACTACTAAAAATTTTCGTAACATATGATATAACCTTTAAATTTAAATGCGTTAAAGTTGAAAATTGTTTTGAATAATTTTTTTACCAATTACTTTTACAACAAAGCCAGTATTTTAGAACAGACACAACTCGAAATATCGTTTAAAAATGATTTGTTGCGCTTTTGATATTATTTAGCAACACTGCACAAAAACATAGCCCACAAAAATTCTCTCATTCTCTCAAAAAAAAAATAACGAACATAAATATGAGAATTGAAAAATTTTTAAATTTTATAACCTCGATTTCATAGGTTTATATACATTTTTACAATTTATTTAGAATTTATGAATATAATTCACCATTCCTGTTTTAATCATTAACTTTATATTTTGTTCAACAAATTATGGGTTTTAATTAAAAAAAAAAACACAAAAACACACACACTCATTTACATTTAGCTCTTATAAGAATTTACGGATTTGTTAAAGTTAGAGAAATTTGGTTGGTTTACTCTCTTTGTTTTATATTTTATTTTGGGTTATTTTTCAATTCGCTTTATACTTCATTTCGTTGTATTTCTTTTTTTTTCTATTTGTACTTATTAACGTCACTCCACATTTTTTCTTTCCTTCCTTTTCATTTAGGTTTTTATAAGCATTGATTTTTTTTTTAATTTTTTCCTATAACATTTTTGGCAAATTCATTGTAGTTGGTTATAATGATTTTGTAATCATTTGGCAGATAATTTATTTTATTTTTATGTTAAACATTGTAATGTTTAAATTATGTGAAATTTGTTATTAATACACCAAATTTATGCTGATACAATATATTTTTTTATTTTTCACCTTGAATTTTTGTTAGCACACAACACTCGCGTTTTTCTGTTAGTTTTAGGTCTTTATGCCTCTTCGCCGTTTTTCAAACTGGCAAAAATTTTCGCAGACCCGGGCGAATTCGCAACAAAACGTACAAATTAAAAAACGACGAACAAAAGAGGACAAATAAAAGCAGATATTATAGTATAAAAGAAAGCTAAAAGAAATCAGAATAGTAGCAAGGAAATATGTAGAAAAGGAGAGTGTGTGGATGAGTGAGAGATTTGGAAAACGAAGGAAACACAACAAAACGGAATGGCAGAAAATTCCGCGACTAGAAAAAATACTCGTTTTTAGTTTTTTTTTTTATTATGCAGTCGTCGGTTTTTAACTTCTTTATGTTGTTGTTGCTTGATATGCTTAATTATCTGAATAGTCTGAAACTACAATCAGTGGATTCAAATTTATTATATTATCTTAATTATTGTTTTAACAACTATTTTTAGGAGTCTTCTTCTTCCATTGTAAATAAAAATATAAACGTCTTATTTTCTTAGAAACGTCGCTCTATTTAAACATTTCCAACGCTCATTTAATATTGTAGTGGAAACACAACTCTATAAACTTAATATAAATATTTAATTTTCGCATTGTTTTATATTTTTAATACTTTGACCAGTTAACACCAGATGATTTTAAAATTAATAAGAATCAGAATTTATTATATTTTTTGTTCAATTGATTTTTATCGTATTGGTTCGTCAATGGTATTCTTCTTCGTTTTCTCTATTTGTACTCAAATTTTCACATCAACACACACATGCACTCTATTTCCATATATACATATATATATATATAGATTTGCTCTTTTTCACTAATTTTTTTTTTCTTAATCATTTCTTTTCCACACTTATTTTTTTCAATTTAATTTCTTTACCTTTTTATCTTTTCAATTAATTTAAATTTGTTAATTTTCTTATTTCAGTTATTTAAATAAATCACTTTTTCATATTGTTTCGTTATTTAACACAAGCGTTTAATTTGTTTTTCAATCAGTCTTTTAATAAACTGCGTTGAAAGAGCAAAAACGTCTTCTTGTTATAAAATTTTTATTTTCTTTGTTTGCGTTTTGTTTGTTAAATTCGTCCGCAATTACTCTAACTTATTTTTTCTGACTAACCACTCAGTGTTGTATTTCAGAAACAGTGTTGCGTCGTCTAAAAATTATAAAAAAAGTGCACCAGATATATACTGCTGCATATATATATACAAGAGAATGGATATGTGTTTGAATTATTTCGAATAATCAAGAATGAGATATTCTCCGTGCATGACTTTAATGTGACAAGTTCAATTAATAGGGCTCTATTGATCTTAAAATCAGATAATTATCGCCTGATTAATTATATATTATTTAAGTACACACCAAAAAAAAATTTTATATTAAATTTTTATAATTAAGCTCTCTGTTAAAGGTGCTATTACACGATGTATTTTTTACATATGTACTATGACTCATTTTATACATATGAAATTCCGCATGGCTGTCAAAATTGTCCTTTACATACGATTCATAATTTTTGCTATCACACGTGCATATGTATTTCCGTATAACATAACCTCTAAATGTAAACAACAGCTGATTTAATTTGTGAATTTACAAAAATTTATTGTTAAAAAAAGGTTATATATTTTTTAATTGTTAATTAATACTAAACAATTTATTTTTCTTTCAATATTAATCTTTAAAATTTGCTCTGTTTTTCTTTAGCCACAAGCAGTGTTGTATTTTCATATGTTTGTCATGCAAAAATAGAACCCGTTCTAATTGAAAAATGTACATGTGACTTTCCTCATGTATTGTACATAAGCAATGTTTCATATGTATCACACGATGTGTACAACTTTTGTTGTGGGAAAATTTGACAGTACATATGTAAAAAACACATCATGTAATAGCACCTTAAGTAAACTGTTCGTGAAAATACAAATTTTTTTAATAATAAAAAAGAAAAACTTAGGTAATTAGGTATATTCTGAAGTTGAGAGCAAACGTGTTTATGGACTTACTTAACTTAACATAACATGTTAATAGTAACAATTTATTTGCAAATTACTTGTTAATAGTAACATTTTATTTGCTATTGACGTAAAAAAATGCTTTTCGGGTTTTATTTTATACAAGTTTTCATATTACATATTTTTTGAGTTCACATAACAATATTATATATACAAATTCAAAAGCATTTTTTTTTTTTTTTTGAGTAAATAAAGACTTCATTGCTCAAATCTGTCAATTCTGCTTTTATGGCCGATTAATAATATATATATTAAGCACACACCAAAAAAAAATTTTAATATTAAATTTTTAACAATTAAGCTGTCTGTCAAGTAAAATGTACGTGAAAATGTGAATTTTTTTAATAATAGTTACAAAAGAAAAACTTAGGTAATTGAGTATATTCTGAAGGTGTGAGCAAACGTGTTTATGGACTAACTTACGTTAACCTTACTTGTTAATAGTAACAATTTATTTGCAAATTACTTGTTAATAGTAACAATTTATTAGCTATTGACTTAAAAAAAAAATGCTTTTCGGGTTTTATTTTATACAAGTTTTCACATGACATTTTTTTTTTTTGTGTGCACATAACAATATTATATATGCAACTTCAAAAACATTTTTTTGAGTAAATAAAGACTTCATTGCTTAAAATCTCTCAAATTTTAACTATTTTTAACCGATCTTAATTTTCTTATTACTTAACGCAGCAAACTTACCTCGCTTTTATCGGCCGATTAATTATATATTAATTATGCACACACCCAAACAAAATTTAATATTAAATATTTAATAATTAAGCTATGTCTGTTAAGTAAACTGTTCGTGAATATATAATATTTTTTTAATAATAGTTTCAAAAGAAAAACTTAGGTAATTGGGTATATTCTGAAGGTGTGAGCAAACGTTTTAAGAGTAACAATTTATTTGCAAATTACTTGTTAATAGTAACAATTTATTTGCTATTGACGTAAAAAAAATTGATTTTTGGGTTTTATTTTATACAAGTTTTATATATACAACTTCAAAAGTATTTTTTTTTAGTAAATAAAGACTTCATTGCTCAAATCTGTTGAATTTTAATGTTTTTTAATCGATCTAAGTTTTCTTATTACTTAACGCAGCAAAGTTACCTCGGTCTTTTTTCTTTTGTAATTGAATTAATTGTAGTAAATATTGCATTCAATATTTTCCGCATCATAAGAAAAAATCAAAACCCATATATGATTATTTAAAGAGATTAACTGCTGATATCATACATATTTTTATAGAGAGATTTAACAAGAATATATTCAATATATACTGAGTTTGTTAATAAGTCTTCTACCGATTATTTTCTGTTCAAATACTAAATATAGTGAGAACTTTTGGAAATGAGATCCCTTTATAATATTTTGCTATAAAATATATCTTTCCATAGAGTTATAAATGCATATTACAAAGTATATCTTCTCCAACTTAGTCCCGGTTTACACATGAAATTTTTCTTTCTGAATATATTTGAAATTCTCTTTTAAACTTTCATCCGTGTTTACACACCTAAATTTTTATATTGAAATTCAAGATTTTTTCATGTTTACTTTATCATTTTATCTATTTATTTTATCATTTTATTTCATAAACCAGCACTTAATAAAATAACAAATAAACATCGCTAGTTTTAAATGTTAATTGGCAACCACGGTTGCCGTTGCATGAGATTTAGTTTATATATACAAGATTAAAGCTATGAAATGATTGATACCAATGTTAGTTCTGCTATTTACGAATAGAGGGCGAGGTAAAACTTAACTGTTAACATTTGTACAGCACGAAAACAACTATAGATATTGCTGTTATATTTTTTATTGTAGAAAAAAATCATTTATATATCAATAAAAAAAATTAAAATTAAAAAACCATGTTTTTCTGTTATCAGTTCTTCCAAATGAAACTCTTTTGTGTAAGCTATAGCCATCTTGTGGCTCTTAGTTCATTTTTATGTTAAGTAACTTTTCTTGAACTTAAACTGCTGAGGTTTTACATCATTTCGGATGTTAACAGCACAATTTTGGTTACTTTTTCATACAAATTTCAAATGTTTAGTTTTAACAATTAGAATAAAGTTTAGTGACCCATTAAAAAATTGATTTGGAAGTAGATAATAAAATAATTGGTCAATGTTAATAAAATATACTTTTTTAGATGAACATTTAAAAAATATTTTAACAACATAGAAAAATGTAAATTTTGTTGTTTCTCAATTTCAAATAAATTGAAAAATGTTATACAGGGTGCCGAAAATTTCTAGTCTATTTAGGCAAATCCATGAGAGATAAACCAAAATCTCACCGAGAAGTCTTTTAAATTTTGCATACATTCGTATATGGGGCCATTTAGATATTTCAGTTATCAGACCCAAAAAACTTTAAAAATTCAAATAAAACCAAAAAAGTATGTAATTTTTACGGGCTCTCTCCCGTAAAAATTTATAAAAATAAACTCTTATCGTTGTTATAAATTTAAAAAATTAACATTGAAATGCATAATTACGCATCATGTTTTTTGTTTGCCATCTCAGTTTCTCCAATCTTAACTAAAAACCGATTTAATCTCTTTATCAAGATTTTGTATTTATTTTTGTTTTCTACAAACTATTGCAATTATAAAACATTACTAGCGCCAACGTTTTTATTATTGCCTGTTGTTTAGATTATGTTATTTCATATATTTTCTTTTTTATAAACTTGAATGCTACTTGTCAAGAGATAAACGCCTCTTCCCCACACAATCGTATTGTAGAAATATTATTTGTAGAAGCAAATATTTGTGCTGCAATAAAATTTGCAGAAGTGGTAATATAAATGAGAATACTTATTATGCAACTACGGGAGATTGAGAAAATCCACTTTAGGACAAGGTACATACATACATACTTTTTTAAGAACATTTACTTTTTAAGAATAGGAACTTTTTTAAGAGAGGCACTTTTTTTTTTAGAGAAAATCATTTTACGAAAAACTACTTTCAAAGAAAAAAAATTTTTTTTTTCAAAGAAAAGACACTATTTAAAAAATGACACTTTTTATGAAAAGCTATCTTTTAAGAAAAGTACTTTTAGGAAAGGTTCTTCTTTTTAAAAGGATCTTCTTTTTTTAAGAAAAAGTACTTTTATATGTAAAAGTACTTTTTTTTAAGTTACTGTTTGAGCAAAGGTACTTTTTCAAAAAAGGTACGTTTTCCAGAAAAGGTACTTTTTTTAAGAAAATGTACTTTTTTAAGAAAATGTACTTTTGTAAGAAAATTTATTTACTTTTTAAGAATATGTACTTCTTTTAAGAAAATTTATTTTTTAAAGAAAATTTACTTTTTTTAAGAAAAGGTACTTCTTTAAGAAAAGGTGCTTTTTTAAGAAAAGTAACTTTTTAAGAAAATTTACTTTTTTTACTTTTTAAAAAAGGGCACGTTTTTCAGAAAAGGTAATTTTTTAAGAAAAACTTTATTTTTTTAAGAAAACTTACTTTTTTAGAAAATTTAATTTTTTTAAAAAAGGTACTTTTTTAAGAAAAGTTACTTTTTTAATTCTTTTTGAAGACAGGTACTTTTTACAAAAGCTACATTGTAATGAAAATTTACTTTTTTAAGAAGTTTTACTTTTTTTAAGAAAAGCTCTTATTTTAAGAAAAGGTAATTTTTTTAAGGAAAGGTACTTTTTAAAAATAGTTTATTTTTCAGAAAAGGTACTTTTTAAAAAAAGTTAATTTTTCAGAAAAGGTATTTTTTTAAGAAAATGCACTTTTTTAAAGAAAATTTACTTTTTTTTTTAAGAAAAGGTACTTTCTAAAATGGGCACGTTTTTCAGAAAATGTAATTTTTTAAGAAAATGTATTTTTTTAAGAAAAGGTACTTTTTTAACAAAAGGTACTTATTTAAGAAAAGGTACTTTTTTAAGAAAATGATCTTCTTTAAGAAAAGTTACTTTTGTAAGAAAAGGTACTTTTTAAGAAAAGGTACTTTTCTGATTCTTTTTGAAGAACAGGCCCTTTCAAAAAAAAGTACTTTGTAATGAAAATGTACTTTTTCAATAAAAGGTACTTATTTAAAAAAGGCTCTTTTTAAGAAAGCCTTTTTTGATAAAAGGTCCTTTTTTAAGAAAATGTAATTTTTTAATTCTTTTTGAAGATCAGGTACTTTTAAAAAAAGCTACTTTGTAATGAAAATTTACTTTTTTAAGAAATTTAATTTTTTTTTTAAGAAAAGCTACGATTTTAAGAAAAGGTATTTTTTTAAGAAAACGTACTTTTTTTTAAGGAAAGTTACTTTTTTAATTATTTTTGAAGAACAGGTACTTTTTAAATAAGCTACTTTGTATATATATATATATGACACTTTTTATAACACTTTTTTAAGAAAAGGTACTTTTAAGAAATGTTCTTTTTGAAGAAAATGTGTTTGTTTTAGAAAAGGTACTTTAAAAAAAAAATAGTACTTTTATATGTAAAAGTATTTGATTTTAAAGTTACTGTTTGAGCAAAGGTACTTTTTCAATAAAGGTAAGTTTTTCAGAAAAGGTACTTTTTTAAGAAAATTTACTTTTTAAGAAAAATTATTTATTTATTAAGAAAGTGTACTTTTTTTTAAGAAAATTAATTTTTTAAAGAAAATTTACTTTTTTTAAGACAAGGTACTTCTTTATGGCACTTGTTAAGAAAAGTAACTCTTTAAGAAAATCTACTTTTTTTTAATAAAAGGTACTTTTTAAAAAAGGCACGTTTTTCAGAAAAGGCAATTTTTTAAGAAAATTTTCTTTTGTAAGAAAATGTACTTTTTTAGAAAATTGAATTTTTTTTAGAAAAGGTACTTTTTAAGAAAAGTTACTTTTTTCATTCTTTTTGAAGAACAGGTACTTTTTACAAAAGCTACATTGTAATGAAAATTTACTTTTTTAGGAAATTTTACTTTTTGAAGAAAAGCTCCTATTTTAAGAAAAGGTACCATTTTAAGAAAACTTTATTTTTTTAATGAAAAGTATTTTAAAAAAAAAAGTTTATTATTCAGAAAAGGTACTTTTAAAAAAAATTCATTTTTCAGAAATGGTACTTTTTTAAGAAAACGTACTTTTCTAAAGAAGATTTACATTTTTTCTTTATAGAAAAGGTACTTTCTAAAAAGGCACGTTTTTCAGAAAAGGCAATTTTTTAAGAAAATGTACTTCTTTAAGAAAAAGTACTTTTTAAAGAAAAGGTACTTTCTTAAGAAAAGGTACTTTTTAAGAAAAGGTACTTTTTTAAGAAAAGGTACTTTTTTAAAAAAAGGTACTTTTTTAACAAAAGGTACTTTTCTGATTCTTTTTGAAGAACAAGCCCTTTCAAAAAGTTACTTTGTAATGAAAATGTACTTTTTTAAGAAAAACTAGTTATTTAAAAAGGGCTCTTTTTTAAGAAAAGCCTTTTTTGATAAATGGTCATTTTTTAAGAAAATTTACTTTTTAAGAATATTTAATTTTTTTAAGAAAAGCTACTTTTTTAAGAAAAGTTACTTTTTTAATTATTTTTGAAGAACAGGTACTTTTTAAAAAAGCTACTTTGTATATATATGTATATATATGACACTTTTTATGACACTTTTTTAAGAAAAGGTACTTTTAAGAAATGTTCTTTTTGAAGAAAATGTGTTTGTTTTAGAAAAGGTACTTTTAAAAAAAAAGTACTTTTATATGTAAAAGTATTTGATTTTAAAGCAGTGGTGGGCAACACTAATACTGACAAACCTATCATTGTGTGAGTGTCACATAACTTCAAAAATTTAAAATTAGAAAAAAAAAATTATAAGCCATCAAAATTGCTTTAGTTTTTTTCCTCAAAAGTTATTACCTCGTCAATGTCTATATCAGTTTCGCAACATTTTATGCGCATTAAATCTGATATATGAATATCTGAAACTCGATTTCTCAGATTGGTTAGTATTATTTTTAAAGTCGAAAATGATGCTTCACAATTGTAAGTAGTGCCAAACATTGAATAAATTTTATAAATTTCTTCTTTGAGAATAGGATATTTTTTCTCAGAAACCTCTTTCCAAAAAACGTTTCCCATTTCAAGTGGAAGCGACAAATCGTTTCTTAATAACTGTAGTTCATTATGAAAATGTGGTGGTTGTTTATTAATATCACAGTTGAAAGGATAATCGTGAAGCTCTATCGTAGATTCTATTAATTTAAAATCTTGAAATCTCCTATTGTAACTATTAAATAAGTCTGTTATAATACCAATATATGCTGTCAATTTATTTCTATCGGAAAGTTCATTGAATATTTCTTTGGTCTTTTCTAAGTTAGATATATCAAAATTTTTTAACTGGGTTATTATAACTTGAAGTTTTCTTTCAAAATATTTCAAAGAAGATAATAATTGAAGAATGGATTTATTTCTACCCTGAAGTGAGAGGTTTAATTGGTTTAAGATATTACAAATGTCACATAAAAATGCCAAATCTAACAGAAAATCTTTATTATTAAGATTATCGATGATTTCTGCCGAATCGGAATATGTGTTTTGCTCAAAAAAGATTAAAACCTCCTGCCTTAAATCAAAAAGTCTTCCTAGGGACCTACCACGACTAAGCCATCTCACTTCTGTATGGAGGAGCAAATCTCCGTAATCAGCATCAAGTTCTTCAAGAAGCACTTTAAATTTCCTGTGACGTAGTGAGTGGTGACCTCCCCTTATTTTATTTATTATTTTAGTAGCTATTTCCATGACAAATGATAGTTTCAATTCCTTTGAAAAAAGAGATTGCTGATGAATAATGCAATGAAATGTTGGAATTTCAATACCATTATTCATTAAGCAACCCCTTAGTCCTCGGTTTTTACCTGTCATAACATTCGCTCCGTCAGTGCAAATAGAAGAGCATTTCTTCCTATCAAAAATCAAAAAAACTTTTTCATTTATAATTTTAAACAAATTTTCTCCGGTGACGTGACCATGCATTGGTTCAAGTAATAACATTTCCTCAGTTGTGTCCAAATTCTGATTAACAGATTTTACACACACGATTAGTTGGCTCAAATCATTAATATCCGTACTTTCATCAAGACACAAAGAATAAAAAACACAATCCAATAATCTACATTTTGTGCATGAGTACAGAAAAGTACTAATAATTTCAGTTCTGCGAGCAACAGTTCGCCTAGATAACGGTATTTGTTCCATTATCTTCCCCATCTCCTTCCCTTTATCTTCAAACACATTTAGAACATCCTTAAGTAAATTCTTTATAAAAATGCCGTCATCAAATGGTCGACATTTTTTTGCCAAAGCTAAAGATATAACAAACGATGCCTTTTTCAAGGCTGCTGTATGTGTTGATGCATTTTGTATTGTTACTTGATCGCTTACTCCGGGCATGTCATCAGCAATAAAGTTAATAAAAAAAAGTGCTTTTAATTCCAAAAGTTTTAAATATCTCTCCCTTCCCCCTAAAGAAGCATAATCTGAATGCACATAAAAATAATGTCGCTTTATTACGAAAAGCAAATTAAAGCTCGTGAAAATGCTGTGGCATATCAAACATTGTGCTTCACCCTTAACATTTTCATAAACAAAGTAATCATTCTCCCACTCTTCATGAAACATGTTTTTTTTTTGTAGACAAGTGTTAAGTGAAACAGCGAAACGAGGTCTGACTTGCATGAATGCTGACGAGCAACTAAACTGAATTGGTACAACGAAATCGAAGTAGTCGTTGCTTTGTTTATACTAGTTGTGTGTAAGCAGAGCGTCGGCAGCATTTTTCTTTCGTATCACCGGTGATACGATTTTCAGATTTTGCCCTACGCTGTTTTAAAGTTACTGTTTGAGCAAAGGTACTTTTTCAATAAAGGTAAGTTTTTCAGAAAAGGTACTTTTTTAAGAAAATTTACTTCTTAAGAAAATTTATTTATTTTGTAAGAAAATGTACTTTTTTTAAGAAAATTAATTTTTTAAAGAAAATTTACTTTTTTTAAGACAAGGTACTTCTTTATGGTACTTGTTAAGAAAAGTAAGTAACTCTTTAAGAAAATCTACTTTTTTTTTAATAAAAGGTACTTTTTAAAAAAGGCACGTTTTTCAGAAAAGGCAATTTTTTAAGAAAATTTACTTTTTAAGAAAATGTACTTTTTTAGAAAATCGAATTTTTTTTAGAAAAGGTACTTTTTAAGAAAAGTTACTTTCTTCATTCTTTTTGAAGAACAGGTACTTTTTACAAAAGCTACATTGTAAAGAAAATTTACTTTTTTAAGAAATTTTACTTTTTTTAAGAAAAGCTCCTATTTTAAGAAAAGGTACTATTTTAAGAAAACTTTATTTTTTTAATGAAAGGTATTTTTAAAAAAAAAGTTTATTATTCAGAAAAGGTACTTTTAAAAAAAGTTCATTTTTCAGAAATGGTACTTTTTTAAGAAAACGTACTTTTCTAAAGAAGATTTACATTTTTTCTTTATAGAAAAGGTACTTTCTAAAAAGGCACGTTTTTCAGAAAAGGCAATTTTTTAAGAAAATGTACTTCTTTAAGAAAATGTACTTTTTTAAGAAAAGGTACTTTCTTAAGAAAAGGTACTTTTTTAAGAAAATGTACTTTTTTAAGAAAAGGTACTTTTTTAAGAAAAGGTACTTTTTTTTAACAAAAGGTACTTTTTTAACAAAAGGTACTTTTCTGATTCTTTTTGAAGAACAGGCCCTTTCAAAAAAGGTACTTTGTAATGAAAATGTACTTTTTCAAGAAAAGCTACTTATTTAAAAAGGGCTCTTTTTTAAGAAAAGCCTTTTTTGATAAAAGGTCATTTTTTAAGAAAATTTACTTTTTAAGAATATTTAATTTTTTTAAGAAAAGCTACTTTTTTAAGAAAACGTACTTTTCTAAAGAAGATTTACATTTTTTCTTTATAGAAAAGGTACTTTCTAAAAAGGCACGTTTCTCAGAAAAGGTAATTTTTGAAGAAAAAGGTACTTTTTTAAGAAAAGGTACTTATTTAAGAAAAGGTACTTTTTTAAGAAAAGGTACTTTTTTAAGAAAAGGTACTTTTTAAGAAAAGATTCTTTTCTAATTCTTTTTGAAGAACAGGTCCTTGCAAAAAAAAGATACTTTTTAATGATAATGTACTTTTACAAGAAAAGGTACTTTTTAATATAGGGTCTTTTTTAAGAAAAGCCTTTTTGATAAAAGGAATTTTTTTAAGAAAATGTTCTTTTTTAAGAAAAGGTACTTTTTTAAGAAAAGGTATTTTTTTAAGAAAAATTACTTTTTTAATTCTTTTTTAAGAGGTACTTTCTAAAAAAGCTACTTTGTAATGAAAATTTACTTTTTTAAGAAATTTAATTTTTTTTAAAGAAAAGCTACGATTTTAAGAAAAGGTACTTTTTTAAGAAAACTTACTTTTTTTTTAAGAAAACGTACTTTTTAAAAAAAGTTAATTTTTCAGAAAGTCCCATTTTAAGAAAATTTACTTTTTTAAAGAAAATTAATTTTTTTTAATGAAAATGTACAGGTACTTATTAGAAAGGACTTTTTAAGAAAATTCATTTTTTTATGAAAAGGCTCTTTTTTAGGAATAGGTACTTTTTTCAAAAAGGCTCTTTTTTTAGAAAAGGCCTTTTTAATAAAAAAGGAATTTTTTCAAGGAAATGCAATTTTTAATTCTTTTTGAAGAACAGGTACTTTTTAAACAAAAATACTTTGTAATGAAAAAGCACTATTTTAAAAATCATTTTTTATGAAAAGGCACTTTTTTAGAATGTACTTTTTTTGAGAAAAGACACTTTTTTTTGAAAAGACACTTTTTTAAGAAAAGGCTTTTTTTTTAAGAAAAGATACTTTTTGAAAATATGTACTTTTTTTTTTAAAGGAAATTCACTTTTTTATAAAAATAACTTTATTATGAAAAGTTATTTCTTAAGAAAAGCAAATTTTCTTAAGAAAAGGTACTTTTTTATGAAAAAGCAATTTTTTATGAAAAATAACTTTTTTTAGGCAAGCGAACTTTTTTAAGAAAACTTAATTTTTTTAGAAAAGGTAGGATTAAGAGAGGGTTCCTCCTTTAAAAAATTTGCTGTTTTAGAAAAAACAATTTTAAGAAAGGGTTAATTTTTAAGAAAATATACTTTCGTATGAAAAGATATTTTCTTATGAAAAGGTACTTTTTTAAGAAAAGATACGTTTTTTAAGTAAAAGTACTTCTTTTTGATGAACAGGTACTTTTTATGAATATGTACTTTGTAATGAAAAGGTACTTTTTTAAGAAAAGCGATTTCTTGTTAAAAAATATTTTTTAACAAATGCACGTTTTTATTAAAATTTACTTTTTTATAAAAAGTCTTTTTTTTAAGAAAGCGTACTCTTTCTTAAAAAAGATATTTTTTAAAGATATTTTTAAAGAAAAGGTACTTTTTAACAAAAAAGACACTTCTTTTTTGAAGAAAAGGCACTTTTTTAGTAAATGTAATTTTTAAAGAAGAAGTTCTTTAATAAGTAAAAGTACTTTTTTAAAAAAGGTACTGTTGGAGAAAAGGTACGTTTTTCAGAAAAGGTATTTTTTAAAGAAAATTTACTTTTTTTTAAAAAGGTACTCTGTAAGAAAAAGGTACTTTTATAAGAAAATGCTTTTTTTTATGAAAAGGAACATTTTTTTTTTTGATAAAAAAAGGTCCTTTTTAAGGAATTGAATTTTTTATAAAAGATGATTTTTTATGAAAAGTTATTTATTTTAAGAAGAGCTATTTTTTTAAAAAAGGTACTTTTTTATGAAACGGTACTTTTTACGAAAAGTTACTTTTGTAAGAAAAGGTCTTTCTTTAATGGAAGGCATTTTTTAAGAAAAGGTACTATTTTAAGAAAAAATGCTATTTAAGAACATATAATTTTTTCAGAAAATATACTTTTTTAAGAAAATGAAAAGGTACTTATTTATGAGAAGGAATTTTTTAAAAAAGCTACATTCTTACGAGGTACTTCTTTTTGGAGAAAAGATTCTTTTTTTTAGAAAAGGTACTTTTTAACGAAAAAGTACTGTTATAAGTACTTTTATAAGTAAAAGTACTTTTTTAAAAAAGGTACCGTTGGAGAAAAGGTACTTTTTAAGGAAAGGTAAGTTTTTAAGAAAAAAGTATTCTCTTAAGAAAATTCACTTTTTTAAGAAAATGTAATTTTTTAAGAAGAGGTACTTTTTTTTAAGAAAAGGTTCTTTTTACTTCGTTTTGAAAAAAAGGTACCCATTAAGAAAAATGTAAATTTTTAAGAAAAGTGTTTTTTTATGAAAAGGCTCTTTTTTAGAAAAGGTAATTTCTTAAGAAAAGGCACTTTTTAATCATAAATAGGTAATTTTTTAAATAATTGCACTTTTTTATAAAAGGCAATTTTTTATGAAAAGTTATTTATTTTAAAAGAGCCATTTTTTCAAAGAAATGGTACTTTTTTAAGAAAAGGTACTTTTTTAGGAAAAGGTACTTTTTTAAGAAAAGGTACTTTTTTAAAAAAAGATACTTTTTTTAAGAAAAGGTACTTTTTTAAGAAAAGGTACTTTTTTAAGAAAAGGTACATTTTTAAGAAAAGGTACTTTTTAAGAAAAGGTACTTTTTTAAGAAAAGGTACTTTTTAAATAAAATTTAAGAAAACCTAAATTTTTAAGAAAAGGTACTTTTTTTGAAAATATACTTTTAAAAAAAGATAATTTTTTAATTAAAGCTAATATTTTTTAACTAAATGCACGTTTTTATTAAAAGTTACCTTTTTATAAAAAGCCACTTTTTTAAGAAAGCGTACTCTTTTTTAAAAAAGGTATTTTTTAAGAAAAGGTACTTTTTAAGAAAAGACACTTCTTTTTTGAAGAAAAGGCACTTTTTTTAGAAAATGTACTTTTTAAAGAAGTTCTTTAATAAGTAGAATTACTTTTTTAGAAAAGGTACTGTTGGAGAAAAGGTACGTTTTTCAGAAAAGGTATTTTTTAAAGAAAATTTACTTTTTTTTAAAAAAAGGTACTTTGTAAGAAAATGCATTTTTTTACGAAAAGGAACTTTTTTAGATAAAATAATTATTTAAGAAAAGGCACTGTTTGATAAAAAACAGGTCGTTTTTAAGGAATTTTTTCTATAAAAAATGATTTTTGATGAAAAGTTATTTATTTTAAGAAGAGCTATTTTTTTTTAAAAAGGCACTTTTTTAAGAAACGGCACTTTTTAAAGAAAATTTACTTTTGTAAGAAAAGGTATTTTTTTTAATAAAAGGCATTTTTTAAGAAAAGGTACTTTTTTTAAGAAAAAATGCTTTTTTTTAAAAAATATAATTTTTTAAGAAAATATACTTTTTTAAGAAAATGAAAAGGTACTTATTTATGAGAAGGTACTTTTTTTAAAAAAGCTACATTCTTACGAAAAGGTACTTCTTTTTGGAGAAAAGATGCTTTTTTTAGAAAAGCTACTTTTTAACGAAAAAGTACTTTTATAAGTATTTATAGAAGTAAAAGTACTTTTCAGAAAAAAGTGTTCTTTTAAGAAAATTCACTTTTTTTAAGAAAAGGTAATTTTTTAAGAAGAGGTAATTTTTTGTAAGAAAAG
The DNA here is from genome assembly GCA_963682025.1 of Cordilura impudica. NCBI lineage: Eukaryota > Metazoa > Arthropoda > Insecta > Diptera > Scathophagidae > Cordilura > Cordilura impudica. The sequence continues at coordinate 39,319,917 of OY821518.1, read as the reverse complement.
GTTCTTTTTACTTCGTTTTGAAGAAAAGGTACCTTGTAAGAAAAATGTCCATTTTTAAGAAAGTTAATTTTTTATGAAAAGGCCCTTTTTGAGAAAAGGTAATTTCTTAAGAAAAGGCACTTTTGATCAAAAATAGGTAATTTTTTAAATAATTGCACTTTTTTATAAAAGGTTACTTTTTTATGAAAAGTTATTTATTTTAAGAAAAGCCATTTTTTTCAAAGGTACTTTTCCAAGAAATGGTACTTTTCCAAGAAAATGTACTTTTCCAAGAAAATGTACTTTTCCAAGAAAGGGCACAGTTCCAAGAAAAGGTACTTTTTTAAAAAAAGGTACTTTTAATTTTTAATTTTTTTAGAAGGTACCAGAGGGTACTCTTTTAAGAAAAGGTATTTTTTTAAGAAAAGATAATTTTTTAATTAAAGCTACTTTATTACGAAAACGTACTCCTTTTTGAAGCAAAGGTGCTTATTTAAGAAAAGGTACTTTTTTAAGAAAAAGCTCTTTTGTAAGTAAAAGTACTTTTTAAAAAAGGTATTGTTTGAGATAAGCTACGTTTTTAATAAAAGGTAATTTTTTAATAAAAGATACTTTTTTAATGAAAGGACTTTTTAATAAAAGGTACTATTTTAATAAATGGTACTTTTTTAATAAATGGTACTTTTTAAGAAAAGATAGTTATTAAAGATACTCTTTTAAGAAAATATACTTTTTTAGAAAACGTACTTCTTAATAAAAGCCACCTTTGTAACAAAAGCTACTAACTTTTAATTATATTCTTTTTTAAACTCTTTCTTTTAACTCGTACTCTCTGTCTGTCTGTCGTGGGGCAACCCCATTCCCCCTTATCCAATTGATCTGAAACTTGGCACATAGTCTTGTTGTGACTACAGATTAGATTTAGTCACGCACAGTCACGCATTGTCACGCACAGTCACGGAGTGATCTAAATGTCATTTCCCCTCATCCGATCGATCTGAAACTTCGTCCATACACTTACTGTGAAAAAAAGATTAAATTTGACTTATGGCGTTTTCTTTTCTGACAAAAAATGTTGCATGTTTTTCCCATTTCGCACTTTTTTTTCTCTTATTGTGTTCTTTTCTAAAAAAGTGTCAAACTTGCGAAAGGGTAACGTGTTCTTTTCTAAAAATGTCGCACTATAAACATGTGAAAATGTTGCATCTTTCGCACTTTAAAAATACACAGGGTGAGAATCGCACGTTAAAACAGCTGACATTTGTTTTGTTTATTAATGTGTATTTGTGTGAAGAAATGAAAAAAAGTTCAATTTTTATTTTGTTTAAAATAAATTAACATGGAAAATATCACTACGCTTTTATGTGTTAAATATTTTTTTAGATGAGTTGTTAGATTCATCTTTATCATCATCTGATGATGAAATATATGATATGATCATGGGAAGAAATCCACAACCGCGAGTGAAATGATTTGTGGAGAACGTAATTAATGAATGCTCTGAAGTTGATGTATGTTTAATTTCATAGGACAATAACTCCTTTTTCTAATATATGTACATATATATACTTATTTTTACAGTTTAAGAAGAATTTGCGTATTAGTCGGGAATGTGCCATTGTTCTTTTTGAGAGATATTCATGGTGTTATTTCAAGCGATCCTTTCAACAGTCAACTGTTGAAACCCATATCTTGTCATTTTTGTGGTAAGCTTGGCCAAATTCATAAAATACAAGAAGTAAAAATATTGTTTGTATGTTTAGCGGGAATAAAACCACCTTTAGAGAAGTGGCAAACCTTTTCGACATTTCATTGTCAAACCTTCACAATTCCTTCAACAAGGTTTTACAATTCATTATTGAAGATGTAGCACCGGAAGCAATAAAGTTTCCTCAATCAGACTATGAAAAAGAAGCTGTTGCTAAAGTTTGAAAAAGTATGGTAATCTTTATTGCTATGAAAAAATTATATTAAAACAGTTTTAATAACTGTTTACATTTATATTTACATTTCAGTAAGGACACCAAAATATAAGATTCGCTCAACATATGCGAACAGGCTGATGGTGTTTCAATAACCATACAGGTTATTTGTGATTCGAAGTTACGATTCCTAGACATATACATTGGAATCCCCAGCAAAATCCACGACTCTAGGATATTAAACTTATCGTTTATAGGAAGAGATTTGCAGCGTTTATGCTTTCCTGATTATCATTTAGTTGGTGATTCTGCATACCCCTTAATGGAATATCTTTTGACACCATATCGCGATTATGGCAACATGAGTGATTTGAAAAAAAAATTATAATTTAAGATTTTGCAGAACACGTGTTAAGATCGAGAATGCATTTGGCGTATTAAAATGTTGTGTTCTTCACAACATGTGTATCGATAGGCATGAAAATTTTCCTGAAGATATTGGTGAAATATGCAGCAATGAAGAAATCAAATTAAATTTTTTTTAATTCAACAACAAATTAATGTATATAATTATTTATAAAAAAAATTACCATAAGAAAAACATCTATTTACATAAACTTATAGTTTTGGCTTCAATTCATAAAAATAATTATATATTAAAAAAAGTTTTCTATAAATTTTGATACAAAATGTACTGTATTGAAATAGAAACAAAACAAGTACTATTTGTAATATAAATTACATAAATAAATTCTAATTATTATCATAAATAACATCTTTCAAAATGTGTAATTTTGTGCATCGAAGAGCGGGTTTAAAGTTGCCGTCGCACAGTGGTTCAAAACCAAAAAAAAGTGGTAATAAGTCTGGAACTTCTAAACTATTCGTTGGGTTGGAATAGTATATTCTAGGCGATTGTAGTCAAGGATATAGGCTTTCAAAATATTTATTTTTGAGATACCCTGTTGTAACACAGGGTGAGCTACAGGGTGCCAAAGTCGACCACCTCGAGGTGGAAAATGCTTTCAAAGCTTGTAACTTTTATAAATATGAAGTGATTTTTACGTTTTTTAAATTTTTCTAATAAACATTAAATTGTTAACAAAAAACTTGCATATACTACCTAGTTATCGCTTATGGTTTAAAAAATATTTGATTTTAAAAATCAACATTTGAACTTTTCACCAAATTCTTTCTTGGTTTTTCGCAAATAACATTTTTATTAAAATAGACAAAAAAAATCCAAAAATATGTAGCGATAGCCAGTACTTTTTAAAAGAATACGCTGAAGTATTTTTTGAATTATTTCAAACCGTTTAGTGAGCACAAAATCTTAAAGTTGACTTTTTGTATCAGGTTCTAAAAATTGCAATTTTTTGCCTAAAAATACCCTTCATTCTTTCACTTTTTTCTCACAACCTTGGTAAAACATGTATATATTTTTCTACATATTTTAAAAGAATATGCTTCAAGAATGGTTGTAAGTGAAATTTTTAATATTTTTGGACATGCACCCTACGTCTAGCATTGGACGAAATTGGGCAATTTAAAAAAAAAAACTAAGTTTTAAAAGTTAATACAGAAATATCCGCTCGATTTCTTCAAATATTTCACCGCAGTATTAAAGCTCCAAATATTTTTATTTATTTGCCGCAATAAAATTCACCGCCGTTACATAAACGTGGTCAGGAGAACTTAAAGGGTGAAAAAACTCAAATTTTCATACGAATTTTTTTTGTTAACATAAAAAACATATTAGGATTAGTTATTTTTATATTTTGTTTATTGATTCAGAACGGCATTTAAATTATCTAAAACACTTCAATAAATCATTTTGATAACGTTAATAGTTTTTGAGATATTTATATTCAAATTTCAGAAAAAAATATAGAAAAACTATGGTTTTCGCTTTTTTTTGGTTTTTTTTGGTAAAGTGTTCCCAAAATTTTTCAATTTTGCTTATTATTATATATATTGTTAAAGAAGACATATTTATCTATTTAACGATATATAACATGTCTATCAAATGTATTGCAACATGCTGAAATAATGACCCCAAACCACACTCCACAGGCAAAAATTTATCTATTTCTCTATTTGTTCATATAAATGGTCATTTACATAGTGAATGACATATTTTTTTATTGTTTTTTGGTAAAGGGTTGCATACGTTTTTATTACTTCAAATAATTTTATATATCTTTTCAAAGAAGGTATAATTATAAGTTAATGGTGTATGAAATATTTACCTAATGAGTTTTAACTGATCATAAAATTGCCCGAAACTCTGATGCTGATTTTATACAAAAAAAAAAAAAAACTGGTAAAAAGCCAAAGCCTAAGATATTTTCATTATTAAATAACAAATATAACTAAATTTTTTTTAATGAGAATTTTTTTATTTGTTTTATAATAGGCTTAAAATTACATAACAATTGTCTGCTTTTTTACTAGTTATTTTCTACAAAACAATCAGAAATATCAAAATATAAAAGATGTTTTATATCCATAGCTTCGGAATCATCATTTTCTATTTCAAGACTTATTTTTGGTAACCATTTTGTTCTTATGGAGTATATTACTGGATCTGATGATATCAATAAATATTCCATTAAATCGGAATTTTGGGCTTCTTTGCTACATTTTCTTGTATTAAAAAGGTCTAAAGTGTTGGACATCTCTGTTTCTAGCTTCTTGTGCTTCTTCAGTCAGTTCTCCCAATGCATTCTTTGTCACTAAGCTTTGTGTTGTAATTTTGTCTTCCTTTGTGTACTCAAATCGGATTGGCCGACATAGAAACTTAGATCCGGGTGTTAAATTACTCCAATGTCCTGATATTCTCTCTCACTAGAAGAAGAACTTGTCTCATTATATAGCCTCATTTTTAATGGTACTAATGATGTCATAAAAATTGTTGAAAAATCTATTTCTGAATTGCTTCCACTTGGTTGTCTATACTCAGAAAATCCAGATGTTCCATCGCATCCCCATTTACATATTAACTTAACTTCTGAATTGTTGCATATTTCTATTTCTTCTTTGCTAAATGTGGATATTATTCTAGATGCAGTGTTTTCAAGCAGTTCCGCTAATCCAACATTTGCACTTTCAGTTTTGGATTTCACATTAGATGGTAGAATTTTATTTTTTGCTTCCTTTATCAAATCTTTTTCTTTGAGAGCTTTTCTCAAAATACCATATTTATTTCTTGTCAATCCCAAATTTAAAATAGGAGCTAACGCATCCTCTTCTGTAAATGATGTTGACGATTTTGGCGTTGAAATACTTTGCACCATACGCTTCAACCGCTTAGGAGATGCAGTTGGTAACACATCTACAATTTTAGCAGCTTCCTTTAGTTGCGTGCATGTTAAGGCTGATTTAAAAGAATCCTTAATTTCATTAGGCGAATGGTTACTAATGATTTCTTCTTGTTTTTTCTTTTTTGTCCTTGATTGAACATTTTCGTAGTCTTTTTAGATGGACCAAATGCCTTTTTCTCAATTTGTACTGTGAGGCCCGTTTTCAACCATTCTTCATTTTTAGTTTTTTGAAAAGATATTAAAATTATTTGAAGTAATAAAAACGTATGTAACCCTTTACCAAAAAACAATAAAAAAATATGTCATTCACTATGTAAATGACCATTTATATGAACAAATAGAGAAATAGATAAATTTTTTCCTGTGGAGTGTGGTTTGGGGTCATTATTTCAGCATGTTGCAATATATTTGATAGACATGTTATATATCGTTGAATAGATAAATATGTCTTATTTAACAATATATATAATAATAAGTAAAATTCAAAAATTTTGGGAACACTTTACCAAAAAACCAAAAAAAAAACGAAAACCATAGTTTTTCTATATTTTTTTCTGAAATTTGAATATAAATATCTCAAAAACTATTAACGTTATCAAAATGATTTATTGAAGTGTTTTAGATAATTTAAATGCCGTTCTGAATCAATAAACAAAATATAAAAATAACTAATCCTAATATGTTTTTTATGTAAACAAAAAAAATTCGTATGAAAATTTGACTTTTTTCACCATTTAAGCCGTCCTGACCACGTTTATGTAAAGGCGGTGAATTTTATTGCGGCAAATAAATAAAAATATTTGGAGCTTTAATACTGCGGTGAAATATTTGAAGAAATCGAGCGGCTATTTTTGTATTAACTTTTAAAACTTAGTTTTTTTTTTTAAAATTGCCCAATTTCGTCCAATGCTGGACGTAGGGTGCATGTCCAAAAATATTAAAAATTTCACTTACAACCATTCTTGAAGCATATTCTTTTAAAATATGTAGAAAAATATATACATGTTTTACCAAGGTTGTGAGAAAAAAGTGAAAGAATGAAGGGTATTTTTTGGCAAAAAATTGCAATTTTTAGAACCTGATTCAAAAAGTCAACTTTAAGATTTTGTGCTCACTAAACGGTTTGAAATAATTCAAAAACTACTTCAGCGTATTTTTTTAAAAAGTACTGGCTATCGCTGCATATTTTTAGATTTTTTTTGTCTATTTTAATAAAAATGTTATTTGCGAAAAACCAAGAAAGAATTTGGTGAAAAGTTCAAATGTTGATTTTTAAAATCAAATATTTTTTAAACCATAAGCGATAACTAGGTAGTATATGCAAGTTTTTTGTTAACAATTTAATGGTTATTGGAAAAATTTAAAAAACGTAAAAATCACTTCATATTTATAAAAGTTACAAGCTTTGAAAGCATTTTCCACCTCGAGGTGGTCGACTTTGGCACCCTGTAGCTCACCCTGTGTTACAACAGTGTATCTCAAAAATAAATATTTTGAAAGCCTATATCCTTGACTACAATCGCCTAGAATATACTATTCCAATCCAACCAATAGTTTAGAAGTTCCAGACTTATTACCACTTTTTTTTGGTTTTGAACCACTGTGCGTCGTAGATAAATATTGATATGATGTTATTTCTTATTCAGAATCATTATGTTAGATTTAAAATCGATAAAAATTTAGAATTAATGCCTGTCGATGAATTTTTATTAAGAAATTAATTTGCAATATTTAACTTCGACAGTAACTTTAAACCCGCAAATCGATTAACAAAATTACACATTTTGAAAGATGTTCCATAAAATATCCCTATTCTCATTTTTTGTTTTTTCATTGGGCCAAGTAACAGCTGGATGTCTCCATCAGTCCAAACTAAAAAAAATAGTTATATTTATACATTTTTATAATTTTTATATGATTTTCTTCATATACTTACACTCCACTGTTTTACTATTACTTGAGCTCTCATCACTTTCATTTTTAACATTAAATATTCGAAATTTTCCATTTCTATTCCATTTTAATTATTTACTTTTGGCTTCTTGTGTTTTTTTGTTTAAATATATTCAAGAAAAATGTCAACAAAAAACAGCTGTTCAATGCAAAAAGATTTTCAAAGTTGTGATTTTATGTTCTATTCTGACCTTAAAAATACGACATCTTAAAAGTGTGGGGTAAACATTAAAAAAATGTACATAATAAAGGTGTAACATTTTATTTCAGAAAAGAAAACACCATTAGTCACGCACAGAGACGCATGGTCACGCACAGTCACCAAAAAAAACCCATTTCCCCTTATTCAATCGATCTGAAACTTGGTCGATAGACTTGCTGTGAAAAAAGATTAACTTTAAGAAAGCCAAACACAGTCCCGGAGAGATTAAAACCTCACTTCCCCTCATCCGTTCAATCTGAAACTTTGTCCATAGACTTGTTGTGGCCAAAGATTAGTTTTGAGATAGCCACAGACAGTCACGCACAATCATGGAGATATTCAAAACTCATATGCTTAAGGAAAGAAAGAGTTTTAATACAAACTTTGTTTTTATGGGTTAGATTATTGAGCAGTATTTATTATAACTAGCACACACACACATAGCATTGTATAATTTTATGTATGTGTTAGTAGTAACTTTAAATGTAATTTACTCAAAATAAAAGAAAAAAATTAAAAATATCTAAATCTGCAAAATGGCTGAAAAGAAATACCTTTCAAATAATATACGTTTGGTCAAAATCGGGATAAAACGGTAGAACAAAACATCGGTCACAAGAAATCGCCTATCCTATTAATATTATAGATTTCTTCTTTATTGTGATTTTATAAAAACAAAGATGTTTTTTATAGAAAGAATTAATTTCTATCTGAAAAATGCACATTGATATTTATGCTAAAACCATTCAAAAATCAAACCATGTTTTTCTCTCATAATTTTTTTTGACCAAAAAAAAAGAGTTTTTTTTATTAAATATGAATATCAGATTGCATAGTAGAATTTCCTTTATCATAATATACCTGAGGTACTATTGGCAATTATTATTTATTAATTCAAGATACCACCACAATCATAATTCTCGACTAATTTTGTTTTTCTTAGCAGTCATCCAATTTTTGCAAAGACAACAAGTTCTAATTTTTCCATCATCATTTCTATACAATAACATAATCTGTCAACCATTATATCCAGCCAGTAAGTATCCTACCTAAAGTATATAATACTCGTAGGTTATTGAATTAGAGCAACTAACAAAACAAAACAAACACACAACAAAGTCGAAAAAAAGAAGATAACTTATCTTGAACTTATTATCAAAACCGTCATCATCACTTTGAGGAATTTAATAAAAAGTGTGACAACTGACAAAACGGAAAAGAAAAACAAAATATGAAAAGAAAATTCATTATCATCATGTTAAACAATTTGTTGATTACAATCAGGTTACGAGTTAACAAAAATTATAATACAATTTTAATTTAAGCTATTTTTAATGCTGGAGGTTGGACATTAAACAAAATTTTTTTTAAACTAAAACTTATTCTTTAATACACGATGAGTATCTATAACATTGCCGGCCATACACAAAAAGTCTTTTTAGATGATGATGGGATTTACATTTTGTGGCCAAAAAACATTTGACATCTTCTTCCTACAACCGAAGTATTAAATTATTGTGATCTGATATGTCAAAGTTCTAGATTTTTTATATAAATTTTTTGATCGGAGAAGATGATAGCAAAATTATAAAAAAACAAGTAAGAAAATTATAGTCGGTCTAGACCGACTATACGATACCCTATACCATGCGTTTAGAAACCCTATCTCTTAGGCCCAACTAACTGGACATAGAAAATAAGCAAAAAACAAATTTGAGTGGGATTTTTATTAATTTTTTTGGCTGCAGATATAAAAAAGTTCATATCGGATGCTATATCTATAAAGGGGCTAGGTCCAAAAATGGACCGATCCTCATCATGTTTGGTAAAGTCTCTTGTATTTTGCAAAAATATGTACAAACAAAATTTGAGAAGAATCAGTGCAATATTTTTGTTTTTTAATGGATTTAACTGAAGATCGGGAAGCAGCTCTATATGGGGTCAAAGGGATCATTTTTGGACTACTCATTAGTGGATGTAATGAACGCATACAAACCCAATTTGCGTAAGATCTATATGACAATTTGGATCTTATGGCAATTTATGTCGATTTCATATGGGTAATTTGTATCGGGGCTAGGTCTGAACATGGACCGATTCTCACCAATTTCAATAGCGTTCATCCCATGGCCGATAAAAGCTTATATACCAAATTTCATCAAAATATATTCATATTTGCGACCTGCAGTTTGATTACAAGCTTTACATGGACACACAGACGGACGGACGGACGGACGGACGGACGGACGGACATTGTTAAATCAACTCAGAAAGTGATTCTGATTCGATCGGTATAATTAAAGATGGGTCTAGGTCAAATATTTTTGGGTGTTACAAACAGCAGCACAAAGTCATTATACCCAAACCACATAGTGGTATAGGGTATAATTATAGAAAGTTGTGATAAAAGTAATTATGCCAAATTTGAATACAATAAAAAAATTCTTTGATGTAAAATTTCAAATTGTTAAATGTTTGAAATAAAATTGTGTGTATCAAAGATAACATAAATTAATTAAATTGTTTTATTAGTAACAACCAAAACTCACATTACATCAAAGTACACCAATACACTGGTTCGCGTCGTTGATTGAGATTGGAGCAATGCGACGCAAAATGAAACGTCGCAAATCGAAGCGGCGCAATCCGCGGCATTGGTGTACATATATTTTCCGTATTTTCATATTTATCAATATGCAAAATCCTCTATTAGTTTTATCACAAATCAATCATTTTACTGTCGCCTAAAAACGGACCTAGCAAATTGTTATCGTTATCAAAAACCATTAAGCTTTCAACAAAAGTAAAATATAAATAAATATATATAAAGTCTGCTATAGTTCCCATGTGCTTCATTTGTAATTAGACAATTTTTTTTTCAACTTCTGATTTTAATTCATTAACCTCAACCTAAATGAGTGATGCCAGTTGGTGCAAGCACGTTGTTCAATTCGCATAACGTTGTAAGAACCGTCGGATACTTTTTAGTCGAATTACGAGTATTTAGGAAAACTATGCATAAAAGTTTTTTACTTTCTTCGAGTTGTATAATAAAAATTGATTTTTCCAAAGCGATCAACAAAGTTTTGTTCCATCAAAACGATTATCTGTCGCTAACCGATTACGATTGTGGTTGATCAAGGTAAAAAAAGTGTGTAACAAAGTCAAATGGAGTGAGCAAAAGAGCCACTTATTCTTGAGAAACATGTATAAGTCAGAAAAATACAGTTTGCTACAAAAGATGCATTCAGGTATATTTGGTTTGATCTGATTTTTTGTTAAAGTAACTTTTGTTCGACGAATCATGTATTTAAGATTATTGTTTTACGCTTAAAATCTAAAGTTCTAACTGAATTTTTAAAAGGGCACGTGGATAAATCTTAACAAATAGGACAAAAGAGTACCCAATAAAGGACTCAAAATTAGAATCTATAATATTAATAATAATAATATTATTATAATATTATCTTGTGACCGATGTTTTGTTCTACCATTTTATCCCGATTTTGACCAAACGTATATTATTCGAAAGGTATTTCTTTTTAGCCGTTTTGCAGATTTACAGATTTTAAAATTTTTTCTTTTATTTTGAGTAAATTGCATTTAAAATTGCTACTAACACATACATAAAATTATACATATGCTATGTGTGTGTTTATTAAATTTGTTAATGTGTTTGTTAATGAGTTTGTTATCTTCATTCACAATAATAATTAACCATAAAAGTGTTGGTTTGTAAATTGGTTAAATTGAAAAATAAAGCTGCCTAGAAATTGCACTCGATTTTCGAGCGCTGGAATCTGCTAGTGATACTAAAAGCGATAAAAAGTGCTAGTTACATAAAAACAAGTAAGAAAATTATGCGATACCCTATACCATGCGATTAGAGAATTGGTCTTAGTTTCAACTAATTGGGTATAGAAAATGAGCATAAACCAAACCTGAGTGAAATTTTTATTAATTTTTTTGCCTGCAGATCTGAAAAAGTTCATATCGGTTGCTTATTTATATGGAGCCTAGGTCGAAAAATGGACAGATCTTGACATTATTTGGTAGAGCCACTTACTTTTTGGAAAAACGTATGCAAACCAAATTTAAGAAAAATATGTGAAATATTTTTGTTTTTGATAGATTTTACTGGAAATCGGGAATTAGCTTCATATGGGGGCTATGACTAAGAATTGTTCTATATGGATTATTCTTGGACTACCGATTAATGGATTTGATAAAAACGAACAAAGCCACTGACTGAGATCTACATGATCGTTTGGATCTTATGGCAATTTAAGTCAATCGTATAGGGGTTAGTTAAGGCTTAAGTAAATAATTTTTATTACTACATATATGCCTGTAAAAAACAAAAAAACAAAGTTTTATTAAAACTCTTTCTTTCCTTACGCATATGAAATTGAATCTCTTCCTGACTGTGCTTGAATTTGCGTGACTATTTCAAAATTAATCTTTGGTCACAACAAGTCTATGGGCCAAGTTTCAGAGCAATTGGATGAGGGGGATTGGGGTTGCCCCATGTTGTCTGCCATGAGTTAAAATTAAGAGTTTAATAAAAAAATACTGAGGCACGTACTATGGTTGATTTAATATTAAAAATATCGCTCATATGTATACATCTCTTCTACTCAACTAAAAAATAATAATCATACGCCCTGAATATGTTATGTTATTAAAAAAAATCGATAAAAATGGGAAACTTGGATATTTTTTGAAGATTTTATTCTATGTAGAGTGTTTGTATTGTTGACCTATATTGAAGTTTGAAAATGTTTATAATTCGGCTTAAGGTCTTTTTATTGTGTGTTATAAAAATAGAACACACAAGATTGATTATTTAAATATCTTTATTATATTCCGATATTTCGGTTAAATTCTTTTATTCTATAAAATTAGTCCAACTTGATTTGTTGAAGCTATTGCAGAAGAATGAAATGAGAAATCCTCAATGGTTCCTGAGTTATAGCTAAACAAACTAAGCAATCAAGAATCAATATAACAAAAACATAAAAAAGGTTATAGAAAAAAATTTTGAAATGGGAGCTTGACGTTCTCTTTGGAGGTTTTTGTACGCTGGCCTAGTATTTACTTTCGCCCTGACTTTGAATCCGCCCCCCCTCCTAGAATGGCTGTTGTATAGTGTAAAGAGAAAAATATGATACCTGAATTTCTAAATTTATTTAATACTTTTTATAAACTTTTATTGATATTTGCAAAATTTAGCTATTTTCAGCTTTTTTTTTATATATTAAATTTAGACATTTTTTGTCTCTGACAACTTTGACATCTTTGCCTACATGATTGAGCGTTCTCAAAATTCCCAATAATAATAATGTAAGGTGCAACCACCTTACATCATTATTTTATCTAGAATATCTTTAACGCAGGGAATTTAAATGACAAACTACCGGTAATTTTTTTGACAGAATGTAAACAGACTTCAGTCCCTGAATAAATGTAAGAGTGTTTAGAACAATCAAAAATCAAAAATCCATAACATATGATTGGATTGATATGCGGTTTTTATACCCTATACCACTATGTGGTTTGGGTATAATGACTTTGTGCTGCTGTTTGTAACAACCAAATATATTTGACCTAGACCCATCTTTAATTATACCGATCGAATCAGAATCACTTTCTGAGTTGATTTAACAATGTCCGTCCGTCCGTCCGTCCGTCCGTCTGTGTGTCCATGTAAAGCTTGTAATCAAACTGCAGGTCGCAAATATGAATATATTTTGACGAAATTTGGTATATAAGCTTCTATCGGCCATGGGATGAACGCTATTGAAACTGGTGAGAATCGGTCCATGTTCAGACCCAGCCCCCATACAAATTACCCATATGAAATCGACATAAATTGCCATAAGATCCAAATTGTCATATAGATCTTACTCAAATTAGGTTTTTATGCATTCATTATATCCACTAATGAGTAGTCCAAAAATGATCCCTTTGACCCCATATAGAGCTGCTTCCCGATCTTCACTTAAATCTATTAAAAAACAAAAATATTGCACTGATTCTTCTCAAATTTCCTTTGTACATATTTTTGCAAAATACAAGAGACTTTACCAAACATGATCAGGATCGGTCCACTTTTGGACCTAGTCCCTTTATAGATATAGCATCCGATATGAACTTTTTCATATCTGCAGCCAAAAAAAATAATAAAAATCCCACTCAAATTTGGTTTTTGCTTATTTTCAATGTCCAGTTAGTTGGGCATAAGAGATACGGTTTCTAAACGCATGGTATAGGGTATCGTATAGTCGGTCTAGACCGACTGTAATTTTCTTACTTGTTTATTTTTCATGTTTTATTTTAATTTTTAATTTTTCACTTTTTATTTTTCATTTTTTATTTTTTATTTTTCATTTTTCATTTCACATTTTTCATTTTTCATTTTTCATTTTTTCTTTTTCATTTTTTATTTTTTATTTTTCATTTTTCATTTTGCAACTTTTATTTTTCATTTTTAATTTTTTGTTTTTCACTTTTTATTTTTAATTTTTAATTTTTTATTTTTAATTTTTAATTTTTAATTTTTAATTTTTAATTTTTAATTTTTAATTTTTAATTTTTAATTTTTAATTTTTAATTTTTAATTTTTAATTTTTAATTTTTAATTTTTAATTTTTAATTTTTAATTTTTAATTTTTAATTTTTAATTTTTAATTTTTAATTTTTAATTTTTAATTTTTAATTTTTAATTTTTAATTTTTAATTTTTAATTTTTGATTTTTAATTTTTAATTTTTAATTTTTAATTTTTAATTTTTAATTTTTAATTTTTAATTTTTAATTTTTAATTTTTAATTTTTAATTTTTAATTTTTAATTTTTAATTTTTAATTTTTAATTTTTAATTTTTAATTTTTAATTTTTAATTTTTAATTTTTAATTTTTAATTTTTAATTTTTAATTTTTAATTTTTAATTTTTATTTTTAATTTTTAATTTTTAATTTTTAATTTTTAATTTTTTATTTTTTATTTTTCATGTTACATTTTCATTTTTTATTTATCGTTTTTTATTTTTTATTTTTAATTTTTCAGTTTTCATTTTTCATTTTTTGTTTTTAATTTTTTAATTTTTTATTTTTCATTTTTCATTTTTTATTTTTCATGTTTTATTTTTAATTTTTAATTTTTAATTTTTAATTTTTAATTTTTAATTTTTAATTTTTAATTTTTAATTTTTAATTTTTAATTTTTAATTTTTAATTTTTAATTTTTAATTTTTAATTTTTAATTTTTAATTTTTAATTTTTAATTTTTAATTTTTAATTTTTAATTTTTAATTTTTAATTTTTAATTTTTAATTTTTAATTTTTAATTTTTAATTTTTAATTTTTAATTTTTAATTTTTAATTTTTAATTTTTAATTTTTAATTTTTAATTTTTAATTTTTAATTTTTAATTTTTAATTTTTAATTTTTAATTTTTAATTTTTAATTTTTAATTTTTAATTTTTAATTTTTATTTTTAATTTTTAATTTTTAATTTTTAATTTTTAATTTTTAATTTTTAATTTTTAATTTTTAATTTTTAATTTTTTATGTTTTATTTTAATTTTTAATTTTTAATTTTTTATTTTTAATTTTTCAGTTTTCAGTTTTCAGTTTTCAGTTTACATTTTTCGTTTTTCATTTTTTGTTTTTAATTTTTTATTTTTAATTTTTCATTTTTTATTTTTCATGTTTTTTTTTTAATTTTCTATTTTTCATTTTTCACTTTTTATTTTTCATTTTTTATTTTTAATTTTTCAGTTTTCAGTTTTCAGTTTACATTTTTCGTTTTTCATTTTTTGTTTTTAATTTTTTAATTTTTTATTTTTCATTTCTCATTTTTCATTTTCAAACAGGTTATTACATATCATAATTTTATTAACCAATACAATAATAAGTAACACCGATTTTGTCTTAGGTCTTACGCTGTTTATACCCTATACCACTATGTGGTTTGGGTATAATGACTTTGTGCTGCTGTTTGTAACAACCAAAAATATTTGACCTACACCCATCTTTAATTATAATGATCGAATCAGAATCACTATTTGATTCGATTTAACGATGTCCGTCCGTCCGTCCGTCTGTGTGTCCATGTAAAGCTTGTAATCAAACTGCAGATCGCAAATATGAGTATATTTTGATGAAATTTGGTATTTGATCTTTCATCGGCCATGGGATGAACGCTATTGAAATTGGTAAGAATCGGTCCATGTTCAGACCTAGCCCCCATACAAATGACCCCTATGAAATCAACATATATTGCCATAAGATCCAAATTATCATACAAATCTTAGTCAAATTGGGTTTGTATGTATATATTACATCCATTAATAACTAGTCCAAAAATGATCCCTATTGGACAACTCTTAGTCATAGGCCCCATATAGAGCTGCTTCCCGATCTTCACTTAAATCTATCAAAAAACAATAATATTGCACTGATTCTTCTCAAATTTTGTCTGTATATATTTTTGCAAAATACAAGAGACTTTACCAAACATGGTCAGGATCGGTCCATTTTTGGGCCTAGTCCCCATATAGATATAGCATCCGATATGAACTTTTTCATAACTGCAGCCGAAAAAATTAATAAAAATCCCACTCAAATTTGGTTTATGCTTATTTTCTATATACAGTTAGTTGGGCCTGAGAGATAGGGCCTCTAAACGCATGGTATAGGGTATCGTATAGTCGGTCTAGACCGACTATAATTTTCTTTTGGCATGTAATGCAGCTTGACGATGACTTTGTTTCGGTTAAAGCTTGTGCAACTTTTCCATCAATCATTGTGAGGCACATTTTAAAATTTACTTCAATGTCTTGGTCATCAAATTTAAATATTACTGGTTGAAGTTCTTTAATTTGATCTTTTATTTTTTGAACTTCTTCAGTTATGACATCTTTGGTTTCTTTGTTGAAGAAGGAGTTTCATTTTTCCATACATCAATTTCTGTTGCTCTACTAGTTGATGGCTCTTAGCAGCTATAAATTTTTGTTAAGCGCAATGGAACGAAAGTTACTTGAAATAAATTAGCATCTGATGAATTTTCGGCATTAAATTGCTTGTATTGTTTCTTACTAGAGGATCCATCACATCCCAGATGCTTTTGAGTCGGTCCGTATAATAAGAGATGGGTATAGGTCCAATATTTTTGGTAGTTACAAATATCAGGGCAAACTCATTATACCCAACCACATAGTGGAAAACTTTTGTGTTCATAAATTTTGCACAAAATATCTGACTTTGGGTTAGAAAAATTGTTCTGGTACACACGTGCGGAAACTGGCGGGTGTATAATAGGGTATAGGAGTATAGGGGAGGGTTTGGACTAGGGAAGAAAGCAAGATTTTTTTATGGCAGGAGTTATTTCTAAACGATTAAGTGAGCTTTATATTTCTAACATTAATAGCTCAGAGGTTACAAAATAATACAAAATTTACTTTACTATAAAATCTTTTAAAACAAAAAGTTAAGGTCATTTAAAAATTAAAATTTACAAAGAAATGTTTAATATTAGCTAAATACTTAGAAAATCCATTTTCGCTGTGATTTAGTTGAAATAGAGTCGAAATTTTTTGGCTCCCGATGTTCACTAGTATTTACTTGCAAATGAATAACATAACTTTAATATCGGTATCCATAAAATAAATGATTTTTGGCAGCCTTCTCAAAATATGGTCCACAGTGCACCGTACGAGTCAGCGATGCCAAATTTTTCCAAGCAAAAATCCCAAAAAAAATGTTTTATTATTAATTTTAAAAAGCTTAAATGGTTATTGAAAATTTGAAATTATTTAGTATTTGATGATACTTTTTATATCGACCAAAAAGAAATGTGAAGTACGTAAATAATTTTTTTTTTGTACAAGTGTTCAGTTTCTAATAAAAATATGTCATTTTCTGAGTCATCTTCAGGCCATGGAATTGCCTTTATAACAAAATTTTATATTTTTTTTTTATTTTAAAGTGAATTAATTTTAGTAGAAAGATTTGAAGAATTATATAATTAGCATAACATGAATTCTAAGGCTTTAATTTGTATTTTTTTTTACATCCTTTAAAAAAGTGCATAGAAAATATACATGTCCTTATTTTAATATTCATATATTTTGAATGAATATTAGAAAAACAAGCATGAGCAATTTTGTTTAACATAAACTGCTATATTTAAAAGGCGTTAAAAGACCTTAAACTGAAAATCTCTTTTTGGGTCTTTAAAATACGCAAAATCTACCACGAAAAGCACTACACGTTGGCATCACTGGTACGAGTATATGTCACCATAAAAAAAATTATAACTAAAGTACCACAAAAACTTGTTACCGTTTTTTAATAAGATTAAAATGATGTTCAAATTATAAAACTTGAAAATTTATTTTTTTTTATTTCAGAACAATCTTCGGCTTCCACCTGGGAAACTCTGCAATTTACAACTGTTCCATTCATATTATCAGCTTATAGCAATAACGACTACTCAGCTTCTAGTCTACATTTTGTCACTTCCCCGAATAAGATAAGGCGAACGAGTTCAGCATTTGCTTGAAAAGTAAATTTAAATATTTAACTGACATCTTTGCGAAAAGAACAAATGTTGGTTACACCAAAAAACATTGTTAAGTAAAATAAGAGCAAACAGTAAAATAATTTATAGCAGCCATTATCACTGGAATCAACACACACACAAAAAAAAAAGCTCGTGATAGATCGTATATAAAAAAAAAGAAAACAAAATAACTGACGTATGCCAAAAAAATACAAAAAAATAATAATTTAGTTTATCTCTATCGCAGAAAAGAAATCAGTGTAATAAAAAGTAAAATCCGTATAGTTAGAACGGGTAAGATTGGCCATTTTGTAAAAATGTTGAACGTTTTAGTTTGGCTATAAACCATTTTAATAGTGATAATTTTCAGAGGTTTTCAAAAAGTGTATTTTTGTTTGTTGCTAAAATTATCACATAATATCGGAGCTATGCTTCAATTTAGTATATCTCCGAATCTCTTAGCAGCCCTATTAGAACTTTCAGAAAGAACAATAATCTTTAAAGGCAAATTCCATGCTAAAGATGTGATTAGATTTTAGATTTGTTTTCCCGCTCGTTAGTCAGTACCTACACTACTCAATACTTTTCCCGCACTAGTTAGTAAAATAAAACAAGAATATAAAAGAAATAATAAAAGAATATTAATAATAATAAATATATGCATGTGTGTATATCAGACAATTACACATATACTTAGAAACGAGATCCAATAGAATTAAACTTAGTATGTATTTATAAGAAATCAGCGACTGTAACAGAGTTACTAAAGAATTAATTAACAAAACATGTAGGACTGGTATTATACTCGAAGTTAGTTAGATGCCGTGTATTTTCTAACGGCAAATAAATGTGGAAAAATTTGAACAAAAACAAGTGTTAAAATCAGCTGTGCTGAAACTTTGTTACCCTCCACCTGTGTCTTAAGTTTAATATTTAAAGCAATAAAGGGTATATTTTATAGGTAATTGATGCTATTTTTTTACCATAATTATTATAACTAGCAGATTCCAGCCCTCGAAATTCGAAGAAAATTCTAGGAAATTTTATTATTTCATTAAGTGAAGACCCTAAAGGTATGCTAATCAATTACAGCCAAATCAAAAATCAACACAAAAAAACAAACTCATTTTTATTACAAACACATTAACAAATTTAATAAACACACATATAGCATATGTACAATTTTATGTATGTGTTAGTAGCATCGTTTAATGGAATTTACTCAAAATAAAGGAAGAAATTTAAAAATCTGTAAATCTGCAAAACGGCTAAAAAGAAATACTTTTCAAATAATATACGTTTGGTCAAAATCGGGATAAAACGGTAGAACAAAACATCGGTCACAGGAAATCGTCTAGCCCATTAATATTATAGATTTCTAATTTATTGCTTCTTTTATAAAGACAATGATGGTTCTGTCATGGAAAGAATTTACTTTCTGTCTGCAAATTGCATTATTTTTCTATTATTAGACTAGAAAAACTATTAAGATCACTTTATAAGCAGTATTTTTTATGCACAGAGGGTAATTATCAGTTTTTCATTCCATTTGTAACGCATAGAAAAATGAATTTGTGACCCCATAAAGTATATATTTTTTCATCATTATAACAACTCGAGTTGAAGTTGCGATGTTCGTCTGTCTGTCCGTCTGCTAAAATCATGCCCAGTCACAAAGCAAACCATCTACCTGTATAGGTTTGTGATTGTAGGTTTGTGCAAATATTTCGAAATGGTTTCTGTTAAAAACGGAATTAATCGGGCATCATTGTGCCAAGTTATATCCAAAAATATGAAGAAACCTCTAATACAAGTTAAAAATTCAGTGCGTTTGTTGTAATAATTTAGTATTATTATTTAGTTTATAAAACTGTTTACATTTGTTAAAAATAATGCAGTAAGTACAGATATTTATGTAAACGTGAAATTTAGGTGGAGGGTGTCAAATAGCCGAATTTAACACTTTTACTTGTTTTTAATTTCAATACTTTAATTTAAATTAGCAGATTCCAGCCCTCGAAAATCGAGTGCAAATCATAGGAAATTAAATTTTTCATTAAATAAAGACCCTAAAGGTATGCTAATCAATTATAGCCAATTCACAAATCAACACAAATTTAATAAACACACACATAACATTGTATAATTTTATGTATGCCTTAGTGGCAACTTTAAATGCAATGTACTCAAAATAAAGAAAAATTTTAAAAATCTGTAAATCTGCAAAACGGCTAAAAAGAAATACTTTTCAAATATTATACGTTTGGTCAAAATCGGGGTAAAACGGTAGAACAAAACATCGGTCACAATAAATCGCCTAGCCTATTAATATTATATAGTAGATGTAAAATCCAGGTGGAGAGTGTCAAATATTCGGTATAGCCGAATTTAATACTTATATTTCTTTCTAATTTCAATTCTTTAATTTAAATATATTTTCTCTTGTTTCTAATCATTTTTGATATTAATATTTAATAAAAAACTGAAAAAAAATTTACTAAGATTGCTAATTCGGCTAGTAAATATTAGGCACTAAAAGAAGAGTCGGCGGCTGTGCAAAGCCGACTTAAAACTTCACCACTTTGATCTCTGGACACGTGGATTAAGTATAACCATACATACATACTGATGAGGCATATGTTACAAACACAACGACCACAACAAGAACAATTACAGCTATCACACAAAAAAAAAAAAATTGGAATAACAGCAATATAAAAAAAAAACATATAAAAATCATATTTTTTCAATAGTTTTTTTAAACTTTCATTTAAATATCCAGACATATTAAACCGATTTTGGTCAGGATGTTAATAGATCATTTCCAGTAAAAATGAGCATTCTAGCTGACTTCTTGAGGGCGTGATCATGATTTCTATAGACGGACAGACGGACATCGCTATATCAACTCTGCTTGTTATAAGGATCGCAAATATATATATGTTTTTCTAATTATTGCAAGCGGAATGACAAACTTATATACATATACTCTCTAGTGTAGAGAATTATATTCAGTCTAAACCGATTATACGATACCCTACACCATGAATTTCGAGCGAGACAATTTTTCTGACGCAATAAAACTGGATATAGAAAATAAGGATAAATCAACTTTTCGTGATATTATTTTTAATTTTTGGTGTGAAGATTTGAAATAGTCATATCTGGTGTTGTTTTTTATGGGAATTAGATCAAAAATGGACCGGTTCTGATCTTATTTAGTAAAGTCACTTACTTTTCTCAAAAATGCATAATAACTAAATTTATAGATTTAAGTGACGAAAATCAGGGACTATGACTATAGATGGTAATAGATGGATAGTTTTTGGACTACTTATTAAAGGGTGTAATACTCACACATTCACCAAAATAAATATATCGATATATAGAGTATATATTAGGGCGGTTCGATTTAAAAATCGACCAAGGGACAAGGAAAATCGTCTTCTAGGGATCAAAATAAGAAACTTTGCCCGAGCAACCATACCTCTAAAACGAATTCTGATGTCTCGACTTTTGACCTGTCTGTCTGTCTGTCTCACTTTGACCAATTAGAGTGCCCCAATCGAGTCCAAATGTATGATCGACCCCCACTAACTTTGGTGGGCCAACCCACTAATGCCAGTGGCACACCCCTGGAACCCCCCAAGGGGTTCCCCATACAATCAATTAAAAAAAATCACCATTTTTTGTTTAGAATTGGGCTGACTATGTTTGATTTAATATTAAAATTAGCACTCATACGTATACGTATCTTCTACTCTGCTAATAAATAATAATCATATGCCTTCACTATGTTATGTTATTCAAAAAGATCGATCGGATGAGGGTAAATAACTTTTAGATCACTCCGTGACTATCCGTGACTATGCGCGACTCTGCGTGACTACCCCCAAAATTAATCTGTAGTCACAACAAGACTATGGGCCAAGTTTCAGAACAATTGCATAAGGGGGAATGTGGTTGCCCCATGGCAGATAGACAGACAGCCAGACAGGTTAAAAGTCGGGATATCAGAATTCGTTTTAGAGGTATGGTTCTTCTGTTATGAATCCCAATCATCATTAAAACTCCAATTCATTGAAATTGGCAATATTGCCTACAGTTGGAGTTTTGTTTGGTAAATAAATGAAAGTCGTTTCTAATGTAATTTAATTAAATGTATTTTATTTATACGAACTTATCTATTTATCTATATATATATATATATATATATATAAATGATCTAGTAGATATGTAGATAAAAAATTAAATAAATATCTAATTAAGAGCTTTTTGGTAAACTATATATTTTGTTTTGTTCTGTGGCGCGTAAACAAATAAAGATAACGGCTGCATCTTGTGCGTACTCGTGCATGTGGCGAGGGCTGCCGATGTAAGTGGCCGGCAAAATTGTAATTTTTCCTACATTATTTGCATCGCCGCACAGTGGCGCCATTTGAGTTTTTTCGTTGCAAAAATCATATCTTTTGAACCGAATAACATAATTGAACAGTTTAAACAGCATATGATAGATAACTGTTCAGCCTATGAAAGGGTGCTACGCTTTGTAGGGGCCTACTTATGGGTTATCAAAGTTAAAATTTGTAGAAAAATCAATTTTATGGTAACTAAAAAAAATTATTTTTACATTTTTAGATTGTTTTTATTTTTTTTCTTAGGGTTTTATGTTTTAAATTATTACCCAACAAATTAAAAAAAAATTACTTCTTTTTTAAATTTATTTTTTCAATTTTCTGTAAAATATTCATCACAATTCGTAAGAGAAGGTATATCTAAAAGACTAATCATTTCTAAACTATAATTATTTTCTAACTCTATTCGTGACTTCACATACCGCAGGGAAGAAATAAGTGGATCGGAAGATGCTGCCAACATGTTGAAGAGGTCCTCATTTTGCCTTACTCTTGATGCTTTGAATGTGTCTGCAATCTATATTTTTTATAAAATTTGTTAAGAGACTCCTGTGCTTCTTCAGAAAGCTCTCCAATTGGCAAATACTGGTACTCAATTATATCTTTTCCATGCGCCAATATTTTATGGACGGTCGGGGTCAACTTCTTCTGTGGATACATTTCTGCTAAAAGAGATGCAGTTTTCGATGCATATTCTCCATATTTTGTAGAATTGACATTTTCTTTGGAGTTTAAAACATTCAAGATCGTTCCCATTCTTTTCACGATTTGATTGTCAATTCCAGTGATTCTAGTTACTGCCTCATCATTTTCAAAAAATCTCCTAGAAGTGTTTCCATCGTTTAAGTTACCGTATCCGTGCTTGGGACAGTCTACTTTTAGTCCAACTTGTTTAAAAAAAGCATCCTGTATTTGCTTCTTTCTGATCTTTTCCTTATCCTTTATTGATGTATTTTCATCGAAGTTTTCCTCATCTTGTGGTAGGGTATACGCCAGTTTTAGAAAGAACTCCATACACCTTATTCTTGCGTGCAATGGTGACATTCCATATTCGTAATTCTCCTCGTTTGTAGAATCGTTTAAATTACCAAAGTTCTTCTGACTCTTTTTGCAAATCGGGCATGACAATGTCGAGGTTGTTCCTGCCAGTTCGTTTCCGACTTTTTCGTCAACCATGGTCAGATGGAAGTCGTAATTGCATTCAATATATTTTCCTTCTCCAATTTGCAGCTTTGTAGGCTTAATCTTGCTTATTTGTTCTTTAATGTCCTTCACCGTGGTCCTTATGAGTTCTGCCGATTCCCTTGCAAACTGAAACATTATTGGTCGGTAGTAATACACTGATGATGGACGTGGATTTCTCGAGTATAGGGAAGCATCAGATTTTAGCCGCAAAGGAACAACAGATGCCATAAACATATTTCCGTCCGATATTGTAGCGTCATCGGAAGATATCCTTTGCTTATAAACGCTTTGTCGGGATGATCCATCGCAGCCCCATTTGCTGATCAATGTAAGTTTCTCAGGAAGAATTTTCACCTCATTTTCAGGAAGACTCTCCAACAATCGTTTTGCTGTATGGCCCATGAGATCCTGCAGATTGGCTTTCACAGACTTCCGTAAACTCCGTATGCAGTGGTCGTGAATTTATTTTGGCTTGCGTAATATGCTTGTATCCTGGTAAAACGTCAGCCCCGTGTCGCATCAAGGATGCCCGTAGTATCTCATATTTTTCTTTGGAAAGTTGTAAGTCCATAAACAAGGCCAAGGCTTCTTCGGAACCATACTTTTTAATGTGTGCGTTTGTGGGCGTGGGAATGCTTTCCTTAATCCTTTTTAGTCGCAGTGGGCTTGCATCAGCAACAGATTTTGTAATCTGCGACCTAACTCTTTCACTATCCTTTGTATATTTAATAGACAGCGCGTCCGATAAATGCTTCGTAGTCAAGTCATTGGTGGCATCGGCAAGTTTCCTCTTTCTTGTGAAAATTGAACACTCCTCAATACTTTTTTTTTGGCCTTCCTTTTGCTCCTCTGGTTGATGTGGTGGGTTTATCTACTGCCAATATATCCAGGATAGTGTCTTCATTAAGCCAGTCCTCGTATTTGGAGTTCAAGTTCTGAATGGTTCGATTAGATTTCACCCATTTCGCCTTAATATTTGCATATATCAGATAAAAATAATTTTTTATAATTTCGCTTCTCTCAATATTTCCGTATAAGCTATCAAGTTCTTCTAAAGCAGCTTCCGTGAAAAACTTTGGTGTGGTTGACCTTCTAAACAGTTCAAATAATTTTAAATTGTTTAACGCCATGGTTTCAGTACTTGTTGTGCCAACTTTCAGTCGTAGACTAATCCAGGCATTATGCTTATTTTGCAATATATAGGCTTATGCTACCATGCCTAGAAATTTACCTGTTCCCTGCATACATATGGATTTAGGCTGAATTATGCAATTTTGATATTATGCTCGTGTCTAAATAAGATTTGTGCATTCCTGGAGGGACCATAAGTCAATATTGTTCTTGACCATTTGTACTCCAAAGTAATTTTTAAGTGAGGTGCGTACCTGCGAATTTCAATGAGTAGTTTTTTGTGCATCCTGTGTCTGTAACAGAATATTGGGAGTAGACTTTGGCAGAGGCTCACAGGTAGACAACCGACTTAAAATGCAATTTTCAAACTATTAGATCAAACTACTGTCAGTCAAAACATGTAAGGGATGCACGCCATACAATTTCTGCAACCATGTCTTTTTAAACTTTTTTACCTCTAGAAGCCAAACGGGCACGTACGGGCAGATAAAGCCTTTTGAGTTATGTAAAGAAATAATCAAAGAACATGTTTTGCAAATATGGCAAATATAAAAAAATATGGATTTTTTTTATTTTCCGTCAAAGTTGAAAAATAGTGAAAAAACGGATAGTTTTTAAATAGTGATTTACCAGGAGAAACACAAAGCAAACAGTTAATTTTTTTTATCATTATACATTTAATAAAAACATCAATCAATACAAACAAAAAATAAGGCGATTCGTTACCTATTTTACGTGATATTACACCTGAAATCGCAACAAATTGACTAAAAATTGTGTGTTTTTTTGAAAACCGAAAGTCGGTCAACTTTGAACGGTTATATATTCTAAACTAAAAATGTGATATTATTAAGAGTAGCATATTTGAAATCGTTGAAAAGTTTCCTATAACATGGGTTTATTCAAAACTTCGTCGGTGCACATGAAAATTTTGATTTTTGCAACCTCGTTTGCTCTACGGGCGCCACTGTGCGCCGTCGGCATTTATCGCATCGCGGAAATGAATGTATTATTCAGATCGGAGCTGTTTTTGGTTGAAGCGTATATATGCCAATCGTTCAGTCTCAATTTTGACATACATGTTAACCGCGAACTGATGGAATCATAAATCTGTATGGATAAAAATTCATACAACTGACTTTTTTATTGGTTTCGGCGCCTGCAATAGCAATCGACATACGGTAAATATAAAACAATGAATGAATTAATTATTGATATGGTTGCATTTACCTGTTAACGGGTTGACCATTTTGATATTGAAATGGTATCCGTCCTCACCTTGCCAAAATATCAATGGATATCGTAACTCCTGTGCGTTTCTGACACGCGTTTTAGTTCATTGTTCCGACAGTGAAGAACGATATCTCTGTGGACGGAATTTCCTTCGGCAATAACAACAGCCACTTCGTCGATTGTTGGTGAATTGAACCTTCTTACGTGTTCTCTCGTAGGTGCTTTGTCTGCCCTGATGATGACGTTATAGCTGTCGGATGGCATCCGGTCCAACGCAAATTTGAAAATATTGACCAATTCGTTGTTTTGATGAAGAAATGTTTGCAACTCTCTGATAATGGCTCGCTTCGTTCCCAAATTGTGAGTACAACGCTGATTAGCTTCAGCATCGGAATTGCCCATAAAATATTTTTGCAAGAATTGATTTTCTGCATCCGTTGGTGGCAAACAGCGCTTCAACTAAGTGATATATTTGGCCTTGAATCTAAAATGTGAGATTGATTGTGTTAAACGATTTCAATATGCGTTCCTCCAAACGACGTCATTTGAAAGCAACTGTTGTACTTTTGTATATTGGCCAAGAAATGGAAGGAATCACTTGCAATTCCGCTAAATTTCAAGGTCTTACACTGTGCACAAACGACTGACACTTCTCAATCTACAGAGATGTCCGCACTGTAATCGATTTCCGAATCGTATTGCCACGCGTTCAAGGTCTGTAGGTGCAATACGCCGGCGATATCGGTCTTGTACATTCTGGCGTGCTAGCTGGTGTTGTGTCCATGTTTCACGATAAGGGCCGCATAACTGTCCATAAAGAGTTCTTTAATAATTAAATGACTTTTGACTATGAACATTAATCAAAAGCAAGTGAAAATGAAAACACTCATCATTATTTCGTTGAACTGTGTAAATTCGACCTAAAGCATCAGTTGCAAACATATTTCGCTGACCCCGAAGAGGTATGACTTGCTTTCGATGTTGAAATTCCTTTTTTGATGCATTCCAAGTATAATAGGATGGAACCTTGCAAATGAATCTTCTTTGCACAATTTAAAAAATGCGTTAAAAATGTTATTTGGTAGAGCAATTTCTCTTTGTCCTGCATTTTGTTCATTAAAGCAAATACGCAGACCAAATCAACACCTAAATGTTGAATACTCTACCCGACCGTTTCATGTATTGCAAAAGAGAGTATACGCCCTACTGCTTCATTACTACGATATGAACCATTAATCGATACGCGTAATAATTCATAGCGCTAACCTTATTATCAGTTACCGCACCTGCCAGTAAAAGAAATAAAAATAAATTCCATTATGATTTCACACATTTCATATGGGAAAAACACACCATCACAAAAGTGAGCGTCAAACGCATATGCGTTGATATTTTTCAATGTTCTTTGCTTTGAAACCATCAGTGAAAGTAGACCTCTCCAATGCATACATTGGTTGAGTGATTCTCGAGTTTTAGCGAGACTAACACACAGCGTTTGATTTATATATATATAGATCAATATTTTTTTTATTATTTATCTTTAACCCATATTATATATAAATTTTATCTTCAACACTTCTCCTCCATATGATCTATAACTATGCCAAATTTCAAACTCCTCCGTGCGCGCATTTTGTCTAAAAATTGGTCGAAAGATTTACCCTTCCGTTTTACATATATATAAACAGGACTATGACTGTTCTAATGGGATTTCCGTATATATAAATAAATTGTTTGTTTAGTATGCCTTAATTCCAAACATTGTAAAATCAATGTTTCGAAATTTTCCTTTATGTGCACCAGTGACTCAATGATGAGTGTAAATATTATAAGTTCTAACAAAAACAAATTGATTACCATATTTCCCAACCGTTATGGTAAAAATCGGATTTATCATTTCTGTAACAAAATAAAGGGAACAATTTTTTTCATTTTCTTTTTTGCCCTAGAATTTTAATCTAGGATGAAAAAAAATATTTCGTTAAAATGTCGTGGAGTGGCTTACGAAATTATATTTTTATTCTTTTGTGTAATTTGTGCATTTTCAATGTAGCACATGTGGGAAAAGTTAAACATTTAATTAAAGTGAATAGTTAAATTAAAAAGCCCGCTCAATTATTAATGAATTCTTGAATAATAAAATCATTTAATAATTTTTTTAAGTTCATGATGTGCGCTGATAATATAGTGGTTTATGTAAGGGCTTCTCAGGTCACGGGTTTGATGTTGTATTTCATTAGTATAAAAATGTTTTTGGCTTATCAAGGTTACGTTACGGCTCTTGCGAAATATTCACTATTTTTATAGTGAACTTTCAATACTTCGTTTTCTTTTTTCAAGCGCATATTTCATTAACCGTGTGATATACTCAATGATACCTGAAAAATTGCTCCGGTATTTTTTACAAATACAGATCTTATTTTTATAGTTTTTAAAATAGTTTACAGACTAGCACCAAAAATGTTCCGGTCATGACGAAAGTTACTGAGCTCATTTACATGTGCCGAACAACCAGAGCTTGTATTATTGAATTATATTTTGAATGGATTTGTGAAAGGTTTAATTCTATTTAGTTATCAGTTCAATGGCTGAATTTCTTTGCCACTTAAAGGAGTTAACTATAATTTAGCAATTTAATTACTGACCAAAATTTCGGGTGGCTCCATCTTGCGGGAAGTACAATTCTGGATTGTTCTTTACCTCTAGCCCTTTTCGACGTTTGTATGGTCCAATTATCTTTTCTGAGGTTATTCACTCCAGTGGTT
This sequence comes from Cordilura impudica, assembly GCA_963682025.1. Lineage (NCBI taxonomy): Eukaryota > Metazoa > Arthropoda > Insecta > Diptera > Scathophagidae > Cordilura > Cordilura impudica. The sequence goes on along the minus strand of OY821518.1, from coordinate 39,291,244 downwards.
GCATTTAATGTTCAATAATTATCCTTGGATTTTCGGTGCCCCATATTCTGAAATTTTGTATATTCACGTGACCATTGTGCCGAAACTGGACCTCAGCTCTCATTATGAGTTCTTGAACACTATATTGAATGAGTATTAATGCTTCCTTTAATTTTAGCTCGTGAACCAATTGAATTTTATATGGAAAAACCGTAACTTCTGTAAAATACTTTGCAAATACCGCCTAGACATCACCAAATGCTGAAAACGTTGTTGCTTGGTGGAATATTCGGGGTGTTCCTCAATATTTTATGCCACCTGAGCAATGTTCACCTCATTTCGAACTGCACTAGGTCTGCTAGCACGCAGAATTCCTCAGACAGCTAGTTCTTTGTTGCCCAACAAGCTGAACCAATCGTTGGAGCATTAGGTAAAGGGTTTTTCAACAGGGACGCTACAAAAGTAGAAAGACAGGGTCAGCAAACGATGCCATATTTCTTGCCGCTCTTTTGGCATTTCTCTTCAGTAAGGTTTGCCATTTCACGATGGAAAGATATACGAGCCAACAATGAGTCGAAATTATTAAAATTTACTACCGAAATTCGGAGTCAGTGGCCTCAACTTTAAGAGCGTTACGTCCAATTTATGGTCGTCATAATCGTCGTAGCAGATCAACAATTGAAAAAAATTTGAATCCACAGGCACAGTACAAAATGTTCCCGTACCAATGAGACAAAGAAGTGCCCGTAGTGTCGAGAATATTGCTGCCGCTGATGAGGCTTCAGTTGAAGAAAGCCCAAATGTGTCTCTCACACGTCGTTCTCAAGCGTTGGGCATCTCTGTGACGTCGTTGTGGCGAATTTTGCGAAAAGATCTTGGTCTACATCCTTACAAGATCAAATTGACGCAATAACTGAAGCCGCTTGACCACCAGAAGCGTCGTATGTTCGTGAATTGGGCTGTGCAACAACTTGAAAATGATTCGGATTTTCATCGAAAAATCATCTTCAGCGATGAGGCTCATTTCTGGCTGAATGGCTTCGTCAATAAACAAAATATGCATTATTGGTCAGACAGCAATCCACACGTACTCCATGAGTCATCATCCCGAAAAAATGGGCCGGCGGCGTCATTGGGCTGTACTTCTTCCGTGATGATCAAGACCAGCACGTTACTGTGAATGGGAATCGCTACCGTTCAATGATAACCGAATATTTTTGGCCCCAATTGGATGATATGGACTTGGAGGACATGTGGACAGCGAATGTCACAATCAATTTATTGGAAACCAAGTTTGGAGAACATGTTATCTCACGAAATGGTCCAGTCGATTGGCCGCCTCGGTCCTGCGATTTGACGCTGTTGGACTATTTCCTGTGGGGCTACGTCAAGTCTATGGTCTATGCCAACAAGCCAGCGACGATCGATGGACTTCGTACGAATATCGAACGTGAAATTGCAGCAGTATCGGCCGATTTATGCTTGAAAACCGTCGAAAATTGGGTTCAGCGTCTGGACTTCTGCAAGCGTGCCCGTGGTGGCCATGCAAAAGAGATCGATTTCCATACATAATGGCATCAAAAGTACTTTCATAGGAATAAAGAATTTCATTGATATTGGATATCAACCGTTTTTTATTTTATTTAAAAAAACTTTTGTAGCGCTCTTATTGAAAAACCCTTTACATTGCCGACATTAAAGAATTTTCGATATGATCTCTGTGTCTGAATAACGAATGCTAACTTTCAACATAAAATTGAACAACTTTGGTTCTTTCTGCTGATTTTTCCCACCATAAATTTCTTAAGTGTTTCAAAGTTACTCGTAATTCTGAAAAAAAGAAAAAATAATATATAAAAAAAAATTTATTCACTAATTAAATGGTAACGTTACTTATGCGCCACCCTGTATAAAATGAAAAAATCATTCCATATGTAATTGACTTATGTGCTTTAAATTTATTAATAGCTAAATTTATTAAATTTTATTATCAACTTTTTGGGAGTCTTAACTATTCGCCGTAAGTTCCTGAAGAATTAATAATTCGAATCTCTTGCGACCCAAAAAGAAGAGAAATAAATTTGAAAATCACATGATAAAAAAAAATTCATTAATTCCATATAAAAGGAATTCATGAATTTCTTAGTATTTTTAAGTAGGTAACATACCGGAAAATCGAGTTTTTTCGATTCTATAAAATGTGGTCTGTACATTGTTTCGATGAATTTCATTCTTCTGAATTGGACAATAAATTTCTCAGCACACGAAAACATAAAAACTTAAAACAATTTCAGATTAATCTGATTTTAACGCGTTTAAGGAAAGGAAATTTTCGCTTCGTTTAAGGAATTTTAATTCAAATTTAAATAATGCTCCAACACTGATTATTTTGAAAAAATCGTATTCACAGAAGACTACAGTCCTTCTAGCTCTGAATATTATCATGATTAGTATGATAGCCGTAGTAGTAGTGAAGGTGTACTAAATACATAGATAACAAATCAAATGTTATTGTTGTTGTTGTCACTTAAGTATATGCAATTGTATTGTTGTATATTATGAGAGTAAAACGGTATTACACACAGATTAAGATCACTGACAAGAAGAAAATATTATGTATTTTTCAAATTCTTATTAAAACTTTAGGATAAACGATCCAATAATTTTAGTCTTTGTTCAGACTACGGAGCGAGCAATACTTGGGAATTAAATAAACAAAACGGTCAAAAATAGAACGGAATAATTCGGAAATCGAAATCAATTAAGAGTTTGGAAAACGAAACTAAAGAAAAACAATAATATTTACGATTACATTAGAGAAAACGACTGAGATATGTGATTTAATTCAATAGCGAATTTCAAACCTTAATTTTTTTTTAGAGGTTTTCGAAATTTCCAACAAAAAAGAAAAAAACATACATAAATAAATAGCGAATAAAATAAAATATAAAGCTGGAACTAAAAATAGCAAATGTATTTAATCGTTTTTTATAAATATCTATAAAAAATAAAACCCGAAAAGTCAACAATAGAGACTTAGCAAAAGAAGTGTTTCAATTCCAAAACGTTTCTCGGGAATTGTAAAGAAATTTCATTTATTAAATAGTCTATTGTGTAAGAAAATAAACGAACTTCAAATAATAAAATTAAGAAATAAAAAATAAAACACCCACCCACATAATAACGCAAAAAACCCCGTATCCAATATTTTTCTTTATAAAGCGTATAAATAAAAACCAAAAAAAAAACAGAAAAGAAAAAAATCTAAATCTCTGCTTTAAGCTCAGATCACTAAAATTGATAATAAGAAAAAGAAAAAAAATATGATAATAAATATCATTTGATTCAAATTGAATTTAATCAAAAATAACAGACATTTAATTTCAAGTGTGCTTTTTTTTTGTCATCCTCTTTATAGTGCTCAACAAAAAATTCTACTACTTAGTGTCTTTAAACTTTAACGTCATCAGCCTAAGAATTGCGGCCTATTGTTATTTAGTTTTACGTTTTTTTTTTTTAATAATCTTCTAAAACGTCAAATTCAAATTAAATTACAATTAATTTTAATTTATGCCAGAATCTGTGAATGAAAAAAATCTTAAATAATCTCCGAAAACTATAACGAATCTTAACAAAAAAAATCTTCCTATATTAATTTTTTGATAATTAAGTTCCATTAATTTATATAATCGAAAAAAGTGATATCCATTAAAGTAAACGATTAAGTCTATCAGAATGGGAGGAGAAGAAGTGGGCACGGATACGGTTTATATACCGCAACCTTCAACATTTGATAAATTTTGTATACGCAAAGGTATAAATCCAAATTTGATTATGCTGAAAGTAACATTGTTTGTGATGTATGGAGGTAAGTAAAAATTCAATTTACTCTCTTTCAAATTTAGTAATATATGTACATATATCGAGGGCTTCATGTCACATGGTCGTGTTAGCCTTACATTGTCATTGTCGAGACTCCCTTTTGGTTTGAAGCCGTCGGTATAATTTATCTTATAACTTATTAGCTGTAAGGGGGTCAAGTTGAATGATGAAAAATTGTGAAAATATTTTTTTAAAAATACTATTTTATAAGAAAACTACTTTTTCAGAGGAGGTATATTTTTTCAGAAAATCGACTTTTTTGAAAAAAGGTATTTTCTTAGGAAAACAAAATTTCTTAAGAAAAAAAAAATATCTCAAGAAATGGTATTTTTTTAAGAAAATGTACTTTGTTGAGAAAAGGTACTTTATTAGGAAAAGATACATTCAAAAAAAAATTTACTTAAAAAAAGAAATGGTACTTAAAAAAAAAAAAGAATATTAGAAAAGAAACGTACTAGAAAACGTACTTTTAAGGAAAAGGTACTTTTTTTAGAAGAGCTAGTTTTTTAAGAAAATGTATATGTTTAGAAAAGGTGTTTTTTAAACTTTAAGAAAATAAATTTTTTTAATAAAACGTACTTTTTTAGAAAAGGTACTTATATAATAAAATTCAATATTTTAAGAGAAGGTACTTATTAAGTAAAGGTACTTTTTAAGAAAATGTTATATTTTACAAAATTTATTTTTTTAAGAAAATCTACTTTTTAAGTAAAGTTATATTTTTAAGAAAGGGTACTTTTTAAGTAATGTACTTTTTAAAAATTTAACATTTTTGAGGAAATTTACTTTTTAAGAAAAGGTACTTTTTAAGAAAAGGTGTTTTTTTTTAAAGAAAATTTTCTTTTTATGAAACGTCTTTTTAAAAAGGCTACTTCTTTCAAAAAAGGTACTATTTTAAGAAATGGCACTACTTCAAAAAAGTTTCTTTTTAGGAAGATGTACTTTTCTAACAAGAGTTATTTTTTAAGAAAAAGTACTTTTAAAGGAAATAAACTTTTTTTTTAAGAAAAAGTACTTATTTAAAAAAAGTTACTCTTTTAAGAAAATATACTTTTTTAGGAAAATGTACTTTTTTTAACTATAATACACTTTTTAAGAAATGTACTTTTTTTTTGAAAAGGTAAGAAAGAGGTGGTACTTTCTAAGAAAAATACTTTTTTTTTTAAAGAAATTTACTTTTTTAAGAAAATTTACTTGTTTTACAAAGGGTACTTTTTTAAGTAAAATTTACTTTTTTAAGAAAAGCTACTTTTTAAGAAAATTTACTATTTTTAGAACATGTACTTTTTTTCAAAATTAACTTTTTTAAGAAAATTTACTTGTTTTAAAAAGGGTACTTTTTTAAGCAAAATTTACTTTTTTAAGAAAAGCTACTTTTTAAGAAAATTTACTTTTAATTTAAATGTGCTTTTTTAAAAAATTTACTTTTAAGAAAAGATACTAATTTCAAAAATTTACTTTCTTAAGAAAATTTGCTTATTAAGAATATTTACTTTTTAAGAAAAGTTACTTTTTTAAGAAAAGTATTTCTGTAAGAAAAGTACTTTTTTAAGAAAAGGTATTTTTCTAAGAAAATATACTTTTTTTTAGAAAAGGGTAGTTTTTAAAGAAAAGTTACTTTATTAAGGAACGGTACTTTGTTAGTAAAAGGTGATTTTTTTAAGAATAGGTACTCCTTGGGCTAATTGCATAGTGACAGACATGACATTCACTGATCTTTTTAATTCAATATTATACAGTAAAAATTTTTCATTGTTCATAAAAAAATACAAAATTATGCAGACGGACCTGACCAACATATTTACAATTAGAAAAAGTAAGAAAGTATTATCTATAATATTAACAGGCTAGGCGATTTCTTGTGACCGATGTTTTGTTCTACCATTTTATCCCGATTTTGACCAAACGTATATTATTTGAAAGATATTTCTTTTTAGCCATTTTGCACATTTACAGATTTTTTAATTTTTTCTTTTATTTTGAGTAAATTGCATTTAAAGTTGCTACTAACAGATATATGAAATTATACATATGCTTTGTGTGTTTTATTAAATTTGTTAATAATAATAAACCATAAAAGTGTTGGTTTGTGAATTGGCTAAGTTGAAAAAAAAAGCTGCCTAGAAATTGCACTCGAACTTCGAGCGCTGAAATCTGCCAGTTGTTATTAATAATTGGGGCAAAATGCAATCGTGACAGACATGACAACCAACAGACATCATTTTAGAGGATGTTTGTTAAACACAGAAAAGCTCTGAAGTTATTTGTATGATAAATAAGGCAGAGTTGTTTATAGTTAATATAAGAGCTAGTTTATTACTAAAACAAATAAAAGACATGAATTCTAAAAAAATAAGTATTTTGTAATGTGACAGACATGACACTGCCTATATTTTCAAAATATCTTACTTACACTTTTCCTTTTTTACGGGAAAAATAGGGGTCATAAAAATTTTCAAATATACATCTAACAATCTATTGTCATATTTTCATAACCTTTTCTTTGAAATGGTATCAATAAAAATTATTTAAACTAAAATTTTTCAATTGGACGTAAGGTTGACCTCTGAACAGGCACTTTTTAAAACAAAGTATTTTTTTAAATTTAAAAAAAAAAAGTATTTTTTTAAAAAAGGAGAAAATGTAACTTTTTTAAGAAAAGGTATTATTTTAAAGAAAAAAAAAAGTATTTTTTTAAAAAAGGAGAAAATGTAACTTTTTTAAGAAAAGGTATTATTTTAAAGAAAAACCTTTTTATGAAAAGACACTTTTTTATTATAAGGTACTTTTTGAAGAAAATGTATTTTTTTTTTTAAAAATGATATTTAATTTGATAAGGTACTTTTCTAAGAAAGGTACATTTTAAGAAAAAGTAAGTTTTTATGAAAAGGCACTTTCCTGAGAAAAGTTTATTTTTTAAAGAAAAGGTACCTTTTTAAGAAAAGCTTATATTTTAAAGAAAAGGTACCTATTTAAGAAAAAAATAATTTTTTTAAGAAAATTACTTTGTTAAGAAAATGTACTTTTTTAAGAAAATGCACTTATTTGAGAAAGGGAACTTGTTTTTTTTTTTTAAAGAAAATTCACTTTTTAAGAAAATTTAGTTTTTTAATAAAAGGTCCTTGTTAAGAAAAGGTATTTTGTAAGAAAACGTTTCTTTTAAGAAGAGGTACTTTTTACAAAAAGGTATTTTTTAAGAAAAGGTACTTATTTAAGAAAATGTAATTTTTTATGGAAAGATACTTTATTAAGAAAAGGCTCTTTATTAAGAAAATATACTTTTTTAAGAAAAGGTACTTTTTTACAGAAATGTACTTTTTGAAGAAAATGTACTTTTTTTAAAAAAGTACCTTTTTAAAACAAGGTTTTATTTTAAGAAAAGGTACTTTTTTAAGAAAATATGCTGCTTAAATAATGTTACGTTTTTAAGAGAAGGTACTTTTAAAGACAGACGGACATCCTAAATCCTCTCAGAATGAGATTCATACGCCTTTTAAAAGAAGGTGTCAGGAATTTACTCAAATATAACTAAGTAGTAAGACGCCTAGGGCGCCCGTTAATAAAATGTACATTTTTAAGAACACATATTTGTTAGAAAAGGTGCTTTTTTGAAAAGGAACTTTTTTTAAGGAATGTGCCCTTTTATGAAAAGGTACTTTTAAAGAAGAGCCAATTTTTAAGAGAAAGCAAATTTTTAAAAAAAGGTACTTTTTCCACAAAGGTATTTTTTTAAGGAAAGGTACTTTTTTAAGAAAAGGTACTTTTTTAAGGAAACTCACTTTTTTAAGAAAATATACATTTTAAGAAAGGTACCTTTTTAATGCAAGGTTTTTTAAGAAAGGGTACTTTTTTAGAAAACGTACTTTTTAAAAAATTTTACTTTTATAAGAAAAGGTGCTTTTTAGTAAAGATGCTTTTAAGCAGTTCTTTTTCAGATAAGGTACTTTTTTTTAAGAAAAAGTACTTTCTTAATGATAATTTACTGTTTAATAAAAACTGCTTTTTAAAAAAAATTATTTTTTTAGCAGATGGCACTTTTTCAGAAAAGGTAATTTTTTAAAGAAAACATACTTTTTAAAGAAAATGTAGTCTTTACGAAAAGTACTTTTTAAGAAAAGTAAATTTTTTAAGAAAATATACTTTTTTCAGAAATGGTATTTTATGGAAAGGTACTTTTTAAGAAAAAACTACTTTGTTAAGAAAAGGTATTTTTTACTTTTTTAAGAAAAGTACTTTTTTAAGAAAATGTATTTTTTTTAGGAAAGGTACTTCTTTAGGAAGAGTTACTTTTAAAAAATATACTTTTTAAGATACGACCCTATGGCCCTTGCCTAATCTAAGGAGAACGAAAGCACTCTTTGGTTTTGGTAAAGGCACAATCAGCCAACTTGTGAGAATACTCACTGGGCGCTGTGTAATAGGGCATATGGCAGAATGCAAAAGTGTCCCGAGGGCTGACTTCTGTAGGAGTTGTGTGGATGTGGACGAGGAGGAGTCAGTGCAACATTTGCTTTGTGAATGTCAAGGACGAAAGAAGCGGCGTACAGTGGCTGAAAATCGTTTTTCATTGCCCAAAATTCTTTAACGTTTGAACCGATCAAAATATTTTATTAATTTATTTTTTAATGGAGAGATATTTAGTTGAACTTGAGTCAGTTTTAATTTCATTAAAATTTATAAAGTACTTTTTAAGACATTCTAGGTCGAAGTTGAATTTTTAATTATTTTTTAAGTTTTAGCGTGAAATATGGGTTTTTATTTTTTTATTTATTAAAAAAGTCGTAATAGGTATATAGGGCAAAGATTCTTCGATAACCTGGGCTGCATAGTAGATATTCTAATCGGTGACCTTGCGGACTTTTTGAGGGAATATGGCTGATTCAGGAGGGACGCATAGCGGACGAAAGAGCTCTTTTTTTACTTTTTATTTTCTTTTCCATACTCGTTACATTATGTAACTATACTTTTAAATCTAATTTCCTATCTCTACCTTTCGACACTTTCTAAAGGGTATCACAATGGGCCATATGGCCTCCGAGTGTACTCGCCTTTGGGCTGGCAATCCAGCTAACCTAACCTAACTTAAGATATGTTACTTTTTAAGAGAAGTTACATTTATAATATATTTTATAAGAAAAGCTTCTTTTATGAGCAAGGGCTGTTTTTTTTAAGGAAAGGTACTTTTTTTACGGAAAAACACTTTTGAAGAAAAGGTACTTTCTTAGAAAAAAGCACTTTTTTAAGAAAGGTTACCTTTTTAAGAAAAGTAACTTTTTTTTTTAAAGTACTGTTGTAAGAAAAATATTTTTTTAAGAAAGCGTACTTTTTTAGGTACTTTCTTAGGAAAAGTTACTTTTAAAAAGAAATGCTTTTTTTAAAAGTAATATAACTTGACTTTTTTAAAAAAAAGTTGTTTTGATGATACATTCTATATGAAAAGTTTCTTTTTAATAAAAGTACTTTTTTAAGAAAAGGTACTTTTTCAGAAATGTTACTTTTTTAGACAAGGTACATTTTAAGAAACGGCACTTTTTTAAGAAAATTTACTTTCTTTATGGAAATATACTTTTTTAAGACATGTAGTTTTTTAAAAGCAGATTCTTTTTTAGGTGAAGGTAGTTATTAAGAAAAGATACCCTTTAAGAAAGGGTACTTTTTATGTAAGATGTTGTTTGAAGAAAATTTACGTTTTTATGAAACGGACTTTTTTAGACACGTTTCCTTTTAATGAAACAAATACTTTTTGAGAAAAGATATTTTTTAAAGAAAATATACTTTTAAAGATAAGGTACTTTTTTCTGAAGGAAAATGTCCTTCTTTAGGAAAAGGTACTTTTCGAAAAAAGGTACATATTTAATCATATGATATTTTTTTTTTATGAAAAGTTTTTTTTTAAGTTTTTCAAGAGAAGGTACGTACGAGTAGTTAAGAAAACTAGCAGATTCCAGCGCTCGAAATTCGAGTGCAATTTCTAGGCAGCTTTATTTTTACTTAGCCAATTCACAAACCAACATTTTTATGGTTTATTATTATTGTGAATGAAGATAACAAACTGATTAATAAACAAATTAACAAATTTAATAAAACACACATAGCATATGTATAATTTTATGTATGTGTTAGTAGCAACTTTAAATGCAATTTACTCAAAATAAAGGAAAAATTTTAAAATCTGTAAATCTTGAAAACGGCTGAAAAGAAATAACTTTCAAATAATATACGTTTGGTCAAAATCGGGATAAAACGGTAGAAGAAAACATCGGTCACAAGAAATCGCCTAGCCTATCAGCTATATAAGTATACAAGTATATAAGTACATAGACGCGATCTGTTCAATTTTGGAATTTATGTTCTTTTCGGAAACATGGATCATTCTCACTTCGTTTCTAGGAAATCAAAGCCAGATTTATGAATACGATTACAAATAAATATAAATTATTTGCTTCCAAAAATGGTCGGAAGTATTTTTGAATCTGGGAAACTTAAGCCTTGTCGAAGTGAAAGAAATACATTCCTAACAACTTCCAAATAAATGTAATTTTTTTTTTCTATCAAAAATATCATTGGGAAAACTTTGCAAACATCGTTAAAGAAACATTGACCTCATTATGCTTATATTTACACAAGTAATAAAATAATGTAAATTAATGTTTTATAAATTAATTATTATTAGATTAATTTAATTTTCTAATCTCTCATAGCTTCTTCTAACTTTTTTTTTTAAATCTTAAAGATTTTATGTAGTTATTTACAAACAAACATAAAAATGAATAACAAATTGTTTAATTGCCATTGACCGCCAAGTCAGTTTGTCGGTAAATGTATATAAATAAAAGTGTAAGTATGTTAAAATTTGTTTAATGTCGTTTCCTTTAAAGTAACAATAAATGTATGTAACTAGGTTGAAATTTACCCTCCAATGGATAAGTAAAGCAGCATCGTAATAGCCACACATTACCCACATTCTATTAGATATTTATCTGACTTAATTTTAAGACAAATGACGGTCACTCCAACTCGGTTCAGTGATAGTGTCATTTAATTTAATACAAACTAATTCTACTATACAATATTCTTAATATGGTTGATTGTTGTATATACTCTCGTAACTAACTAAAGATTTTTTTTATTTGTATATATATAAACTATGTACAATAAGGGAATGTGTTGTTGTGATGCCTAATGCGATTTAAATGGGATAATTTCTAAAGAATATGTAAAGAGGAATTAAAAAATATTGCCAACAAAGGTTTAACCGTGATTTTGACTCATTAGTTAAAAAATATGTTTTCCAAAAAATAATTTTTAGACAGACAAACGGACTTCTAAGTTCCCTCAGAATATGATTCTGAGTTGTTATGCTCAGCTGCAACTTATTTCATACACCATTCAAAGGGAAGGTGTAAAGAATTTAGTCGTATATAATGAAGGCGTAAGACGCCTAGGGCGCTCGTTAGAAAATATAATCTAATGTGTGCTTTAGTTAACATTTGAAAAGGTACTTTTTAAGAAAAGGAACTTTTTAAGAAAAGGAACTTTTTAAGAAAAGGTACTTTTTTAAGAAAAGGTACCTTATTAATAAAAAAGGTACTTTTTAAGAAAGGTTCTCTTTTCAAAAGGGCAATTCTAAAGAAAAGGTACTTTTTAAGAAAGGTACTCTTTTCAGAAAAGGCAATTCTAAGGAAAAGGTTTTTTGATGTGTAAACATCTATACGTGCGGGGGGTAAATTTCAAAAACAGCGTAACATGTGAGCGTAAGAAGGGAGTGGTAAGACAAAATGCGATTGTATTGGTGAAAAAATTATGATATTATGATAACCTGTTTGAAAATTAAAAAAGAAAAAATAAATTTAAAATAAAAAATTCAAAATGAATAATGAAAAATTAAATATGAAAAATGAAAAATAAAAAATGGAAAATTAAAAATTAAAAATTTAAAATGAAAAATAAAAAAAGAAAACATGAAAAATTAAAAATGAAAAATGATAAATTAAAAATGAAAAATGAAAAATAAAAAATGAAAAACGAAGAATGAAAAATAAAAAATGAAAAAAAAATGAAAAATGAATAATAAAACATTTTAAATGAAAAATAAATTAAAAATGAAAAATGAAAAATAAAAAAAGAAAAATGAAAAGTAAAAAAATGAAAAATAAAATATGAAAAATAAAAATGAAAAATTAAAAATAAAAAATTAAAAATAAAAAATGAAAAATTAATTAAAAGTGAAAAATGAAAAATAAAAAATAAATAAATGAAAAAAAAAAATAAAAAATTAAAAATAAATTAAAAATTAAAAATTAAAAATTAAAAATCAAAAATGAAAAATAAAAAATGAAAATTGTAAAATAAATTAAAAATGAAGATTGAAAAATGAAAAATAAAAAATGAAAAACGAAAAATGAAAAATAAAAAATGAAAAATTAAACACAAAAAATGAAAAACAAAAAATGAAAAATAAAAAATGAAAAAAAAAATTAAAATAAAAAATCAAGAATAAAATTGAAAAATAAAAAATGAAAAATAAAAAATTAAAAATGAAAAATAAAAAATTTAAAAAAAAAAATGAAAAGGAAAAATAAAAAATAAAAAATTAATAATAAAAAATTAAAACTGAAAAATGAAAAATAAAAAATGAAACATGAAAATTAAGAGATGAAAAATGAAAAACTAAAATTAAAAATGAATAATGAAAAATAAAAAAATAAAAATTAAAAATAAAAAATTAAATATAAAAAATGAAAAATAAAAAATGAAAAATTTAAATTAAAAAATGAAAAATTAAAAATAAATGAAAAATAAGATATGAAAAATTAAAAAAAAAAAATAAAAATGAAAAATTAAAAATTAAAAATGAAGAATGAAAAATAAAAAATGAAAAATGAATAATAAAAAATTTTAAATGAAAAATAAATTAAAAATGAAAAATAAAAAAGTAAAAAAATGAAAAATAAAATATGAAAAATAAAAATGAAAATTTAAAAATGAAAAATGAAAAATAAAAAATGAAAAACGAAGAATGAAAAATATAAAATGAAAAAAAAAATGGAAAATGAATAATAAAAAATTTTAAATGAAAAATAAATTAAAAATGAAAAATGAAAAATTAAAAATAAAAAATGAAAAATGAAAAGTAAAAAAATGAAAAATAAAATATGAAAAATAAAAATTAAAAATTAAAAATAAAAAATTAAAAATAAAAAATGAAAAATTAATTAAAAGTGAAAAATGAAAAATAAAAAATAAATAAATGAAAAAAAAAATAAAAAATGAAAAATAAATTAAAAATTAAAAATTAAAAATTAAAAATTAAAAATGAAAAATAAAAAATGAAAAATAAAAAATGAAAAAAAAAATTAAAATAAAAAATCAAGAATAAAAATGAAAAATAAAAAATGAAAAATGAAAAAAGAAAAATGAAAAATGAAAAATGAAAAATAAAAAATTAAAAATGAAAAATAAAAAATTTAAAAAAAAAAAATAAAACGGAAAAATAAAAAATAAAAAATTAAAAATAAAAAATTAAAACTGAAAACTGAAAAATGAAAAATAAAAAATGAAACATGAAAAATAAGAGATGAAAAATGAAAAACTAAAATTAAAAATGAATAATGAAAAATAAAAAAATAAAAATTAAAAATAAAAAATTAAATATAAAAAATGAAAAATAAAAAATGAAAAATTTAAATTAAAAAATGAAAAATTAAAAATAAAAAATAAAAAATGAAAAATAAGATATGAAAAATTAAAAAAAAAATAAAAATGAAAAATTAAAAATTAAAAATGAAGAATGAAAAATAAAAAATGAAAAATGAATAATAAAAAATTTTAAATGAAAAATAAATTAAAAATGAAAAATGAAAAATGAAAAATAAAAAAGTAAAAAAATGAAAAATAAAATATGAAAAATAAAAATGAAAATTTAAAAATGAAAAATAAAAAATGAAAAACGAAGAATGAAAAATAAAAAATTAAAAAAAAAATGAAAAATGAATAATAAAAAATTTTAAATGAAAAATAAATTAAAAATGAAAAATGAAAAATTAAAAATAAAAAATGAAAAATGAAAAGTAAAAAAATGAAAAATAAAATATGAAAAATAAAAATGAAAAATTAAAAATAAAAAATTAAAAACAAAAAATGAAAAATGAAAAATTAATTAAAAGTGAAAAATGAAAAATAAAAAATAAATAAATGAAAAAAAAAATAAAAAATGAAAAATAAATTAAAAATTAAAAATTAAAAATTAAAAATTAAAAATTAAAAATTAAAAATTAAAAATTAAAAATTAAAAATTAAAAATTAAAAATTAAAAATTAAAAATTAAAAATTAAAAATTAAAAATTAAAAATTAAAAATTAAAAATTAAAAATTAAAAATTAAAAATTAAAAATTAAAAATTAAAAATTAAAAATTAAAAATTAAAAATTAAAAATTAAAAATTAAAAATTAAAAATTAAAAATTAAAAATTAAAAATGAAAAATGAAAAATAAAAAGTGAAAATTGAAAAATAAATTAAAAATGAAGAATGAAAAATGAAAAATAAAAAATGAAAAACGAAAAATGAAAAATAAAAAATGAAAAATTAAAAACAAAAAATGAAAAAAAAAAATGAAAAATAAAAAATGAAAAATAAAAAATGAAAAAAAAAAATAAAATAAAAAATCAAGAATAAAAATGAAAAATAAAAAATGAAAAATGAAAAAAGAAAAATGAAAAATGAAAAATGAAAAATGAAAAATGAAAAATAAAAAATTAAAAATGAAAAATAAAAAATTAAAAAAAAAAAATAAAAAGGAAAAATAAAAAATAAAAATTAATAATAAAAAATTAAAACTGAAAAATGAAAAATAAAAAATGAAACATGAAAAATAAGAGATGAAAAATGAAAAACTAAAATTAAAAATGAATAATGATAAATAAAAAAATAAAAATTAAAAATAAAAAATTAAATATAAAAAATGAAAAATAAAAAATGAAAAATTTAAATTAAAAAATGAAAAATTAAAAATAAAAAATAAAAAATGAAAAATAAGATATGAAAAATTAAAAAAAAAATTAAAAATGAAAAATTAAAAACGAAAAACGAAAAATAAAAAACGAAAAATTAAAAATAATAAAAAATAAAATACGAAAAATTAAAAATTAACCGGTTAAAATAATAAATAATAATAAATATTTTTATATTAACAGAGCCCCTGCAGTTGATTGCTATAAGTGATACGCTTTCTGTTTGATTTTAAGAAAGTGATATAAAAAAATCTTTAACTCACATGATTTTTTTTTTTAAGAAAATTCACTTTTTAAGAAAAGCTACTTTTTCCACAAAGGTACTTCTTTTAGGAAAGACACTTTTTAAGAAAAGGTATTTTTAAAGAAAAAAAAGAGATTTTTAAAGAAAAAGTTCTTATTGAAGTAAATACACTTCAAAGAAAAGGGAGTAATTAAAAAAAGTTCAGTTTAGGAAAAATAACTTTTTAAGAAAAGATACTTTTTAAGGAAAAGGCACTGTCTTAAGAAATGGTACTTTCTTAAGAAATTGTGCTTTTTGAAATTTGTAAAATAAATTTCGTAAGCAAACTTTTAGTACGATAAAAAAATGTTTCTTCATGCGTCCATGCTTGTCTGTCATATCAAGTAGTTAAATTACCCTCAATTTAATCTGTTTAGTAAATCTAACATTGATAACTAAAACAAATCTAAGTTGTCGCATCTCTATTATGTATTTCGCTATATTTACTGTAAGTCATTCTGTGTATTGTTATGTTCTGATTTTGCCATCTTTAAATCAAAACACACTATTGTTGTGTATTATGTGAAAAAAGTAGTTTATACACAAAACAAAAAAAATATGCGAAAGGCAAATATAATTCGTAGTTCAGCTAAAAGCTTGTAAGGTTTAAAAGAAACCTGCATAAGTTGACATGACAAAAAAATCACTAAGGGCATGATTGAACAGAACAAATAATATCTCCATAGAATAATTTGCGAATGAAGTAACTCAATGATATGAATATTGCATTTTGTACTCCATTTGTAATTAATATTCCTAAAAGCTGAGCTAAAGTTCTGAATAACTCTTTAAAAAGATTTAATTTTTGAAAATACTTCTCATTTAAAATAAAAAATATATATATGTTTTTGAAGAAGAGGTGTTTTTTAAGAAAAGTTGCTTTTTAGAAAAAATACGTTTTTCAGAAATATATTTTTTTGAGAAATTTATGTACTCTTTTAAGAAAAAGTACTTTCCTTTGGAAAAAGTACTATTTTAGTATATTAACAAACGGTATTTTTTTTTTAGAGAAGAAACTTTTAAAGAAAATAGAGTTTTTGGAGGAAAGAAAATTTTTTATAAAGAGGTAAATTTTTAAAAAAAAATTACTTTTTAAACAAAATGCATATTTTAAAGAAAAAGTACTTATTTTTTATTTTTGATAAAAAGGTAAATTTTTTAAGAAAAAGTACTTTTTGTAGAAAATGCACATTTTAAAGAAATATTTATTTTTTAAGAAAAAGTACCTTTTTAGGAAAATGTACCTCTTTAAGAGAATGTACTTTTGAAAAAAATACGATATGTACTTTTTTGCGAAAAAAATCCTTTTTTTTTAAGAAACGGTACATAAAAAAAAATCAATTTTTAAGAAAATGTACTCTTTTAAGAAATGGTATTTGTCTAACAAATGTACTTTTTAAGAAAAGATATTTTTTTAATAAAAGTTAATATTTAAGAAAGAGTACTTTTTTAAGAAATGGTAAATTTTTAAGAAAATTTGCTTTTTAAGAAAAGGTTCATTTCTAAGAAAGGATAAATTTTTAGAAAACGTACTTTTTAATAAAAGGTAACTTTCAAAGAAAAAGTAATTTTCTAAGAAAAAGTATTTACAAAAAACCTACTTTTTAAGGAAAAGTTCTAATATAAGAAAAGTTGATTTCTAAGAGAAGGTACTTTTTTAAGAAAACATAATTTTTAAGAAAAGGTATTTTATAAAAGGATACTTTTTAAGAAAATATTGTTTTTAAGATATGGAACTTTTCTAAGAAAACGTATTTTTTTTAGAAAATATTTTTTTCGAACAGCTATTTTTTATGAAAGTTTTCTATTTTAAGAGAAGGACCTTGTTTTGAAAAGGTACTTTTTCAAGAAAAGGTACTCTTTCAAGGAAAGGTACTTTCTAAGAAAATGCACTTTTTAAGAAAATGCACTTTTTAAGAAAAGTACTTTTGTAAGAGAAGGTAGTTTTTTAAGAAAATGTACTTTTTTAAGAAAAGGTACTTTTTTAAGAAAAGGTACTTTTATAACAAAATGTACTTTTATAAGAATGGGTACTTTTATAAGAATGGGTACTTTTTTAAAAATATGTACTTCTTTTGAAAAAGTACGTTTTAAAGAAATGCACTTTTTTTAAGAAAAAAGGATTTTTTTAAGAAAATATACTGTTTTAAGAAAAGGTAAATTTTTATGAAAAAGTGGTTCTTAGGAGAGTGAAATTTTTCATAGAATTTACTTTTTAAGAGAAGGTACTTTTTAAGAGAATGTATTTTTTTTGAAAGGTTACTTTTTTATAAAACGTTCTTTTATCGAAAAGGTACTTATTAAGAAAATATACTTTATTAAGAAAATTTACTTTTTTTTAAAGTACTATAGAAAGGTACTTTTTAGTAAAGGTAATTTTGTAAGAAAAGGTACTTTTTAAAAAAATGTACTTATTTAAGAAGATGTTAAGAAAATGTACTTTTTTGGAAAAGTTACTTTTTTTAAGAGAAGGTACTTTTATAAGAGAAGGTATTTTTTTAGAATAGGTGCTTTTTTTGAAAAGGTACCTTTTTAAGAAAAAGTATTTCTTAAAGAAAAGGTGCTTTTTGAAGAAAAGTTAATTTTTCATGAAAAGTGTTTTTTTTAAGAGAATGTACTTTTTTAATAGAAGGTGGTCATTTTTTAGAAAAGGTAGTTTTTTAAGAAAAGATACTTTTTTTTTTAGAAAATTTACTTTTTGGGACATGGTGCTTTATTATTAAAATGTAATTTGAAAAGATACTTTTTAAGAAGAGTTACTTTATTAAGAAAATTTACTTGTTTTTAAAAGGTACTTTATTAAGGAGATGCTACTTTTCTAAGAGCACACATTTTTTTAAGAATAGATGCTGTTTTTGAAAAGACGCTTTTGTAAGAAGAAGTGTTCTTTCAAAAAAGGTACTTTTTTAAGAAATGGTAATTTTTCATGAAAAAGTATTTTTTTAAGAGAACGTACTTTTCTAAGAGAAGGTACTCTTTTTAGAAACGGTAATTTTTGAAGAAAATAACATTTATTAAGAAAATGTCCTGTTTTTGAAAAACTACTTTTTTAAGAGAATGTACTTTTTGAAGAAAAGTTACTTTTTAAGAAACGGTTCTTTTTTAAGAAAAGGTACTTTTTTAAGGGAATGTACTTTTTGATGAAAAGTTACTTTTTAAGAAAATATACCTTTTTGGTAAAAGATATACTTCTTTAAAGGCACTTTATTAAGAAAATGTATCTTTTATGAAAAGGTAAATTTTTAAGAAAAAGCACATTTTTAAAGAAGGTAAAGGTACTAAAGGTACTTTTTTACGAAAACTTCACTTTTCTAAGAAAAGGAACTTTATTAAAAAAATGTACTTTATTAAGATTTTTTCTTGAAAAGTTATTTTTATACGAAAAGGTAATTTTTCTTAGAAAAGGTATTTCTGTAACAGAAGGTGATTTTTAGTTTTTTTGAAAAGGTACTTTTTTAAGAAAATGAACTTTTTGAAAAATATTACTTTATTATTAGAAAAGGTTCTTTATTAAGATAAAGTACTTATTTAATAAAAAGGCCCTTTTTAAGTAAAGGTACTTTTTAAGAAAAGGTATTTTTTTTGAAAGGGTACTTTTTTAAAAAACGTTCTTTTATCAAAAAGGTACTTATTAGAAAACATACTTTATTAAGAAAATGTACTTTTTTTAAAGTACTTTAGAAAGGTACTTGTTAGAAAGAAAAGGTACATTTTAAAAAAATTTACTTTTTTAAGAAAATGTATTTTATTAAGAAAACGTACTTTTTTGAAAATGTACTTTTTTAAGAGAAGGTACTTTTATAAGAGAATTTATTTTTTTAAGAATATGTGCTTTTTTTTGAATAGGTACCTTTTTAAGAAAAGGCGCTTTTGTAAGAAAAAGTGTTTCTTTAAAAAAGGCACTTTTTTTAAGAAAAGGTAATTTTTCATGGAAAAGTATTTTGTTAAGAGAATGTACTTTTTAAGAGAAATTATTCTTTTTAGAATAGGCAATTTTTTAAGAAAAGGTATTTTTTTTTGAGAAAAGGTGCCTTATTAAGAAAATTTATGTTTTTTAAAAACTACTTTATTAAAGAGAAGATACTTTTAAAGAGAAGACAGTTTTTTAAGAAAAGGTGCTTTAATGAAAAAGTACGTTTTAAAGATAAGGCACTTTAAAAAAAAAAATTATAGTTTAAGAAAAGATACTTTTTTAAGAAAAGGTAAATTTTTATGAAAATGTGGTTTTTAAGATAATGTAATTTTTTAAGAGAAGGTCTCTTTTTAGAAAAGGCACTTTTTTTTTGTAAAAAGGCACTTTTTAAGAAAATGTACATTTTAAGAAAAGGTTTTTTTTTGAAAGAGTACTATTTAAAAAAACGTAATTTTTTCAAAAAGGTACTTGTTAAGAAAATATACTTTATTAAGAAAATGTACTTTTTTTAAAGGTACTTTAAAAAGCTATTTTTCAGAAGAGATAATTTTTTAAGAGAATGTACTTTTTAAAAAAATTTAATTTCTATGAGAAGAGGTGCTTTATTAAGAAAAGGTACCTTTTTGAAAAGGTATTTTTTAAGAGAAGGTACCTTTTTGAAAAGTGCTTTTCTAAGAAAAAGAAAAGGTACTTTTTTAATATATGGTAATTTTTTCATGAAAAAGTGTTTTTTTTTAAGAGAATGTTTTCTTTTGAGACAAGGTAATTTTTTTAGAAAAGGTGCTTCATTAAGAAAATGTACTTATTTTTAAATAGCTAATTTTTAAGAGAAGGAACTTTTTGAAGAATAAGTCCTTTTTAAGAAAAGGTGCAATTTTGAGAAAAGGTACATTTTTAAGAAAAGGTACTTTTTGAAGAAAAGGAATTATTTTTAAGAAAATATACTTTTTTGGTTAAAAGATACTGTTTTTAAAAGGTTCTTTATAAAGAAAATGTATCTTTTAAGAAACGGTCAATTTTTAAAAAAAGTATTTTTAAAAAAGGTACTTTTTGAAAAACATACTTTTTTTACAAGGTACTTTTTTAAGAAAAATGCACTTTTCTGAGAAAAGCAACTTTATTAAGAAAAGGTACTTTATTAAGTATTTTTTTTTTTTGAAAAGCTATTTTATAAGAAAAGATACTTTTGTAAGAGAAGGTACTTTTTTAAGAAAATTTACTTTTTTAAGAAAATTTACTTTTTCAAGAAAAAGAACTCTCTCAAGGAAAGGTACTTTCTAAGAAACTGCATTTTTTAAGAAAAGAAACTTTTTTAAGAATAGGTACTTTTCTAAGAGAAGGTACATTTTAAGAAAAGTTACTTTATTAAGAAAAGGTTCTTTAATAAGAAAAAGTACTTTTTTAGAAAAGTAAAGTTTTTAAGAAAAAAGTACTTTGTTAGTTAGAGATAATTTTATTGTATTCAATATTACAATGTCAGCCAGTGCGTCACTGACTCAGTGGTGGCCAAATAATCTGTGGTCGCAAGCATTAACCGCCTAAGTCAATAATAATGCTTTCGAGAAAAATTATTTTTTATGTAAAAGTAATGAGGATTCATAATGGCTTAGGTCGGTATGTTTTTCTTAATATCTTTTTAAAAAAACTGTTGGAGAAGTGGGGATTTCACGTAAATAAAAAGTTTTATTAATAATATATTTTGATCACAAATATATTCACTATTAATAATAGAAATTTTCTTTGTAGATCCGAAATTATAGAATTTCCTTATTTAAACGATTTCTTTTTTCAATGTGTTGATTCCGTTTATATAAACCGTTTTCAAAGTGTATACACATATTTAGTACATCGTGTTTATCTCCTAATCTACCCACTGCTGTGACTAAAATTGGCTTTAATATTGTTCTCTTATCACCACCATCGCGCACTTGTACGGTGTCCAGTGTAGTTGACAGTGACTCTGAATTTATTTTCATTAGCTAAAGACGACGATTTATTTTTATATCATTTAGCTACAAGAAATTCTATTTTTTTTTTTCAGCTAAGTACATAACTACTCTAGTAGCATATACATAAATTTAAAAGTCATTGTCTTTTTTAGTTTCTTCTAAATTTAAAAGAATTTTTTTTTTATAATTTTCTATTTTTTTTTTAAATCGGAAGTTACCAATTAGGCGTAAATAAGACATGGTAATTGCTGAGTAATGCAAGTTGTAATGTTGTATTTAGTAAAATAACATATTAGTCAATATTTAATTAGCTACTGACTTTTAAATTAATATTAGAAACAAATAATGTATGAAATAAATCATTTAAAAATTGCAGCTATATGTCGCCCTGGATGCTAGACGCAAAAAATTTTATATATTTAAATAACAAAAACTAAAATTTTGTAAATCTGGATAAAGAAGGCTGAAAGCGATTTAACACAAAATTTAAATATACATCTAAATTTATAACATCACCGTTAATTTAAGCGAAATGGATTTTTTGTTTTGTAACTTTTTAATTGCCCTCTTTCTCTTGATTAACCTTCTAACTAGTGTTTATTTAACATTGTAAATCATCAGCATAACAAACCAAATACAAAACCAAAGAAAAAGAAGAAGCAAAACAAACTTTAGTTTGGTTGAGATAATAAAAAAAAAAATGCGATATAAATTCTGTGGGAATTGCGTCACTTGTTTATGGTGTTTTTTGTTTTCTCCTCATTCGGAAGCTTTTCGAACATGAATTTTATTCTATTTGTTTTTCCTTATCATTCTGAGTAAAATATTATTTTATTTAAGAATACCTTAAGTAAGAAAAATTTTAAATTGTTATTATTTTGTAAATTTGCAGAGTAATGAAGTGTTTGATTGTATTTATTTGTTAAACCCAATCAGTGCAGTTTGAATATAATGCAAATAATTTTTTTTTTTATAAACTTGTTATCTAAAATGTTTATTTACTTAATAATCATTAAGTATCAATTATATGTTAATTATTTTACTTTGTATGATGAAAAATTTTGTTATTTGATGAACATCAAATTATTTGAGTTTGTTTTGCAAAATAACTCCACGAAAGTAATTTGCGGCAATCGAAATACTTTTTTATGTATTGAATAAAAATTTTCATTAACATTTTAATTAATATGTATTGCCTAAGGGAAAAATATTTTCATTATTAAATTTTTTGGCAGCAGAACAAAACGAAAGCGGTTATAAGGAGTGGGCGCGAAGTAAATGTAACATACTTTTAGGCTTATAACCTCTAATACTTATTTGACATTTTTATAATTATTTTCTTTTAACTGGAGAGTCAACAAAACGTGCGTGAACTAGTTATTAAAATTTTGAATGAAACTCAATGCCGGCGTGTGTGCCGCCAAACGGATTCTCTGGTTATATAAAAAAAAAAAATATAATGAATAACTGATCATGAAAAGAAAATCCTTCTGCGGCAGTAAAAGTGGATTTTCAGATCATAAGAAAGCTGAAAAAATTAAACGGATTTTTTTCCAAGAATTCGAATGTCTCTTAAAGAAACGGTGCCCATTTGACAACTTCCGCGTAAGGAAAATTAAAAAGGAGGCTGGTCTGAAGACGTGCAATGTACAGAGAGTCCCGGATAGAAACTCAAGAAAAATGTTAATGCAAAAAAAACGAGCTAAATTTTTACAAGAGGATTTTATATTCAATTTTAAATGTTTGAAAGGTTGTATTTATTGCTTAGATAGAACTTACGAAAGGAATAGGCATCAAACAAACTATCACTCTGCACTCACTTTTTGACATTTATAACTAGTACTCACGTGTGAACAACGCTAACAAATTACCCAAATTTACTTTGAAAATCAGTCATCGATTCGTGCAACTTATAGACGACTTCATGATTTTTATGGTTAATATAAAAGTACATCTGAGCAAGCCATCCGTCGAACTGTGGATATATTTCATACCAAATAATCTCGCCATTGTAAACGAAAGAGTGAAAAAAGATTTAAATTTATCGGTTCGGCGTCGGTCGCAGGAAGTGTGTCTCTGTCCGTCCACTATGTTGAAAATTTTGCGCAAAGATCTTGGCCTGAGATCCTGATTATTAGATATATCACAATCAAAATATTAATAAATCATCACTCCAAAATTAAAAGGTGTAAGACCAATTTTAGTTAGAGCCCTCTCAAAAAGGAGCTTCCCGATGTTTCACTATGGTATATGTTTTTGAAAAACATTAGTGACTCACTATATATGGTCTGGATTGGACCATTTTTGAGTCGAGTTGCCATAATACTTTAAAATATTTGCTGTCAAAATAATTGCCAATCTTAGTTAAATTCGGCATATGCTTATTTTGTGTCCATTTATAAGCTCACCAATCGTGGTTGGACCTAGGACCCATTTATGAAGTTCAAGGTATATGGCATCGTATATTCAGATTACACCGACTATAAATTCTTACTCGAATAATTAGATTAAACCAAAAAAATTTTTATTCGTAATTTTATTCGAATAATTTTGTTCGACTGACAAAAAGTTAAGATATAAAAAATTATTCGAGTTATTTGAAAATTTTGTCGAATAACTCATTCAAGCCAAAAAATTAACCGAATAATTCCTTATTCGCAAAACATCAATAATAAATTATTCGAGCAAAATTTAATTTTGATTACCTAGTAATCGCATAATTTTGTTCGAGTGACAAAAATTTAGGATTTAAAAAATTGTTCGAGTTAATTGGAAATTTATGCGAATAAATCGATTAATCCAAAAAAATTATCGAATAATTTTTTATTCGTACATTACCAATTTTAAATTATCCGAATAAAATATTGTCTGATTGTTCGACTAATCGATAATTTTGTTGGAGTGACAAAAATGTAAATAATTTAAAGTTATTCGAGCTAATTGAAAATTTCTTCGAATAATTCGATTAATCGAATAATTATTTTTTCCTAAGTCATGAATTTTAAATTATTCGAGAAAAATTTAATTTTGTTCGATAATTTTGTTCGAGTGAAAAAATGTAAGAAATTTAAAATTTTTCGAGCTAATTGAAAAAATTAATCGAATAACTTTTTATTCATACGTTATATTAATATTCATAAGTCATAAATTTTAAATTATTCGATCAAAATTAAATTTTTATTGATCGAATAATCGAATAATACAAAAATTTAAGAAAAAAAATTGTTCGTTTTAATTGAATACTTTTTCTAGTAATTCGATTAATTGATTTGAAATTATTCGAGCAAAATTTAATTTTGATTGTTTCATTAATAGATAATTTTGTTCGAGTGACAAAATTGTAAGAAATTTAAAATTATTCGAGCTAAGTGAAAGCTTATGTGAATAAATCGATTAATCAAAAAAAAAGTTGTCGAATGATTCTTAATTCCTACGTTAAAAAATTGAAATTATTCCAATAAAATATTATTTTATTATTCGATTAATCGATAAAAATTATCGATTGACAAAAATGTAAGAAGTTAAAAATTATTCGAGCTAATTGAAAATTTATTCAAATAATATCGTTAATGAAGAACATTAATCGAATCATGTTTTTATTCGCAAGTCATCAATTTTAAATTATTCGAGAAAATTTAATTTTGATTGATCGATTAATTGAATAATTTTATTCGAACCACAAAATTAAAAAAAAAAAAAATTATTCGAGTTAATTGAAAATTTATTCGAATAATTCGATTAATTAAAAAATTAATCCAACATTTCTTAATTCGTAAGTCATCAATTTTAAATGATTTGAACAAAATTTAAATTTGATTGTTTCATTAATCGATAATATTGTTCGAGTGACCAAAATGTAAGAAATTTTAAATTATTCGAGCTAATTGAAATCAATTTTAAACTATTTGAGCAAAATTTAATTGGGTTGTTCGAATTATCGAACAATTATGTTCGAGTGACAAAAATTGAGAAATAAAAAATTATTCGAGCTATCTAAAAATTTTGCCAAAATAATTCATTCAATCCAAAAACTTAAAACTTAATCGAATAATTCTTTATTCGTAAATCATCAATTATAAATTATTAGAGCAAAATTTATTTTTTATTATGTCGTAATCGAATATTTTGTTCGAGTGCCAAAAATATGAGATATATAGAAAATTATTCGAGTTAAATGAAAATTTATGCGAATGAGTTATCAGTTTTAAATTATACGAATCAATTATTATTTAATTGTTCGATTAATCGATAATTTTGTTCGAGTGACAAAAATTTAAGAAATTTGAAGTTATTCGAGCTAATTGAAAATTTATTCGAATAATTCGATTAATCCAAATAACTAGTCGAATAATTTTAAATTATTCGAGCAAAGTTTAATTTTGATTGATCTAATGATTTTATTCGAGTGACAAAAATTTAAAAAAAATTATATAAGTTAGTTGAATGTTTATTCGAATAGTTCGAACAATCGAAAAATTAATCAAAAAATTTCTTTACTCGTAAGTCAGCAATTTAAATTATTCGAAGAAAATTTAATTTTGATTTTTCATTAATCGAAAATTTTGTTCGAGTACCAAAAATGTAAGAAATTTGAAATTTGAATTTATTCATGCGCCATATTCATATTCAGAAGTCGTAAATTTTAAATTATTCGTTCAAAACTAAATTTTGATTGATCGATTAATCTAATAATTTTATTCGAGAGAAAAAAATTTAAGAAAAAAAAAAATAATGCGTGTTAATTGAAAATTTATTCTAATAATTCGATTAATCGATTTTAAATTATTCGAGAAAAATTTAATTTTGATTGTTTCAATAACGACAATATTGTTCGAGTGACAAAAATGTAAGAGATTTAAAATTATTCGAGCTAATTGAAAATTTATGCGAATAAATCGCTTAATCAAAAAAAAAAAAAAATATCGAATAATTCTTAATTCGTACGTTATCAATTTTAAATTATTCGAATAAAATATTATTTTATTATCCGATTAATCGAAAACAAAAAAGTAAGAAATCTAAGGTTATTCGAATTAATTGAAAATTTATTCGAGTAATTCGACTAATCCAAAAAATTAATCGAATAATTATTTTTTCCTAAGTCATCACCTTAAATTATTCGAGGAAAATTAAATTTTGATTGATAATTAATCGAATAATTTTATTCGAGCGAAAAAAATTTAAGAAAAATAAATTATACGAGTTATTTAAAAGTTTATTCGAATAATTCGATTAATCGAAAAAATTGTCAAATTATTTCTTTATTCGCAAGACATCAATTTTAAATTATTCGGGCAAAATTTATTTTGATTGTTTCATAATCGATGATTTTGTTCGAGTGACAAAAATGTAAGAAATTTAAAATTATTCGAGCTAATTGAAAAAATTAATCGAATAACTTTTTATTCATATGCTATATTCATATTCATAAGTCATCAATTTTAAATTATTCGATCAAAATAAAATTTCGATTGATTGATTAATCGAATAATTTTATTCGAGGGACAAAAATTTAAAAAAAAAATTATTCGTGTTAATTGAATATTTATTCTAATAATTAGATCAATAGATTTAAAATTATTGGAGAAAAATTTAATTTTGGGTGTTTCAATAATCGACAATTTTATTCGAGTGACAAAAATTTAAGAATTTTAAACTTATCCGAGCTAATTGAAAATTAATGCGAATAAATCGGTTAATCAAAAAAAAAAAAGTTATCGAATAATTCTTAATTCGTACGTTCTTATTTCAGTTTTAAATTATTCGAATAAAATATTATTTTATTATTCGATTAATCGATAATTGTATTCGACTGGCAAAAATGTAAGAAATATCAAATTATTCGAGCCAATTGAAAATTTATTCGATTAATTCGATTAATCCAAAAAATTAATAGAATAATTCTTTTTTTATAAGTCATCAATTTCAATTTATTCGAGTAATATATAATTTTGATTGATCGATTAATCGAATAATTTTATTCGAGTGACATACATTAAGAAAAAAATATTATTCGAGTTAATTGAAAATTTATTCGAATAATTCGATTAATCGGAAAATTAATCAAACAATTTCTTTATTCGTAAGCCATCAATTTTAAATTATTCGAGCAAAATTTATTTTTGATTGTTTCATTAATCGATAATTTTGTTAATTTTGTTATTCGAATAATCGAATAATTTTGCTCGAGTACCAAAAATTTAAGATATAAAAAAATTTTTCGAGCTAATTAAAAATTTATTCTAAAAAAATAATCGAATCATTTTTTATTCGCAATTTTTAATTATTATTCTTGCAAAATTTAATTTCTTTTGTTCGATTAATCGAATAACGTTTCTCGAAGGATAATCCTGGCAACTTTAGAATAATTGATTTGGAACATTTCTTCTTTCTCAAGTTAACTTAAGGCTTTATTTAACTTTACGAAACTGATATAAGAATGTTGCACCATTGGAGCTAAAGGAAAACTACGGAAAAATAGCTTCAATGAGTTCATTCTATCTAAGGAAGGTTTTCAACATCAATAGCGAGCTGATTAAAGCTAAGTTAGCCAATTTCATGCAAATATATAAGCAATTGCGACCTAAAAAAGAAGGCCAGACATAATCGGTGCAATAAAAGTGTAAAGTTCAGTTCCGTGGCCTCAAGTCATAACAGCATAACTCGAGATATGTTCAATCTCCGTATCGGATTACATATTGTGTCAAATTTGTAACCCCATATCTGCTTGACAATACATCACACGGTATCATCAAACTTTTCAAATGCTCTCCATAAAAGTTAGACACATTAGAAACAACTGTTTCTCCGGTTTATTTTGCTAGGACTCTTAAGAGAACAATCAAACAACACGTATTATATTTGTGGGGAAAGGTAAAACGTTTGAACGTTACAACTTACTTTAATTATTAAACATTAACATTTTATTAAACATTTCTGAAAACTTATACCAAACACTTATACCAGATATGTATGGTCTAGTGCACTCACACACATAACTGTAAGAATTTGTTTTATTATTAAACAATTTGTATTGTGAAACTATATATTATTTTTCCCTCTTATTGATGCTCAACTATCCATGTGTAATTTTCGTTGGTTATTGTTGTGCCATGTAGTCGTGGTTGTCGTTGTTGTTGTTGCTATATTTGTTAACAACAACAACAACAACAACAACAACCGAGGCTGATAATTAACAATAAAATATGATGATATATAAACGAAATAATATTAAATTTATGCTACACAACATTCAACACTTATTCATTTGTTCAACGTTTGTTTGTATGTATGGTCGGTCATTCGAACATACGGAAACGGATATGAAAAAATATGTACAATATTTAATTGTTATTTTTAGCATGTACATAAATTGCACAATGACTGAGCAATTCGCTTATAGAAACAAATTGGTAGAAATATGAGCTTTGTGTGCATAAATAATTATGATTAATTAATTTATATGTTTTTTAATCACAACATTAATAATTTGTGTAAAGTTGTATTGGTCAGTGATTATATGAACTCGTTTAAAAAGCCTTATTATAATAAAAAGATCGAAGAGAAATTATTAGTAGATATTCATTTTAAAAATTTTGCATCTGAGCGGAGTCATTGATTTTCGTGAAAGGTGAAATAAATTCATCACCCGCAAATAGCTCAGTGATTGTATTTTTTTTTCCAATTTTCGGATGTTAATTTTTTGTAACCGACTTTCTATCGATAATTCGAATATCGGATGCTATATTTATATGGGGATCCGATCCTGACTATATTTGATAAGGTCACTTTTTTTTGCAAAACCATATACAAATCAAATATGAGAAAATCTGTGCAATAATATTGTTTTTCATAGATAGTGAAATTCCTACAAGGTATATTTTTATAATACTGATTAATGGGTGTTATGAACTCAAACAAACCAAATTCGACTAAGATATATATGATAATTTGGGTCTTATGGATATTTGAGTCGATTTCACAGGGTCAATTGTATGGGGACTAGGTCTGAACATGCACCGATTTTTACCAATAACGTTCGTCTTATAGCTGATGAAAGCTTACACACCAAATTTCATAGAAATATATTCATATTTGCGACCTGTAGTTTGATTAAAAGGTTTACATGAACACACAGACGTACGGACAGACGGACGAACATCGCAAAATCGATTCAACTTTGATGAGGCAATAACTGGATATAGAAGACAAGCATAATAGGCGGGGCGTTTCATGTCAAGTGGTCCAACCATAAAACCCATGTCTTCCGATTGGAATGAAATTTGCACCAAGGTTAGTCATATTGGATAGTAGTTTAGACGCAATTTTTCAGCAAGATCGGTCCAGAACTCTCTGAGTTAGAGGGGGTCAAAATTTGACATTTTGACCACACAGGTATTTTTTCTCACCCATGTAACT
This sequence comes from Cordilura impudica, assembly GCA_963682025.1. Lineage (NCBI taxonomy): Eukaryota > Metazoa > Arthropoda > Insecta > Diptera > Scathophagidae > Cordilura > Cordilura impudica. The sequence goes on along the minus strand of OY821518.1, from coordinate 39,261,809 downwards.
TTTTACCTATTGTTCTTAGCAAAATTTGTCCCAAATAGTTTAGATAGCTATTTCTTTAGTCTTTCGGAAAAAAATTAAAAAAAAATAAAAAATTTGTTGACTTTTTTTCAAAATCAAAAATTTTTTGAAAAGCTTCAGTTATTTATTACATGAAAGATGAAAAAGTGGAACACAAAAGTGTGGCAATCATATCCCGCGATTTAAAACATGATACCATTATAGTTTATGAGTACCACTAATACTAAAATACCTAAAATCTAAATTTACAGTAGAGAAGGTATACTACGTTTCGGACGTAGCTCGTCAAGTATAGCCTTCAGTGCTCTCATCAAGATCGCATCTTAGATGCGACTGCTTTATTCCATTGGGCAATGAATTATTGTAAAGAAATTAAAATAGTTTTTAGTAGCAAAGACGATCATGAGAAAACATTGAAAACGCTGAAGAACAGATTCGATGCTGCGATAACAATCGATGTCACCGCTCAATACCATGCTTTTATACAGCTTGTCGATGGAAGACCCAAGTTTTCTGCCTCCACTCAATGCGAGTTCTTTCTAAAGCCAAAAAAGAAACCAGCAGCGAAATCAACAGCTGAACCTAGTAACGGCAAGAAACGATTGGTAAAAAAGCAGCAAATAAACTCGATTAATAAGCTGGATGAAAGACTGGGTATTTAAAAATGTACAAAACTTAAATACTTCATCAGCTACAATAAAACAATTAAAAAAATAGTTATGTATGTTATAAATGGACCTAATGTGATTAGATAAAATGTTATTAAATTCTGTATTTTTTTATTTTTATTATTATTATTATTATATATTAATTTAATTATTATTACAAATAAATTAAAAAAAAATTAAATTTTCAACATTTCTATAGAAAAAAAAGTGATTTTTTTTCCTCAGGTTAACATATTGCGGGTATTACAGTATCGAAGGTATAAAATTTTAGTTAGGTATGTTACATACCGCCGGAAAAGTTAATTTGTATAGTTTCTCAGTGTATGCTTTATTTTTAAGGTTTTGGAAACACTTACACACTAATAGGAAAAAATTCAAATTAGTTCATATGCTAAAAATTGAAAAACCATTGTCTTGAGATACAAAACATTTTTTTTATAGATATCCCACTCACATCCCACTAAGCGACCAAAAAGCTCTTAAAGGAAAAAACCTAAGCTTTCTTTTGAGCCCAAAAAAAAATTCCTATTTTGAAAAAAGTCAAAAAAATTTAAATTTTGAAAAAAAAGTCAAAAAATTTTTTATATTTTTTTAAAAATTTTTTTTCCAAAAAACTGAAGAAATAGCTATCTAAACTATTTGGGACAAATTTTGCAAAGAACAATGGTAAAAAGTTACATAGATGAGAAAAACTCCTGTTGGGTCAAAATGTCAAATTTCGACCCCCTCTAACTCAAAGAGTTCTGGACCAATCTTGTTGAAAAATAGGATAACATTGGTGCAAATTTCATCCCGATTGGAAGACATCGGTTTTAAAAGTTGGTATTGTATTTGTGCCATGCAGATATGAAAAAGTTCATATCTGATATAATTTTTATGTGGGGACTAGCTAAACTAATGGATTGATAATGAGTAATCATGACAAATCATGAATGATCATGACTGATCAATAATAAAATGATTTACTTTTCTTAAAATCATATATAACTAGTTTTTAATAAAATGTATGAAATATTTTTGTTTTTTGATAGGCTAAAGTGAGGATGATCAATCAATTTTATATGGGGACTATGACTAAAATGGTCCTACATTTTGGACTTCTGATAAGTGGTTATAATTCACACACATACACCCAATTTTATCTATATATATTAGGGTGGCTCAATTATTTTTACTACTTCGGTTCATCGCGATTCTGGTGCTATGGGCCATAACAAGTCTATTTGCCCAAGGAACCATACCTCTAAAATCATTTTCGAGCCTGCCAAAATTTTGATATTTTGATATTTTCATGATATTTTCCATAATACCCATTAAAATGTAAAAAAATTATTGATAATGTATATACCGGGGGTTTTTTGGGTCGGAAAATCCATTTTAACATTTAGTTTTATTTTTAACAGCCGACAGGGGGCGTTTTCGTGCATTTTTGTGGATTTTTTTCACCTTTTTGGGGAAAATTGACAAAGTTATTGCACAAATTGACGAATCTTTGACTTTCCCATATTTAAAATAGCCTTAAATATTTAGCGCTGCAAATTATGTGGGGTACCCATTTACGACCTATATCGATTTTATTCAATTTAAGTCAAAAAATTCGTTTCTTATATTTGTTCATTCAAAGAGTAAATAAATAAATATTTTTGGTAGTCAAAAACATCAGCACAAACTCATTATACTTTGATCAAATAGTTGTAACGGGTATACAAATTTCGTAGCCAATTCTTTCGTGGAATATACGTAAGTTTCCTTTATTTTTTGAAAATATTTTAAGCACAGATTTTTCAAGTTTTACGTAACCGATCAAATATTTGTTAAACACTATTATCTTTTATTAGAATACGCTTTCCATGACAGGATCGGGCGAAAAACGAGAAAAAATCGGCGTAACTCTTCTACAGTTAAAAAACAGATATTCGTCTATGACAATTATAATTTCGCTAAGCCATTAAAAACGCAAGATTTTTTTGTTTATATTGGCAGTATATTTAATTTCAGTGCTTCGACTTCTTGACACGTGGAGTATAACCAAACACACACTATAATGAGGAAAATACTACAAATACAACGACCAAAACAACAAGAACAATTACAACTATCAAACACAGGAAACAAAATTTAGAATAACAACAATAAAAGGAGCACCATGGAAAAATCATATTTTTTTCAAGAGTATTGTTACATTTTGATTCGAATCTGGGGACTTATTTAACCGATTTTGATAGAGTAAAATAATAAGCTGTTCGGGATATCAATGAATCATTTTCACTAAAAATTAGCATCCCGGCTGGCCTGTTGATGACGTGGACGTTATTTCCACAGACGGACATTGCTATATCAACTCCGTTTGTTATAGGGATCGAAAATATATAAACTTCGTATCGCATTATTTCGTAGAATACAAAAATCTGTCTTTAATTTATGAAACTAATTTTTGTTACAAGATTTTAAATTTTCTTCAAATTGATTTATTTAATTTAATTTCTAATTGCTTTTTACTTTTTACTTTTTCCATGCTTTCATTTAAACTAGCAGTTTCCAGCCCTTGAAATTCGAGTGCAAATTCTAGGAAATTTTATTTTTTTGTTAAATAAAGACCCTAAAGTTATGCTAATCAATTATAGCCAATTCAAAAATCAACACAAAAAACAAACTCATTTTTATTACAAACACATTAACAAAATTAATAGCATTGTATAATTTTATGTATGTGTTAGTAGCAACTTTAAATGCAATTTACTCAAAATAAAGGAAAAAATATAAAAATTAGTAAATCTGCAAAACGGCTAAAAAGAAATACCTTTCAAATAATATACGTTTGGTCAAAATCGGGATAAAACGGTAGAACAAAATATCATTCACAAGAAATCGTCTAGCCTATTAATATTATAGATTTCTTTGTCTGTTTGTTTGAGGTAAATTTTTGTAACTAACTTTTCATCAACTACCTGACTAATTAGAACTTTGAAACTTTCAGTATTCACGTAAAGTGGATGATAATGCATTATTTAATTACTCTCTAAAAGATTTGATTATTTTTCTCGCGGTTTAAAGACATGTTTTCAAAATTTTGTTTTGCTCAACTCTCTTTGTCTGTTTGTTTGCTTCGTTTAGACGAATTTTTGCAACTGAATTTTCACCAACTTCCTGAATACCTAGAGCTCTCAAGCTGTCAGCGTTCAGTTAAGTTGGATGACAATACGTACGAAAATTATAGTCGGTGTAGACCATTCGCTTAGACAGACAGGGTCTTAAGTCCAATTAATTGGATATAGTGAATAAATATAAACTCAATTTGAGTGGCATTGTTAATATTATTTTTGCCTTTAGATATGAAAAAGTTAATATCGGATACCATATTTATATGAGGACTAGGTCGAAAAAGTCACTTATTTATCAAAAAAACATATATTTAAGTGAAAATCGGGAAGCAGATTTATATGGAGGCTATGACTAAGGAGTCTACTGGTTTTATTTTTGGACTACTAATTAATCGATGTAATAAACATACACAAACTTAATTTGACCGAGATATATATAATAATTTGGGTTTCAATTTAAGTCAATCTCATGGGGGTCAATGGCGTTCGTCATATGGTCGACAGAAGATTATATACAAAATTTCTCCAATATATGTGATCCTGCATAAGAAAACCCACCTAGTGTGTCAAAACAAGTTTTTGAGTAAAGCGAAATTAACTTTCCTCTTGCGTCTTTTACTTAACTGCATTTTTACATTACTTTCCGATGTTTTTGAGACTTGTGCGATGTTTCATATGAAAATTGAAGGTTTTTTACATACAAATCGAAAACAAAGTGAACTCATGAAATTTGACGCACTAGGTGGGTGTGTGACACACATATATATATATATATATACATTAGGGTGGCCCTTAATAAAAAAAGTGTTCAAACTCCCGGTCGCACCCCGTAGAAATATGCGAATAGAAAAAAAAGGTGAGAAATACAAAGTTTTAGGCCAATCAAAAAACATTTAGAGGTGGATCAACGCGATTGAAAATTTCAAGATTAATATAATAATATAAAACTAAAAGATCCCAGCCCTCGAAATTCGAGTGCAAATTTTTTTTTTCATTTAATAAATTATTTTATAAGACCCTAAAGGTATGCTAATCAAGTTTCGCCAATTCACAATTCAACACTTTTTATTGTCTTGATGGTAATACAAAACGCTAATGTAAAGTTGATTGTGCACGTATAACTTTCCTCAAACTCAAATGATTTAAACAGTTAATCTGTACATTAACTTACGTGTTGCATAATGTAAAGTTGATTGTGCACGCATAATTTTCATCAAACTCAACGAATTTAAACAGTTAGTAGCTCAAAAGAAAGAGCTTGATCCACTGAGTGTTCTGAGAGTGAAACGTCAAAGATCCATTCATTAGAAGAGGAGCTATGAGAATTCTAATTGCTTGAGTGAATATGTCCCATAAGAAATGTACAGGGAAAAATCGTGTTTGAGTATAACTTGAGTAAGGTGGGTGTCCAAACTACGTTTGAACAATATAATTATTTTCTTTTTTTTTATTATAAAATTTATATCGCTTACTTAAAATTTAAGTAACTTATCGATAACACTCATGAATTGTAATCTTTATTTATTAGTACTCGTTGGATTTGGGTAACTTTTTGAAACAATAAAATTTATCTAAATCCCTTCCTTTGTAAGTTTAATCGATGCTCTTTAAACATTGTACAGACACTTGGATTTACACACTTGAACGGTGAGAACATACCTTAATTAATAAAAACCCATTTTGAATTGTTACTAATTGGAGTTTGTGTTATTTCTTTAACCCTAATCCAAACTCCCTCACCTTCTAACCCGTAATCCCAATTTTTAATTTATAATTTCCCAAATTATAAATAAGAAATTATTTAACCCTTTAAACTTAGCAAGGTGCAGCTAAATTAAATTAAAATTTATTGAGGCAGCTAGAAGCCACCCTAATCTAACCACCCGAGAACTCGACGGTGCTCAACCATTCTTATTTGGCGAAGCTGTCATCTTTAAATTACATGGTCTTTCGAACCGGAGTAAATTTCAATGATTGATGACATATCTGTATCTAAATAACTTTCATAAAAAAATGAAGGAAATCGGCCTGATAGAATGGCCAGACAGACTGACTTTAGTTTTCATAAATTTTTTTAATATATAAGATTAAAGAAAAGCAATACTTATTGCAAGTCGTAAGTGATTACAGAAAACAATTTGAATCGCACACTAAATCATCCTTAAATACACCAAAATAAATAGAATTAATTTTATATTTCATATTCTTTTGAATAAATTGTCTTTTAGTAGCTTTGGGTCATTTCTGGGTCTTCTTATTTTATTCAGAAAAATATAGATAGTTTTTATACATAAAATTATTTTATAACAAAATTGGTTAAAAGTTGTTTTAATTTATATTCGCGAGCAATAAGCAGATAATTGCACCAAAGATATATCATAATGGATTATTTTGATACCAAGAGCGCTGAAGGTTAAATAAATAAAAATTAACCGAATTATTTTTCTTAAATTCTAAATAGTGGTTTCATCGAGTTTAATAGAAAAACTCGTTATCGGTAATTTTTATTTAAAAATATCTTAAAATCCAAACCTGGCCTTGGCATATAATGGGTTAACGTTCTCGGATTTATCTCAAATTTTAGGAACGGAAGTTCTACACATTGAGTTATTATATTTTAGGTGTCGCATCTAAAAATTCAATAGAACTTACAAAATATTTGGATTTTTTGAATGAATTGTTTTTTACTAGCTTGGGGTCATATGTGACCCCAATTACAAAAGGGTTAATGGGATCACAATATCTTTTTCCGAAACTCTAGGCTATTAAGATAAAATATAAAATTTAAAAGTAAAAAAGTAATAAATTTTTGATACAAAGTATTTAGAAATAGTACATTTACAGAACATTTTACAAAAATCCAAATTTTCTCGAAATCCACAAAAATAAAATCCTTGCCAAAAAAATTCTGGCAAAGAGATTTACTCAAAAATTCACACGGTTAATCTGTAGCAGGCATTTAACAAAACCGTAAAATTTTAGATCCAGTTCTTTAAATTTTGTTTCAGAAAATTTTCTAAAACTTGAAAAAGGAGTTTTCAAAATTTTATCAAAAAATTTCCAATTTCGGTCTCAATGCGCAATAGGTTAACAACGTGATAATAAAACAATACTTCATATCTGAGTACTTATAAGTATAGAAACCAAAAAGAAATTATGGCTTTTTTTTATTAAGGGCCACCCTAGTGTCCATGTAAATAGACAGACGTACAGACAACCATATAGCCAAACAGACGGATGGACGGTTCAGAAAGTGATTCTGAGTCGATCATTATAATTAAAAATAGGCCTATATCAAATATTGTCGGTAGTTACAGACATCAGCACAAAATCATTAATTTTTTTCTCGCGTTTCTGATGTTTATAATTTCCAAAAATATATCTTTTATTACCCCGATCAACTCAGAATCATTTTTAGAGTCGATTTAGCGATGTTCGTCTGTCCGTCCGTTTGTGTGTCCATGTAAAGCTTGTAATCAAACTACAGATCGCAAATATGAATATATTTTATTGGCCATAGGATGAACGCTGTTGAAATAGGTGAAAATCGGTTCGTGTTCAGACCTAGTCTCCATACAAGTGACTCCTATGAGATCGACTTAAATTGCCATAATATCCAAATTACCATATAGATCTCGGTCAAATTGAGTATGTGTATGATATTACATCCATTTATCAGTAGTACAAAAATAAACCCTATAGGAGAATTCTTAGTCAGAGCCCCCATATGAAGCTGATTCCCGATCTTAATTTAAATCTATAAATAAACAAAACTATTGATTGCACAGTTTTTTCTGAAATTAGGTTTGTATATGACTTAGCAAACAATAAGTGACCTTACCAAATATAGTCAATATCGGTCCATTTTTTGACCTTGTCGCCATACAAATATAGCATCCGATATGAACTTTTTCATATCGGAAGGCCAAAATATTAACAACAATGCCACTTAAGTTTGGTTTATGCTTATTTGCAATATCTAATTAATTAAACCTACAACACTTTCTTTGAACTCCTGGTATAGAGTATCGCATAGTTGGTCTCAGCCGACTATAAATGTCTTACTTGTTATACTCTCTAGACCACTGTGTATATCAGTTTGTCATTCCATTTGCTACGTCTTGAAAAATAAATTTGCGACCCCATAAAGTATATATATGCTTGATCATTATAACAACTCGATTCGATATAGCGGTGTCCGTCTGTCCATTCGTCCATCTGTCCGTCTGCCTGTTGAAATCATGCTCATTCGCAAAATTCACCATTTTCCTGGTTACTCTTAGGAGAATATTGCATTTCATTATTTGCAGCAGGTTAGTATTTAAACGCAGCACAATAGATCACTTTGGTCGCAGTACTTCGAACACCTCTTTATTATTATACAATAGTATTTAAACTGGATAGGGCCAAGATATGATCTAAGATATGGAGACACCTCCAGCAAATGTTAGAAATTCAGTGTATTTGTTGTAATAATTTTTTAGTATTACTTTAATCAAATTGTTTACTTTTCCAAATATTTTGTTTGTATAAATAGTGCAATAAGTCCAGATATTATAGTAAACGTAAAACATGGCTGGAGGGTATCAAAGATTCAGCATACTTACTTGTTTTTGTTTGTTGAGGTTTTTGTTTTTAATAAACCATCACTCAACAACAATATGAGAAATTATTTATTTATAAGCAATTTACATTTTTTGATAACATTCTTTTTTGTTTTGCTTTTCTTTCCAGCCACTTCATCATTACTGCCATATTTAACCATACATATGCAATCGATTGGTTTGACTGTCGAAGAAATTGCCATAATATATTTGGCTCTGCCATTTACGACCTTTTTAAGTCCACCTATAACAGGTAAATTGAAAAAAATAATTTATAATTTTACAGTATCAAAAAAATCAAAAATAAAAAAATGTAAAGATGAATTGGAATAAAATTTCGAAAATCTTTACATTAAAAATTTCTAGAGCAGCCGACTCTCTGGTAGATAAGCCAATTTTTTATCTAGTAAATTTACATTATCTTCCGCTATAGTTGTCTAAAGTTTTGTAACCATCATTTTTGTTTAAACAGTGAATAATAAATCAAACAGAAAACATGTTTTCCCGTTCGTCTCGACTTTCATAACAAGTTATCTTAAATATTAGCGAGGGTACGAGTATGTAAAAAAACATTTACTTCATACGCACATACGTATCGTGTCCTTCATGTTTGTATGTGTCTTGTGTGCTTTTCGTTACAACTGTCATATTTTGTGTTTACCTGTCAGTACATATTTTGTTTTTCTTTGTTTTTAATATCTGGCATAAAATATTTATAAAGACGTGTTGCCATCTTTAATAAGTGGTTTTGGTTAGTGAATACGTTAACATTCAAATAAACTACAGTTTGAAGTTGCTCAGATTTTATAGACAGAGGAATGAATATAAGATCATGAATTCCCATTTTGTAAATTGTTTTCTTTTTTTTGCACTGGAATTTTGATTATGCTTAAAAGCAATCATTAGGGATACACGAACTATATCCCCTTGAACAGGGTTGTAAATGTTAATGTACGAAAATAATATACAGACATAAGTTATTAAACTTAATATCCTAGTAATATTTAATACCCACAGAATTTTATTCCAATATTTTATAAAAATTTTATAATTTTTTTATACGAAAATACATACTTTTTTTTTAACGTATTAAACTTAACTGCAATTCTTAAACTAAAACGTAGTAATAAACTTAAATGCCAAAGCTAAAACAAAACAAAATGTGTCCTAAGAACAGCCATTTTAACAAGGCTGTGAGCTATCTAGACCAAAAGTTTCATACATTGCTTCTGTAAAAAATTTTCTCAAGAGTGGAGTTGGTATTCGTATTCTCTATCTAGGAAAAATCTGGACTTTGAGGGGCCACTTAAGGGTAAGGATTATATGTTTTTTTTTCAAAGTAATGATCTAATAATTTTGTAGAGTTTATTGGACCCTTTTCGAGGTCATTGTGTGGGCGGTGAGAAATTCAATGTCAGGGTGAAAGTACTAGGCCGGTATAGTAAAACGTCCAAAGAGTTAGGCATTCTCAGGCCAAACAAATTTTTATGATCTGTTTATCCCTTATCTTGTTGTCTGCTTAGTTTTTCAGCTATAACTCAATTACCACTGATGATTTCTATTGCATTCTTCAGCAAAAGTGGAGCTAAGGCTTAAAAAATAACCTATAATATAAATAAGCAAAGCGATTTCTTGTGACCCATATAAAAATTTTGGTTACAAACCGATTTTTACCAAACGTACCACATTTGAAAAGTATTTCTTTTTAGCTGTCCACCATATTAACAGATTTACACCGTCTGGAACATTTTTTCGAGTAATGCTCATTTAAAGTTGCTACTAGCACATACATAAAAGACATACTGTGTGTGTGTTTTTTATAAATATCAAAAGCCATATGTTGTAATGTGAATTGGCTAAAATTGATCAGCATACCCTTAGGCTCATATAAAACTATTTATTAACAAACCCATTTATATAACTTCTGTGTGTTCAACAAATATTTATAATGAAATTTAATGATTTTTATTTAAAAAGCGTTGAATTGTGAATTGTCTAAAATGTAAGAAATACCATAAAAAATACTGATGTATGTTTGATTTAATATAAAAATATTACTCATTCGTATACATATTTTCTACTTTTCTAATAAATAATATTTGTACGCCTTGAATATGTTATTTTATTACAAAAGTTTATGAAAAAAAGGAAAAAATGGAAATTAGATGGAGATTTCGTTCGATAGAATTCGTATAACTTGATTTGCTGAAGAATGATAGTTGGTCCTACCGACTGTAATTTTCCTACTCTTTTAAACGAAAAAGGTAGCTTCTGTTCAAATCGAAACCACTTGATATTGAGCCATGAAAAATTTAGACCAAAAACTGTCTTTTTTGGGGTTCGTAATATTTGTTTCTAAAATATTAGTTGATAGAAATTATTTTTTTTTGCATTACTACAACTTCGTATAGTGGGCGTTTGAGTTAAGCAACTAAATAAATTGTAGTTTCTTGCTATGCAAAGCGCAGCATCGTTTGGCAATAAAGAGCGATCAGACCGCATAAATTTTAGATCTTTTATTTCGATATATAAGTCAATTGACCCAACTAATTTAAGTAAGGAAATGCTGTAACACCTTTCACCTTTGCGTCGTTCAACAAAACATACTATCAACCTTACTAAACAACCACATACCCTTCAACAAAATCAGTCAAACCACTCAAATGATAAACACCGATCACAAGGAGTCTAACCACGTAAACAGATATACAATCATCATCACACCAACACAATCGATCACACCATATAAACTACATAACAAAACCATCATTTAAATACAGCAAATATACACACGCAATCACACATTAATAGAACCAACCGACCAACAATTCAATTATAAATTATATTTGTACCATACTAATTTTTAATTCTCACTTAGTTAAGATATTAAATTGGATAAGAAGACAAAGTTGAGTTGAGTGAAGTAACTAAGTTTCGATATGAAACAACGTGGGCACACATTACTAAAAAGTAAATTATCCATTTTTAAAGACAATCGGTACCGGTTGTCATACATTTTACTTCAGCGGCTTCACGGCTGTCTGCTCCCGATTATTCCAGCGGTTTCGCGACTGTCTGCTTCCGATTACTCCTGCGGCTTCACGGTTGTCTGCTCTCGATTACTCCAGCGGGTTCGCGGCTATCTGCTCCCGATTACTCCAGCGACTTCACGGCTGTCTGCCACCGATTACTCCAGCGGCTTCGCGGCTGTCTGCTCCCGATTACTCCAGCGGCTTCGCGGCTGTCTGCTCTCGATTACTCCAGCGGCTTCGCGGCTATCTGCTCCCGATTACTCCAGCGGCTTCACGGCTGTATGATTCCGATTACCTCAGCGGCTTCGCGGCTGTCTGCTCCCGATTAATCCAGCGGCTTCGCGCCTGTCTGCTCCTGATTACTCCTGAGGCTTCACGGCTTGCTGCTCTCGATTACTCCAGCGGCTTCGCGGCTGTCTGCTCTCGATTACTTCTGCGGCTTCACGGTTGTCTGCTCTCGATTACCCCAGCGGCTTCGCGGCTATCTGCTCCTGACTACTCCAGCGACTTCACGGCTGTCTGCTCCCGATTACTCCAGCGGCTTTGCGGCTGTCTGCTCCCGATTAATCCAGCGGCTTCGCGCCTGTCTGCTCCCGATTACTCCAGCGGCTTCACAGCTGTCTGCTCCCGATTACTCCTGAGGCTTCACGGCTTGCTTCTCTTGATTACTCCAGCGGCTTCGCGGCTGTCTGCTCTCGATTACTCCAGCGGCTTCACGGCTGTCTGCTCCCGATTACTCCAGCGGCTTCACATTTGTCTGCTCCCGATTACTCCTGAGGCTTCACGGCTTGCTGCTCTCGATTACTCCAGAGGCTTCGCGGCAGTCTGTTCTCGATTACTTCAGCGGCTTCGCGGCTGTCTGCTCCCGATTACTCCAGCGGCTTCACGGCTGTATGATGCCGATTATTCCAGCGGCTTCGCGGCTGTCCGCTCCCGATTAATCCAGTGGCTTCGCGGCTTTCTGCTCCCGATTACTCTTGCGGCTTCACGGCTGTATGATTCCGATTACTCCAGCGGCTTCACGGCTGTCTGCTCTCGATTACTCCAGCGGCTTCACGGTTGTATGATCCCGATTACTCCAGCGGCTTCGCGTCTGTCTGCTCCCGATTACTCCAGCGGCTTCACGGCTGTCTGCTCTCGGTTACTCCAGCGGCTTCGCGGCTATCTGCTCCCGATTACTCCAGCGGCTTCACGGCTGTCTGCTCCCGATTACTCCTGCGACTTCACGGCTGTCTGCTCTCGGTTACTCCAGCGGCTTCGCGGCTGTCTGCTCCCGATTAGTCCAGCGGCTTCACGGCTGTCTGCTCTCGGTTACTCCAGCGGCTTCGCGGCTCTCTGCTCCCGATTACTCCAGCAGCTTCACGGCTGTCTGCTCTCGGTTACTCCAGCGGCTTCGCGGCTATCTGCTCCCGATTACTCCAGCGGCTTCATGGCTGTCTGCTCCCGATTACTCCAGCGGCTTCACGGCTGTCTGCTCTCGGTTACTCCAGCGGCTTCGCATCTATCTGCTCCCGATTACTCCAGAAGCTTCACGGCTGTCTGCTCCCGATTACTCCAGCAGCTTCACGGCTGTCTACTCTCGATTACTCCAGTATCTGCTCCCGATTACTCCAGCGGCTTCACGGCTGTCTGCTCCCGATTACTCCAGCAGCTTCGCGGTTGTCTGCTCTTGGTTACTCCAGCGGTTTCACGGCTGTCTGCTCCCGATTACTCCAGCGGCTCCACGGCTGTCTGCTCTCGGTTATTCCAGCGGCTTCGCGGCTGTCTGCTCCCGATTAGTCCAGCGGCTTCACGGCTGTCTGCTCCCGATTACTCCAGCGGCTCCACGGCTGTCTGCTCTCGGTTATTCCAGCGGCTTCGCGGCTGTCTGCTCCCGATTAGTCCAGCGGCTTCACGGCTGTCTGCTCTCGGTTATCCCAGCGGCTTCGCGGCTGTCTGCTCCCAATTACTCCAGCGGCTTCACGGCTGTCTGCTCTCGGTTACTCCAGCGGCTTCGCGGCTGTCTGCTCCCGATTACTCCAGAGGCTTCACGGCTGTCTGCTCTCGGTTATCCCAGCGGCTTCGCGGCTGTCTGCTCCCAATTACTCCAGCGGCTTCACGGCTGTCTGCTCTCGGTTACTCCAGCGGCTTCGCGGCTGTGTGCTCCCGATTACTCCAGCGGCTTCACGGCTGTCTGCTCCCGATTACTCCAGCGGCTTCACGGCTGTCTGCTCCCGATTACTCCAGCGGCTTCACGGCTGTCTCCTCTCGGTTACTCCAGCGGCTTCGCGGCTGTCTGCTCCCGATTACTCCAGAGGCTTCACGGCTGTCTGCTCCCGATTACTCCAGCGGCTTCGCGGCTGTCTGCTCCCGATTACTCCAGAGGCTTCACGGCTGTCTGCTCTCGGTTATCCCAGCGGCTTCGCGGCTGTCTGCTCCCAATTACTCCAGCGGCTTCACGGCTGTCTGCTCTCGGTTACTCCAGCGGCTTCGCGGCTGTGTGCTCCCGATTACTCCAGCGGCTTCACGGCTGTCTGCTCCCGATTACTCCAGCGGTTTCACGGCTGTCTGCTCCCGATTACTCCAGCGGCTCCACGGCTGTCTGCTCTCGGTTATTCCAGCGGCTTCGCGGCTGTCTGCTCCCGATTAGTCCAGCGGCTTCACGGCTGTCTGCTCTCGGTTATCCCAGCGGCTTCGCGGCTGTCTGCTCCCAATTACTCCAGCGGCTTCACGGCTGTCTGCTCTCGGTTACTCCAGCGGCTTCGCGGCTGTGTGCTCCCGATTACTCCAGCGGCTTCACGGCTGTCTGCTCCCGATTACTCCAGCGGCTTCACGGCTGTCTGCTCCCGATTACTCCAGCGGCTTCACGGCTGTCTCCTCTCGGTTACTCCAGCGGCTTCGCGGCTGTCTGCTCCCGATTACTCCAGAGGCTTCACGGCTGTCTGCTCCCGATTACTCCAGCGGCTTCACGGCTGTCTGCTCTTGGTTACTCCAGCGGCTTCACGGCTGTCTGCTCCCGATTACTCCAGCAGCTTCGCGGCTGTCTGCTCTCGATTACTCCAGTATCTGCTCCCGGTTACTCCAGCGGCTTCACGGCTGTATGATTCCGATTACCCCAGCTGCTTCACGGCTGTCTGCTCCCGATTGCTGCCGAACGGTCTATCTTGCTGAAGCTATTGCTACCGTTAACCGAGTCACCATGATTGACGAACGACTAACATTGCCGAAGCTGGTGTCGAAACCTATCGATCCACCAATATTGATGCAGCTATCACAGTCCATTACCGAGCTCCCGATATTGCCGAAGCTATCGTTGTCGCTTACCGAGCCATCAATATTGCCGAAGCTAATGCCACCGCCTACCGTATGACTGATATTGCCGAAGAAGGTGTCGCAATCTACTGAGCCACCGATACTGCCGAAGCTAGTGTCGTAATCTACTGAGCCACCAATATAGCCGAAGCTATCACTGTCGCTTATCGAGCCACCAATATAGCCGAAGCTATCACTGTCGCTTACCGAACCACCAATATTGCCGAAGCTATCGCTGTCGCTTACCGAGCCACCAATATTGCCGAAGCTATTGCCGTCATCTCCTTTAGTCTCTTTCCAGAATCAGAAACATGTATGTTCCGTTTATAATAAGCAACCGATGTTGATAGCTTTGGAAAAGGCAATGCTTTTTGAAGGTCGAAAGTACAGATATTGTGCTCACCAGAGTCTCGTGCTTGCTGTGCTCTTTTTAAAAAAGTTTAATATGTGCGATAACGCCACTATCGTGTATATTATTATTTTTTTAATTTTTACCACGGCCGGTAATCACAGCAAATACCTCCTCCCGTCTTTACCGCCAGTTGCCATATAAAAATAGAATCCATCATATCGGCAGGCAACAAATTTGATTTATGCTTATTGTCTATAACCAATTAGTAGGATCTGCACCCTTTTCTTTATCGTATGTTACTTGATTTTTATTTTTATAAACCATTTTTGGTACCAATTAGGTATCAAAAAATTATTCAAAAAATTTTGGTTTTGCAAATTCAGTAAAAGGCAAAATAACACAATCGGCGATCATATTGATCATATTGAGTATATGAAAAACAAACATGTTTGACAACTTATCTCTTTTTCATCTATTGAATATATTTTATTTAAGAATATAACCCATATTATAACTCTAGCAAATCAGACTGATGCGTTATTCAGATCGTGTTTGATCTACATTTAGAACGAAAAATATTTGTCTATTTTTATAAAATCTAAAAAAAAAAGAATACCAAGCAGTGGAATTCAACCAAATATTAACATATGTCACAACTTATAGAAATTTTCTTCCGTGTAACTCGGGTTTGGAAAATAATCCACCAATATTATTTATCATGTACGTATAGTTTTAACTACCATTCTTAGCGTAATTTAACCATGGCACAGATAATGTGAACATAATCACATAATCGTTTTTGTAAGTGAGTTAATTAAAATTTGCTTTCAATAAATTTATCTTTTAGCCACACAAAACGGATGATTGATTCTATTGAAATCCGACACTTGAAATCATTATTAGATTTTAGCATTCAAATGTGTAAATAGCAACACTAAACGACATATGATTAAGTATAAGAAATGATTTGACCTAGAAACGTGTTACTGTTTGGCATTCAAGCAAAGAAACATTTATTATTTTTATTGAATTTTTTGAATGTATGTATTTAATGGACCAAATTTACTTATCCAACAAAACTTGCCTGACCTGAAATCATTGTACGATTTCGTTTCGACATATTCCAAATAGTTCAAAAACTAGCTACAATTAGTACAAAGTCTATTTCAAATGGAAACCACTTGCAATATAGTTACTGTTATCAACTAGTCCATCCTACAAGTCATTTGCAGCTGTAGCCTTAAACGCACACACAGACACACATAAACTTAATAAATGGAAATTATTGCAGAAATTCTAATTAGGAAAGTGTTAAGTTAAAACTTCCAATGGGTTCGTAAGCACAATTTAATCACAGCTACGAAATGGAATTGTAAATTTTACATTTCGTGTTTAATGCATGTGGTAAGTACGTAAGTAGCGAATTAATTATTTATTCATTTTCACAATGCGCATACAGTATTGCGCAAAGTGAAAGCAACAACAGTACTGTAAACATAAAAATATATACCGCAGAATTTTTTGTTTAGAAAAAAAAGTATTTTAAAGCTGGCCACAAATTCGCAATAATGTTACTAAATTTTGTTTCAAAAATTCAAAACTACACTGTATTCTTAATCAGATCAGTTTCTGGCATTTCATGGCCTTCATCAGCGATTTCTATACGAAATTTTGGCTAATTAGGGCTGCCGTGAGATTTGAACCTGCGTCTCGTACTTGCACTTTTTGGTCAGCGCTTTAACAGACTCATCTAAATTCAGGCATACGAGCAGTGTGGTTAAGAATAAGTTTTCATACAGCTAAATTATACACACCATACAGCTAAATTTTGTTTGATTATTTTCAAATTCCAATTCTGACTTAGAAAAAATTGGACCGAAGACTCTTTGTCAAAACTCTTGTTATAGAGGATCCTCTAGTTGGTCTAGACCAAACGTAACTTACTTTCCAAGTTACGATAAAATCTTTATAAATGAAACTAGAAATTAATCCTCTACTAAATAATAAATCGTTATTCTAATATATAGTTAAGATCTTCACTGACTCAGTGATTCAATAAATGCGTAACGCTGTATGTGTACTTATATGTACGATTAATTACATCAATCGATATACGGTAATAGCCCGATTATCCGGCATCCAACCGGAACAGTCAGTTAATCGGAGAGTAATTCCTCTTTCACAAATGGCGGCCAAAAATCATTTTTTTTTTGGTACCGATTTTAAAGTTATGTTATTCATTTGAAAGTAAATACAAGTAAACCTCGGGAGCCAAAAAATTGCGACTCTATCTCAACTATATCACGGTCTACGAAAATGGGCTTTCTCAGTATTTTGCTAAAATTAAAAATTTCTTTGTAAATTTTTATTTTTGAATGACTGTAACTTTTTTGATTTAAAAGATTTTGAAGTGAAATAAATTTTGTATAATTTTGTGGCTTCCATACTATTAATGTTAAAAATGTAAAATCACTGAGTCATTTTTTTAAATAGGTCCAAATTTTCCGAAAATCTCCTACTTAATAGAGCATAATTCCTGCCAGTCAAAAGCAGTCAGAAAAAATTTTGCACTCTTCTATAGTCCGAACCCTCCCCTATAGTACTCTACCCCATTATGTACCCGCCAGTTTCCGCCCGTGTGCATCAGAACAATTTTTCTGATCCAAGGTTAGATATTTTCTGCAAAATTTATGAATACAAAAGTTGCCCACTATGTGGTTAAGATATATTAAGTTTGGGGTGATGTTTGTAACTGCCAAAAATATTGGACCTTTATCCATATTTTATTATACGGATCGACTCAAAAATACTTTCTGAGTCGATTAAACGATGTCCGTCCGTCCGCCTGAGTGTTATGAATACAAAAGTTGGTCGTACTGGTGCACCACGGTGTATTTTTTTGCGTGTCGGTATAGTTGTCAGGAGTTGTTATATACTTATAAAAAAGGGTTGAGATATAATGCGCTTAATTGTACAGGTACATTTACATAGCTATCTTTCAAAAACATTAATAGTCTGAATTAGAGTTATAGCATTACTTTAATTTCTAAATGGGGATGTGATGGATCCTCTGGTCAGAAACAATACAAGCAATTTATTAAATTTAGATCATGAATTAATAAGATGACTCAAAGTCATATTACAACTTCTAGCATGCAGCAGAAAGATAAATGCAAAAAAATTTGGAGAGTACGCCAATAAAACAGCTATACTTTATAATGAAAAATACTCTTGGATATATATGCCATCCACAGTTCATAAAATTTTGTACCATGGGGAACAAATAATTCAAAACAATATGCTACCAATAGGAGATCTACCTAAAGAAGCGCAAGAAAAAAGGAACAAAGACTACAGATTCTTTCGCGAGCACAACACAAGGAAAATGTCCAGATGTTGTACTAATGAATACCTTATCACTATTTTGTTGTGCACTTCAGAATCATATATCCAACATTCCTCAAAAATGGAAAACTACCTCTATTGAATTAGACGAAGAAGATAAACAACTTCTAGAAGATGAAAGAAATTTTTACTAAAATTGGTTGATTTAAAGTACTTTTTCATTACACTAACAATAACTTACACTTTTTTTTATATAGTTAAAAAATTTTCTTGATTTAAAAATTTATATATTTTGTAAATTTACAATAAAATTTTTTATCTATACTAATATAATAAAGAGGTAATGTGTGTTTGTTTGTTTGTTTGTAGGAGGTAATCTTCGTAACTACCCATCTGATCTTCATGAAATTTTCACAGAGTCTTACTGCGGATAGAGGAAGTGCTATAGGCTATAATTTTTTAAATATTTTTGGTGGGCGTGGCACCTCCCACACAAAGTAAATTTTTAATATCATATACATATATTGAGTACTATGATAGGGAGAGCTTTGTAACTTTGTGTGAGGTCACCCATTGTTAATATAAGTAGCTACGCCGGAAATGGGCGGGATCGAATAAGTGGGCGTGGTACCTCCCATACAAGTAATAGTTCAATATTATGTATCTCGAGTACTGTGATATAGAGAGCTTTCCAAAATTTTCTGATGTCACCTATTATTAATGTGAGTAGTCAGATGCAAAATGGGCAGTATCGGACCAATAGGCGTGGCACCTGCCATACAATGTAAATATAAAATGCCATATATCCGGAGTACTGTAATAGTGAGAGTCTTGGGACTTTGTGTGAGCCCATAAGTTATTCGTTTGATTAGTTAGACAAAAAATGGGCGTGATCGGAGCAGTGGGCGTGGCACCGCCCATACAAAGTAAATATATGATATCATATAACTGGTGTGCTAAAAAGGGAAGCTTTGACACTTTGCACGAGCCTATCAGATCTTAGTATGAGTAGTCGAACAAAAAATTGGCGGGTTCACAACAATGGGCGTGGCACTCCCCATGCAAAGTAACTATTTAATGCAGACATGTGCAAACTGACACAAACGCATTTCAAATCAGTTTTACGAATTTTGCGACTGTGTTAAGTTGAACGGAGCAAGCAGAACAAAAGCAGAGAAAACAAAAGTAGTACACTGAGTAAAAAATTAAAATTAAAAAAATTAAAAATTAAAACTAAATCTTAAAAAAAAAAACCAAATATCAACATCTCCAATGATTATTTCCCCCTCGTAAAGTTTTATTCTTAATAAATCACATAGGTGTTCATCCGTTAATTTGTTGCGATATTTACTTTTAATTAATTTTAAAATACTAAAAGCGGCTTCACAGTCGTACGTGGACCCGAACATGGAGTATAATTTAAGTATTTCCTTCTTAATAACAGGATACTTCTCTTTGTTTATTTTTTTCCAAAATGATTTTCCAGTGTCTAGCGGTAAATTTATATCATTTTTCATTATTTCTAATTCAGCGGCTAATTCCAAATTATCAACATTTTTTTCAGTCAATGGGTCGTTGTGAATATCAATCATAGTTTTAAGTGATTTGAAATCTTCGAATCTATCTGCAAAATTTTGTACCAAAGAAGCTACTATTTCTGTATACTGTGCTATTTTTTCGTCATTACGATACTCCGCAAGAATTTCAAAGGTTCTAGGAAGATTGCTGGTATCATTGTTGCGTAATTGAGACAGTATAATTTTAATTTTGCGTTCAAAGCGGTGGGAGCACTCTGTTAGGTGGAATATAGTTTTGTTTCGTCCTTGAAGAGTCAGATTGTATTCATTTATTATCTCCGTTAAACCGCACAAAAAAGCTAAATCGGAAACAAAATTTTTATCTTTCAGAGAAGACGCCATTTCTTTCAACTCATTTTTTTTTCCGATTGTTCTAAAAACAGTTGTAATTCATCTCTCAAATTGAACAACCTTTCCAGGCTTTTCCCGCGGCTCAACCACCGAACTTCTGTATACAATAATAAGTCTTCATAACATGACTGTAGCTCTTCCAGTAAACTCTTAAATTTTCTATGCGTGAGGGCGTTATGGCCCCCTTTAATTTTATTTATTATTCTACAAGCTGTATCCATCGTTTCCACTATATTTAATTTTTTTGCAAAAAGTGCAGACTGGTGTATTATGCAGTGGAAATTAGGAATGTGAATATTGTTTTTCATCAATTGACCCTTAAGACCTTTTTCTTTTCCTAGCATTACCTTTGCCCCGTCTGTACATATGGAAGCTAGCTTATCACCATTTTCGGTTAAGAGAATATTATTTTTCATACAATCAAAAATGGTTTCGCCATTCACATGGCCGTGAAATGCAAAACAACTAAAAAATTCTTCAAAGCATTCCATATTTTTATCAACTGACCTAATGCATATAATCAACTGACTAATGTTAGTAATATCTGTGCTCTCATCAAGGCAGATGGAAAAGTATTCACAGTCTTTCAATCTTTGCAACGTAAACTTAAAAATATATTTACTAATTTTTTCAGTTCTACGAGCTATTGTGTATCTTGAAAGATGAATATTTTCTATCAGCTCGTAGGCTGATTTTCCCTTTTCCCCAAAACAGTTGAAAATTTCTCGTGCCATTTGCTTGAAAAATTCTCCATCCTCAAAAGGACGACATTGTTTTGCTAACATCAACCCTGCGACAATTGAAGCATTCTTTAGTTGTTTTTTTTTTCTCTTCAACTGTCAGACTTAGAGAAGGGGCATTTTTTTGTTGCAGGGAATTGAACATTTCATATTTTTTTTCTTCATCCAATTCATTAATATTTTTATGAATGGATATGAAATGTCTTTTTAAATTATAAAATCTTAAATTTGTGAAGATTTTATCACAAATCAGGCATTGGGCATTATTTTTGCCATTTACAAACATAAAAATTTCTTTATATTCGTCCATGGCAATTAAATTTTTTTTTTAATTGTAGTGTTTTTTATTACAAATAATTTTGCTTGCAGAACGATACGGTGTTGCTTGGTCAAATGCAGAACAGCAACTGACTTTGAATCGGTAAACAAGCAGCAAGCTTTCGGACATGTTGGTGTGAAAAAACGATCAAGCTACTATCGGTGTGAAAACACGATGACTCAAAAGAGTACTAGCTGCACATCTATGATTTAATGTCATATATCTGGAGTACTGTAAAAGAGAGAGCTTTGTGGCTTTGTGTGATTAGTCGAACAAAAAAATGGGCGTGATCGGAGCAGTGGGCGTAGCACCGCCCATGCAAAGTAGATATCTAATATCATATAACTGGTGTACTATAAAGGGGAAAGACTCGACATTTTGCATGAGTCCATCAAATATTAATGTGAGTAGTCCAATAAATATTGGGCGGAATGGGATTAGTGGGCGTGGCACCTCCTATGTAAAAAATATGAAGCACTATGAAAGCGGCAGTCTTTTGACAAGTTCATTAGTTATCAATGTGATTTGTCGTGAAAAATATATCGCCAAAATCAAAAATCGCTAAACGCAAAAATCGGGAAAAATAAAAATCGCCCAAAAACAAAAATCTTTGAAATCAAAAATGGGCAAAAGCAAAAATCGATAAAAACAAAAATTGCCAAATGATATTCTAAGTTCAAGGCCAATAGTTAAGTGTTGCCTGATCTAATATGGATAATCCATCTTCTTCTCATGGGCAGCTACATGTACCTTGCTCCAGGGTAGGAACGCCGAAAAAACTGATAATTGTAACGAATGAAAAAACAAAAAACATTTTATATCAGCATCAGCAAGCATTGAAAAAAAAATCTATACTAAAAATCTATACTAGCATAATAAAGAGGTAATGTGTGTTTGTTTGTTTGTAGGAGATTATCTCCGTAACTAAACATCTGATCTTCCTGAAATTTTCACAGAGTCTTACTGCGGATATGGGAGTGCTGCAGCCTTAAATTTTTTAAATATTTTTAGTGGGCGTGGCACCTCCCATACAAAATAAATTTTTAATATCATATATATTAAGTACTATGATAGAGAAAGCTTTGCAAATTTGTCTCAGGTCAACTATTATTAACGTGAGTAGTCAGACAAAAAAATGGGTGGGATTAGACAAATGCGCATGGTACCCAGAAACAAACTTAATAACAAATGTGATATATCTGAATTACTGTATTAGTGAGAGACTTGGGACTTTGCGTGAGTCCTTTCATAACGATTCGAAAGGGGGGGGGGGGGGAGGAGAAGGGTGTAGCGAAGCACACCGGGTTACATCTAGAATTTCATAAATTTACCATAAAAATTGATATAGAAATATTTAAAAAGACAATAAAAAAAATTTAACTAAACAAAAACATACGAGTTTTTCATTGGAACTTCTCTATCTTGAACCAATATAAGGTAACTTTTACGTTCGCTGCTTAATAAATTATATTTTAACTCGGGATCTTTAAAAAAAAAAAAACAATCTTTGGCCCTTGTGCACATTAGGACTTAAAAGTTTACAGGGGTTGTAAAATTAACTGAAAAAATAAGACATTATATTAAACAAGTAAGAGTGTTAAATTCGGCTGTGCCGAATCTTTGATACCCTCCACCTCGGTTTGAGTCGTGATAATAAATGTAAATGAAAAAGTAAACAATTTGTTAAACTTAATACCAAATTATTTCAGCAAATTCTTTGGGTTGGTTTTCTTCTTTTCTATTATTTCGGATTTATTTCGGTGTTTGCTTTTTGGTCATCGTGGTTGCTGATCGGCATGAATTTTGGTTATATACCTAATGCATGCGTTTCCGGTTATATGACATAACTTCTCGTTTAATTTAGTTTTTGCTAATTAAATAGCTCGCCCTAACCTCCATTGCAAAGGTAATGGTTGTGTAGAGTGGCTATATGAATTAAATCGTGCTAATTGGAGATGGCTGTATAGTTTCTTTTAACTGGCCAAATATTTCTTCATTGTGGCCATATAGGTCGGATGGAGTAACAAAATAATAACCAAAAAAAAAAGCTCTCTCAACTTTTTTTTAAAATATTGCCATATTTTGAAAACATAGAGAATAAATTTATAATAATAAATAATCAAATTAGGGATGAAAAACGCAAAAAACGAAAAGTCCCAAACATTTTAAATAAAATAATTTAATGTTATCTTTATTTTCTGAAAAACTTCAAATTTTCATCCAAAAAAAATTGTGAAAATTTATATATAAAAAATAACATTCTCATAAAATTACGTTTACTTATGTAACAATTTTTATGTTAGCAATTCTTAAATATCATTTGAGGTTTTCTTAAATTCATTGAATTTAAATTAATATCGACAAATCTGTTTTTCTATTTATTTAAATTGTAAAGGAGTGGCATCTCTGTCAAAATAAGCGAAAAACACAAAGAATAGAAAAAAACAAATTACTTCGTGTTTGACAGGATGATTTTATGTTTATGTTTAATATCTTTATTTTTTTTACTAATATTTCTGTTTATTTATTTGAAAATGAAATAATGAATTGAATATGCTATTTAATTTTTTTATTTATATAAAAAAAGTTTTTTAATTAAAGCAAAATATTTTCACTATTTCATGATTTTTATTTATGTATGACGATATTTCAACCTAAAAATTTAAGTTTTTATCGATTGGATAAACAACACAAAAATGGTTGTCGTTTAGATAACAACAACAGCTGACTTTAACAATAGCGAATATCGTTTCAAAATTTTACTGATAATTTTGCAATTTTCTTTTTTTTTACAATTCGACTATCGTTAAAAGAAGTTACTGAATCGCGGTACTGAAAAGTTATTAATATCTCCTGAATGGCAATATTTTTTTTAAATGTAAACATTTTTAAATGTAAAGATATTTCTAAATTTAAAATTATTATTTCCGACGTTTTCTGAAACTCAATTAATATTTTCTAATTTATAATTGGAAATTTTATTTTCAGTTTTTATTATAATTGATATTTTCTTAAATTTGAATGGAAAATTTAAAAAGTGAAATTTTGTATTTATGTGAATAATAATGCTTTATTAATTATAAACAATTTTTAAAAATTAGATGTAATCGCAATCAGATATTTTATAGGTAAAGCAGAATAATAATTCTATATAACTATGTAGAACTGTTTTGTAAGCAAAAAACTCATTGACGAACTCGGTAACTCTATTTTGTAAAGACAACAAAAAGTTAACCCCCCAATCTCACATCACACTGAAATTGTAAAATCGTTGTGTACGTATTATCAACGAAAAATTGTTCGAATTAGTCGAATCCATCGCCATTAAATTTTATGCTCAAACATCTGACTGCAATCTCATTTTTAAAATGCTGTCGAAGTGTAAACTTGAAAAAATTTTTATACTTCTCTCTCTTCTTTTATTTTAAGTAGAGTTACCAAGTTTATTATACAGGCACATGTTTGAGGGAAAATGTTTACATTTATAATTATTAGTATTATTTTAATAATAGTTAATAATATTTATGCTCTATAATTAACAAACTTGCGTTTTTGTATGCGCATTTCAAAAATAAATCATTATAATAGATTTAACAAGTTAAAACTTTAATTACAATTTTACAGAATCCAGTAAATTTGCATTAAATTTATAACACTGCATTAATTTATAACACTATTCGCACGAAAAATTTGGTGCCATTAGTGTGACCACTTCGGAAAATGTGTGTGTATTAGTAAAAAAAATGTGAGTGTATTGAGTTTTTCGAACTTGCAGTGTGATGTGAGATTGGTGGGTAATATGCCAAACTTATGTTCATATTTGTAAAAGAATAATGAAAAAACGTATGAAATAAAAGACCAACCCGTGTATACTCTTAACATTGTTCTGTATGATATCTAGTTGAAAATATTAACATTCATGTTAAAATAGAAATAACTATTGCAAAGCTAATTAGAACAAACAAAAATTATGGCGGCATCTACTGTGGCATAGTCACGCTGAGCAAAATGAAGTGACACTCTGTTATACAAAAGAAATGTATTTTCCCCACAACAAAATACTGCAGAATTTTATGTAAATAAAATAACCGATTTATTTCTAACATGCAGTTACTATGAATATACATACATACATATATATAATATATGTACATTATTTGTATTATTTAATATGTGTATGTATGTATATTTAAATATTACACACAAAAAATACAACATCAAACGTTATTTTTGTGTTTTTCTCTTCAAATAAATTAATACATAAATTTTTTTGCTAAATTTACATTTGGGCAATTCACAACAGGTGTTGTATATTGTATGTTGTATTGAAATACACAATACAATCATTTGTTGTGAACACTCAGTTGTAATTTCATATTGTAAAACGCTTTCTTTAGTAATTTTCGATCCAACGAGGAAAGATCGCTTCGTCGCTTCTGCTATTTTGTATAAGAGAAAACACTTGTCAGTGTTTGCTTTTTGGTCGTGAGATATACCCTGGAGTTTTAGTTACGTACCTCTTGCATTTTAATTTATAATGAAAAAAAAAAAATGTTAAATGTTTTGGTTGGTACTGAAAGAGAAAATACATACTAAAAATATAAACATTAATTTTTATATAAATAAACTTATCGATGTATTTGCGTTATTTGCATTATTTGCCATAATTTATTTTATAATTATTTATGCTGATAATATTCTATGTATTTGTTTTTTCTTTTTCATAAAAACTGGCATTCACTTGGAACTGATATGTTATGATACAATATACAATATTTACTAAACATAGCAAATGAAGTTGGATCGTGTATCAGATTTTTCAGTGAAAATTACCAACAACAATTTTACACTATTGTAAAGTGATACACGATACAAGAGATACAACGATACATTACCCATTGTGAATTGCCCAATTGTTTTTTTTATTAACAACTAGGTATTTTAGCATTATTTGCTTTAGATGTTGGTGAATTTTTACTCCCTTTATATTAACTCGTAGTGTCTGCTTGTCGAAAAAATTTTGGATCGACTTTAACCTCTTTCCCGTGACCCAGTCGATCTGAAATTTTGCAGGCAGGCTTGTGGCAATGACAGAAATGATGCCAAAACAATGGAAACTTTTAATTTTTCTACCAGAGTTGATAAAAAAATGTACAAAGGGTTTGTTTTTCTTATATTATTACCATAACGACCACAAAAACAACAAGTCCAGCTATGAAAACAATGCAACATTTAGAATAACAACAAGAACAATATAGAAATATCATGTTTTTCATTTTTTTTTTATTTTTCAGAGATTTCCCTGGACCTGTTCCACCGATTTTAATGATTTTTGAAGTAGAAATCTTTCCATGAATTTGGTGAATCATTCTCACTAAAAATGATCACTGTAGCTGCACTATTGAGGGCGTGATCGTGACAAGAACAACATAGAAAATTATTTTTTTTTTCAAGACTTTTTTAGTTCTTCATTCAAATCTCGGGCCCTAATCGACCGATTTGGACGATTTTAAATAGCAAACTTCTCAGGATGTTAGTGAATCATTTTTATGTCAACGAGTACCCTAGCTGCCGGATTGATGCCGTCATCGTGATTTCCACAGACGGACAGACGGACAGACGGACATCGCTATATCAACTCCGGTTGTTATAAGGATCACGAATATATAAATTTTATGGGGTCCAAAATTTTTTTTCTAATTATTACAAACGGAATGACAAACCTATATATACCCTCTGCACACTGGAGTGGAGGGTATAACAACTCTACAACAGCAACAATGACAGTCATATGTTTTTCAAATAGGAAAAAACTGTTTATGTGTTAGTTTCGGTCATTCCCCAGTATGCATTGAAATATTATTTCTCCAATGTTGGAGAAAAGTTAAGTTCTTAAATTGATGTCAAATGTAATTCTCAACTTGGGTTGAACAATTTTTCTCCTTGTTTGCTTTCAACTTGACATCAAGTTGAGATTAACATTTTTTCCAATCTTTGAGAAACATTTTTACTCTCAATTGGATATCCAACACTTTTCTCCACTTGAGACCAAACATTTTTTCAACTTGAATACGATTTGTGTTAAGTCTGAGATATTATTTAAATATGTCATAAATAATAAATTAAATTAAAAAATGCCAAAAAAAGTACAAATAAATCATTGATATATTTTTAATTATTTTTGCTTTTTGTCGAATTTTTCAAAAAATGTACAACTAATTAATTCATTTATTTTTAATTCTAGATTTTAAAAAATGTACATAATATGTACATTTAATGTTAAATATGTACATAGTAATGTTAAATATATAATGAAATTAAATTGAAACATTAAAAAAAGTACATTGTTTTCATTTCTAAAATTAGTATAATATTTTTTAATATGGCAATTCCGTACCTTCCATTTGATACCGATTGGAAATATTTCTTTGCTATCAAGTTGAGAATCACAAATTTCTCAATTTGATAACTATGAAAATCGCCATATAAAAAATGTGCCTTTTAAGTTGAGAAGACTATATTCGAACTATTGAGGGCATTTGAGAATTAACGTTGGAGATTTGAGAAATGTATTTGATCTCAAATGCACCTCAAGTTGATAGCAAACAAAAATGTTTATTGGGACATTTATTGTAGGGTCGTTTGCACACACACAAAAAATAGAAAATAAATTGTCAATAAGCAAAGCAAGTGGCTTCGAAATTCGATAATGCCAGTTAATCATTTTTTGTTCACGCGGAATTTATAATTGTAGGAATTTTTTTCTCGAGAAATGTATTTTCCGTGAGAAAGAAATTCCTTGAGAATATTCATAATTGGGATGAATAACTTTTAATTGGAACTTTTTAGTCGGAATAAATCATAATTCTAGTTAGATATTGGTTAATATTTAATTAGAAAAAATATTGTGGTGGCATCTACGCAATTATTGAGCCAGTCACGGAAAAATTAAATGCAAGTCTGTTTTTTTTAATATAACAAAAATGGATTTTCCCTTTAACAAAATATGGCAGAATTCTTTATAAATGAAATGCAAAATGGAAAATCAATTTTGTGCTAATTCTTAACAAAATTAATAAAATATATATATGTATTATTATATTTATTAATATTTGTAATTTTATTTGACACAATTTCACACACAGTTTTACAGATCAACTGTTTTAATTAGAAAAAATATTGTGGTGGCATCTACGCAATTATTGAGGCAGTCACGGAAAAATTAAATGCAAGTCTGTTTTTTTTAATATAACAAAAATGGATTTTCCCTTTAACAAAATATGGCAGAATTCTTTATAAATGAAATGCAAAATGGAAAATCAATTTTGTGCTAATTCTTAACAAAATTAATAATATATATATATATATATATATGTATTATTATATTTATTAATATTTGTAATTTTATTTGACACAATTTCACACACAGTTTTACAGATCAACTGTTTTCAACTGATTTAGAAGTTTTCTGTTTTTGAAACAGTAGTGCCAATTTGTAACATTTTGTGATGTAATGAAAATCGCAGAATAATAAGTTAATACACAATAAAAAATATTAAATTTTTAAGTTTTATATACATATTGCAATAAAAAAAACTTTGGTAAATTTACATTGAAGATGGTCAGAAATGAATGAGAAAAAATATATAGACATTTTAGAAAAGCACATTTAATGTTAAACTTTATGCACAAAATATATGGGTTTTTGTTGTTTCGAATTTAACTGTGGCTCTAAGTGAAAAGTTTTAGACCGATCGTATATTACATCTTGAGGATCCTCACCTAATATTTTCAAATATTTTAAATTCTTTTTAACTCATTTAACCTCATTACGAAAATAGTAAAACAGTAAATATGGAAAATCCACGCACCTCAAAAAATTGTTTTCTATGAAATAAATTAAAGACATTTCATATTATACAATTTTCTTTCAAAAATGTATCAATTATTGCAAATTTGAAATTTGACATATAGTATTTGTACATATATTTGTATAGATTTCGCGGTATGAAAAGAACTATTATTTCTTTATTTAGAATATATGTAAGTATTGCTCGCAAAAAAATGCAACATCATGAATGAAACACATAGACGACTGCTGGCAGCAGCATTTGTAGTCGCATAGTCAGCTACTTGATTTTTCTGAATACGACAGCAACATATAATACAAATGAATTTTTATTTAAATATACAATTACTTTTACTTATTTAAAATGCATTAGTACAACGTAAAAATAAATAAATTAGTTTAACGCCTTTTGATTATTAATGGAATTATAGCCTTTCATTTTGCGATTTTTTTTTTAAACAAAATAAAATATTTCATAGCACTAACTTCTTTTACATATTTTGTTATATTGTCAACACTATTTTTGTTTTGTAGCCAACAAAACACACTTGCAGTTTTTTTTTCTATTTGAAGAACATATGACTGCCATTGTTGATGTTGTAGAGTTGTTTTTTTTTTTTTTTTTAATTTTGTTTCGTTAACTCTTTTGTATTAAAGCACCTCCAATATATGTATCCATTTTAGTTTGCAAATTCAGTATATTTATAATTTATTACTTACAGCAAAAAATAATAGAAACAATTTTATCAGTTATGCTTACGAAACTATATAAATAGACTTGAAGTTGGCTGCAAAAGCAGTAGCCTGTGTAAAGAACAAGTTAGCGACATGTAACTGTTACGTAACGTGTCAGCCTTTTTTCACATGAAAAGTATTGGGACGTTCCGGTTACGTTCGGTAACTGTTTTAAATGATTTTCATGTAAAAAAAAACAACTGACTCGTTACCGTTACGGTTAGAAAACATTGACCTTTTATATGTATTATAATGCTATGAATGCATTTATCTTTATTTTATTTTATTTATATATTCTTTTTTTTTTTTTTTGTATTGTATATTATTTTTTTTTATTATTATTACTATTTCATTTAATTATTTTTTTCTTTAAATAAATTAATACATAAAAATTTGTTTTTTAAATTATTGGTGAACTTTTACTCCCTTTATTTACTGCCTTTATATTAACTGGTAGTGTCTGCTTGTCGACAAAATTTTGGATCGATTTTTAGCCCCTTTCCCGTGAGCCAATCGATCTGAAATTTTGCATGCAGGCTCGTGGCAATGACAGAAATGATCTAACAAATTTTTTTAGTGATGCCAAAACAATGGAAACTTTTAAAATTTTCTACCAGAGTTCACAAAAAAATGTACAAAGGGTTCGTTTTTATTATATTATTATCACAACGACCACAAAAACAACAAGTCCAGCTATGACAACAATGGAACATTTAGAATAACAACAGGAACAATATGGAAACATCATGTTTTTCATTTTTTTTTTAATTTTTCATAGATTTACCTGGACCTGTTCCACCGATTTTAATGATTTTTGAAGTAGAAATCTTCCCATGAATTTGGTGAATCATTCTCACTAAAAATTATCACCCTAGCTATCCTATTGAGGGCGTGATCGTGACAAGAACAACATAGAAAATTATATTTTTTCAAGACTTTTTTTAGTTCTTCATTCAAATCTCGGGCCCTAATTGACCGATTTGGACGATTTTAAATAGCAAACTTTTCAGGATGTTAATGAATCATTTTTTATGCCAACGAGCACCCTAGCTTCCCGATTGATGCCGTCATCGTGATTTCCACAGACGGACAGACGGACAGACGGACAGACGGACAGACGGACATCGCTATATCAACTCCGGTTGTTATAAGGATCACAAATATATATATTTTATGGGGTCCAAATTTTTTTTTCTAATTATTACAAACGGAATGACAAACTTATATATACCCTCTGCACACTGGAGTGGAGGGTATAAAAATAACATTCTCATAAAATTACGTTTACTTATGTAACAATTTTTATGTTAGCAATTCTTAAATATCATTTGAGGTTTTCTTAAATTCATTGAATTTAAATTAATATCGACAAATCTGTTTTTCTATTTATTTAAATTGTAAAGGAGTGGCATCTCTGTCAAAATAAGCGAAAAACACAAAGAATAGAAAAAAACAAATTACTTCGTGTTTGACAGGATGATTTTATGTTTATGTTTAATATCTTTATTTTTTTTACTAATATTTCTGTTTATTTATTTGAAAATGAAATAATGAATTGAATATGCTATTTAATTTTTTTATTTATATAAAAAAAGTTTTTTAATTAAAGCAAAATATTTTCACTATTTCATGATTTTTATTTATGTATGACGATATTTCAACCTAAAAATTTAAGTTTTTATCGATTGGATAAACAACACAAAAATGGTTGTCGTTTAGATAACAACAACAGCTGACTTTAACAATAGCGAATATCGTTTCAAAATTTTACTGATAATTTTGCAATTTTCTTTTTTTTTACAATTCGACTATCGTTAAAAGAAGTTACTGAATCGCGGTACTGAAAAGTTATTAATATCTCCTGAATGGCAATATTTTTTTTAAATGTAAACATTTTTAAATGTAAAGATATTTCTAAATTTAAAATTATTATTTCCGACGTTTTCTGAAACTCAATTAATATTTTCTAATTTATAATTGGAAATTTTATTTTCAGTTTTTATTATAATTGATATTTTCTTAAATTTGAATGGAAAATTTAAAAAGTGAAATTTTGTATTTATGTGAATAATAATGCTTTATTAATTATAAACAATTTTTAAAAATTAGATGTAATCGCAATCAGATATTTTATAGGTAAAGCAGAATAATAATTCTATATAACTATGTAGAACTGTTTTGTAAGCAAAAAACTCATTGACGAACTCGGTAACTCTATTTTGTAAAGACAACAAAAAGTTAACCCCCCAATCTCACATCACACTGAAATTGTAAAATCGTTGTGTACGTATTATCAACGAAAAATTGTTCGAATTAGTCGAATCCATCGCCATTAAATTTTATGCTCAAACATCTGACTGCAATCTCATTTTTAAAATGCTGTCGAAGTGTAAACTTGAAAAAATTTTTATACTTCTCTCTCTTCTTTTATTTTAAGTAGAGTTACCAAGTTTATTATACAGGCACATGTTTGAGGGAAAATGTTTACATTTATAATTATTAGTATTATTTTAATAATAGTTAATAATATTTATGCTCTATAATTAACAAACTTGCGTTTTTGTATGCGCATTTCAAAAATAAATCATTATAATAGATTTAACAAGTTAAAACTTTAATTACAATTTTACAGAATCCAGTAAATTTGCATTAAATTTATAACACTGCATTAATTTATAACACTATTCGCACGAAAAATTTGGTGCCATTAGTGTGACCACTTCGGAAAATGTGTGTGTATTAGTAAAAAAAATGTGAGTGTATTGAGTTTTTCGAACTTGCAGTGTGATGTGAGATTGGTGGGTAATATGCCAAACTTATGTTCATATTTGTAAAAGAATAATGAAAAAACGTATGAAATAAAAGACCAACCCGTGTATACTCTTAACATTGTTCTGTATGATATCTAGTTGAAAATATTAACATTCATGTTAAAATAGAAATAACTATTGCAAAGCTAATTAGAACAAACAAAAATTATGGCGGCATCTACTGTGGCATAGTCACGCTGAGCAAAATGAAGTGACACTCTGTTATACAAAAGAAATGTATTTTCCCCACAACAAAATACTGCAGAATTTTATGTAAATAAAATAACCGATTTATTTCTAACATGCAGTTACTATGAATATACATACATACATATATATAATATATGTACATTATTTGTATTATTTAATATGTGTATGTATGTATATTTAAATATTACACACAAAAAATACAACATCAAACGTTATTTTTGTGTTTTTCTCTTCAAATAAATTAATACATAAATTTTTTTGCTAAATTTACATTTGGGCAATTCACAACAGGTGTTGTATATTGTATGTTGTATTGAAA
Source organism: Cordilura impudica (assembly GCA_963682025.1). Taxonomy (NCBI): domain Eukaryota; kingdom Metazoa; phylum Arthropoda; class Insecta; order Diptera; family Scathophagidae; genus Cordilura; species Cordilura impudica. Next base: position 39,228,488 of record OY821518.1, on the reverse strand, counting down.
TACACAATACAATCATTTGTTGTGAACACTCAGTTGTAATTTCATATTGTAAAACGCTTTCTTTAGTAATTTTCGATCCAACGAGGAAAGATCGCTTCGTCGCTTCTGCTATTTTGTATAAGAGAAAACACTTGTCAGTGTTTGCTTTTTGGTCGTGAGATATACCCTGGAGTTTTAGTTACGTACCTCTTGCATTTTAATTTATAATGAAAAAAAAAAAAATGTTAAATGTTTTGGTTGGTACTGAAAGAGAAAATACATACTAAAAATATAAACATTAATTTTTATATAAATAAACTTATCGATGTATTTGCGTTATTTGCATTATTTGCCATAATTTATTTTATAATTATTTATGCTGATAATATTCTATGTATTTGTTTTTTCTTTTTCATAAAAACTGGCATTCACTTGGAACTGATATGTTATGATACAATATACAATATTTACTAAACATAGCAAATGAAGTTGGATCGTGTATCAGATTTTTCAGTGAAAATTACCAACAACAATTTTACACTATTGTAAAGTGATACACGATACAAGAGATACAACGATACATTACCCATTGTGAATTGCCCAATTGTTTTTTTTATTAACAACTAGGTATTTTAGCATTATTTGCTTTAGATGTTGGTGAATTTTTACTCCCTTTATATTAACTCGTAGTGTCTGCTTGTCGAAAAAATTTTGGATCGACTTTAACCACTTTCCCGTGACCCAGTCGATCTGAAATTTTGCAGGCAGGCTTGTGGCAATGACAGAAATGATGCCAAAACAATGGAAACTTTTAATTTTTCTACCAGAGTTGATAAAAAAATGTACAAAGGGTTTGTTTTTCTTATATTATTACCATAACGACCACAAAAACAACAAGTCCAGCTATGAAAACAATGCAACATTTAGAATAACAACAACAACAATATAGAAATATCATGTTTTTCATTTTTTTTTTATTTTTCAGAGATTTCCCTGGACCTGTTCCACCGATTTTAATGATTTTTGAAGTAGAAATCTTTCCATGAATTTGGTGAATCATTCTCACTAAAAATGATCACTGTAGCTGCACTATTGAGGGCGTGATCGTGACAAGAACAACATAGAAAATTATTTTTTTTTTCAAGACTTTTTTAGTTCTTCATTCAAATCTCGGGCCCTAATCGACCGATTTGGACGATTTTAAATAGCAAACTTCTCAGGATGTTAGTGAATCATTTTTATGTCAACGAGTACCCTAGCTGCCGGATTGATGCCGTCATCGTGATTTCCACAGACGGACAGACGGACAGACGGACATCGCTATATCAACTCCGGTTGTTATAAGGATCACAAATATATAAATTTTATGGGGTCCAAAATTTTTTTTCTAATTATTACAAACGGAATGACAAACCTATATATACCCTCTGCACACTGGAGTGGAGGGTATAACAACTCTACAACAGCAACAATGACAGTCATATGTTTTTCAAATAGGAAAAAACTGTTTATGTGTTAGTTTCGGTCATTCCCCAGTATGCATTGAAATATTATTTCTCCAATGTTGGAGAAAAGTTAAGTTCTTAAATTGATGTCAAATGTAATTCTCAACTTGGGTTGAACAATTTTTCTCCTTGTTTGCTTTCAACTTGACATCAAGTTGAGATTTAACATTTTTTCCAATCTTTGAGAAACATTTTTACTCTCAATTGGATATCCAACACTTTTCTCCACTTGAGACCAAACATTTTTTCAACTTGAATACGATTTGTGTTAAGTCTGAGATATTATTTAAATATGTCATAAATAATAAATTAAATTAAAAAATGCCAAAAAAAGTACAAATAAATCATTGATATATTTTTAATTATTTTTGCTTTTTGTCGAATTTTTCAAAAAATGTACAACTAATTAATTCATTTATTTTTAATTCTAGATTTTAAAAAATGTACATAATATGTACATTTAATGTTAAATATGTACATAGTAATGTTAAATATATAATGAAATTAAATTGAAACATTAAAAAAAGTACATTGTTTTCATTTCTAAAATTAGTATAATATTTTTTAATATGGCAATTCCGTACCTTCCATTTGATACCGATTGGAAATATTTCTTTGCTATCAAGTTGAGAATCACAAATTTCTCAATTTGATAACTATGAAAATCGCCATATAAAAAATGTGCCTTTTAAGTTGAGAAGACTATATTCGAACTATTGAGGGCATTTGAGAATTAACGTTGGAGATTTGAGAAATGTATTTGATCTCAAATGCACCTCAAGTTGATAGCAAACAAAAATGTTTATTGGGACATTTATTGTAGGGTCGTTTGCACACACACAAAAAATAGAAAATAAATTGTCAATAAGCAAAGCAAGTGGCTTCGAAATTCGATAATGCCAGTTAATCATTTTTTGTTCACGCGGAATTTATAATTGTAGGAATTTTTTTCTCGAGAAATGTATTTTCCGTGAGAAAGAAATTCCTTGAGAATATTCATAATTGGGATGAATAACTTTTAATTGGAACTTTTTAGTCGGAATAAATCATAATTCTAGTTAGATATTGGTTAATATTTAATTAGAAAAAATATTGTGGTGGCATCTACGCAATTATTGAGGCAGTCACGGAAAAATTAAATGCAAGTCTGTTTTTTTTAATATAACAAAAATGGATTTTCCCTTTAACAAAATATGGCAGAATTCTTTATAAATGAAATGCAAAATGGAAAATCAATTTTGTGCTAATTCTTAACAAAATTAATAAAATATATATATGTATTATTATATTTATTAATATTTGTAATTTTATTTGACACAATTTCACACACAGTTTTACAGATCAACTGTTTTAATTAGAAAAAATATTGTGGTGGCATCTACGCAATTATTGAGGCAGTCACGGAAAAATTAAATGCAAGTCTGTTTTTTTTAATATAACAAAAATGGATTTTCCCTTTAACAAAATATGGCAGAATTCTTTATAAATGAAATGCAAAATGGAAAATCAATTTTGTGCTAATTCTTAACAAAATTAATAATATATATATATATATATATGTATTATTATATTTATTAATATTTGTAATTTTATTTGACACAATTTCACACACAGTTTTACAGATCAACTGTTTTCAACTGATTTAGAAGTTTTCTGTTTTTGAAACAGTAGTGCCAATTTGTAACATTTTGTGATGTAATGAAAATCGCAGAATAATAAGTTAATACACAATAAAAAATATTAAATTTTTAAGTTTTATATACATATTGCAATAAAAAAAACTTTGGTAAATTTACATTGAAGATGGTCAGAAATGAATGAGAAAAAATATATAGACATTTTAGAAAAGCACATTTAATGTTAAACTTTATGCACAAAATATATGGGTTTTTGTTGTTTCGAATTTAACTGTGGCTCTAAGTGAAAAGTTTTAGACCGATCGTATATTACATCTTGAGGATCCTCACCTAATATTTTCAAATATTTTAAATTCTTTTTAACTCATTTAACCTCATTACGAAAATAGTAAAACAGTAAATATGGAAAATCCACGCACCTCAAAAAATTGTTTTCTATGAAATAAATTAAAGACATTTCATATTATACAATTTTCTTTCAAAAATGTATCAATTATTGCAAATTTGAAATTTGACATATAGTATTTGTACATATATTTGTATAGATTTCGCGGTATGAAAAGAACTATTATTTCTTTATTTAGAATATATGTAAGTATTGCTCGCAAAAAAATGCAACATCATGAATGAAACACATAGACGACTGCTGGCAGCAGCATTTGTAGTCGCATAGTCAGCTACTTGATTTTTCTGAATACGACAGCAACATATAATACAAATGAATTTTTATTTAAATATACAATTACTTTTACTTATTTAAAATGCATTAGTACAACGTAAAAATAAATAAATTAGTTTAACGCCTTTTGATTATTAATGGAATTATAGCCTTTCATTTTGCGATTTTTTTTTTAAACAAAATAAAATATTTCATAGCACTAACTTCTTTTACATATTTTGTTATATTGTCAACACTATTTTTGTTTTGTAGCCAACAAAACACACTTGCAGTTTTTTTTTCTATTTGAAGAACATATGACTGCCATTGTTGATGTTGTAGAGTTGTTTTTTTTTTTTTTTGATTTTGTTTCGTTAACTCTTTTGTATTAAAGCACCTCCAATATATGTATCCATTTTAGTTTGCAAATTCAGTATATTTATAATTTATTACTTACAGCAAAAAATAATAGAAACAATTTTATCAGTTATGCTTACGAAACTATATAAATAGACTTGAAGTTGGCTGCAAAAGCAGTAGCCTGTGTAAAGAACAAGTTAGCGACATGTAACTGTTACGTAACGTGTCAGCCTTTTTTTCACATGAAAAGTATTGGGACGTTCCGGTTACGTTCGGTAACTGTTTTAAATGATTTTCATGTAAAAAAAAACAACTGACTCGTTACCGTTACGGTTAGAAAACATTGACCTTTTATATGTATTATAATGCTATGAATGCATTTATCTTTATTTTATTTTATTTATATATTCTTTTTTTTTTTTTTTGTATTGTATATTATTTTTTTTTATTATTATTACTATTTCATTTAATTATTTTTTTCTTTAAATAAATTAATACATAAAAATTTGTTTTTTAAATTATTGGTGAACTTTTACTCCCTTTATTTACTGCCTTTATATTAACTGGTAGTGTCTGCTTGTCGACAAAATTTTGGATCGATTTTTAGCCCCTTTCCCGTGAGCCAATCGATCTGAAATTTTGCATGCAGGCTCGTGGCAATGACAGAAATGATCTAACAAATTTTTTTAGTGATGCCAAAACAATGGAAACTTTTAAAATTTTCTACCAGAGTTCACAAAAAAATGTACAAAGGGTTCGTTTTTATTATATTATTATCACAACGACCACAAAAACAACAAGTCCAGCTATGACAACAATGGAACATTTAGAATAACAACAGGAACAATATGGAAACATCATGTTTTTCATTTTTTTTTTAATTTTTCATAGATTTACCTGGACCTGTTCCACCGATTTTAATGATTTTTGAAGTAGAAATCTTCCCATGAATTTGGTGAATCATTCTCACTAAAAATTATCACCCTAGCTATCCTATTGAGGGCGTGATCGTGACAAGAACAACATAGAAAATTATATTTTTTCAAGACTTTTTTTAGTTCTTCATTCAAATCTCGGGCCCTAATTGACCGATTTGGACGATTTTAAATAGCAAACTTTTCAGGATGTTAATGAATCATTTTTTATGCCAACGAGCACCCTAGCTTCCCGATTGATGCCGTCATCGTGATTTCCACAGACGGACAGACGGACAGACGGACAGACGGACAGACGGACAGACGGACAGACGGACATCGCTATATCAACTCCGGTTGTTATAAGGATCACAAATATATATATTTTATGGGGTCCAAATTTTTTTTTCTAATTATTACAAACGGAATGACAAACTTATATATACCCTCTGCACACTGGAGTGGAGGGTATAAAAAAACCTTTTTTTACCTTTTAACACTTCACTTTTGTACTAAAATTCAACTACAAATGAAAATGTATTTTAAACCCTCCGTACCTTTTTTTGATTTTCGCTCGAGAATTACGTTTTATAGCAAAACTTAAAGGCTAAAGTCTCACCTACCAAACAAAAAAAAAACCGCATATCAAAATTCCAATCCAATCAAAAGTTATAGCTTTTTGACCGCCTTCTCGTCAAATGGTCCACTGTGCGGTGATTCAAAAAACAAAGCCATTCGAGTCCGATCACAGGGGAGATGTGTAAACATCTAGTAATTAAAGATTTTTTTA
>OY821518.1:39137558-39215058 GCA_963682025.1 Cordilura impudica | reverse complement strand
TATAAATATTTATTTATATGTATTTGACATTCATCTGTATGTATGTATGTATTTCTAATTTCTAGGATTCCTTGTAGACAAGTTCGGTAAATACAAACCAGTTGTGGTTATGAGTCTTCTATTGAATGCAATATTCCATCATTCATTACTGTTTATACCACAACAGGAAATTCCGGGTGTTGTACCATCAGCATTTGTAATGCGTCATCCTGACAGCGGTGATATAGAGGTAAGAGTTGAATAAACATTTTTTTTTAATGAAAAGTTTTTCTTATACATCAAGATAAACTCCGAACAAAAATTGCGTGTGTACAGATAAAGTTGTTAAACAAAAGCTGAAGCTATGTTTGTATGTAGCTGTGGAAAAGACATACTTATGCTTTTACATAATCAATTCACATATGTCAGTGTAAGAGATGTATTGAATTCTACCATGTTAGATATGCATAGTATAGTTTTTAATTGTATATGTTGAAAGCAACCAATTTTCTGAATCATTAATACCTTTAAAATTACTATAGTTTTAAAAAACATAATAATTTTTTAGGTAATATAAAAATAAGTGCAAAACTAAGTCGTATTTTTTGTTTCATTATTTGTTCGGCTCTTTGGTGCTAAAAACTAGCGGACCAAAAATCATTAGGAAGGGTTGTTTGGAGGGTCATCTAAAAATTCCATACACAACAGTTCTTTGTGTTACGAATTCATATTTGGAAATTATATTAATTTCTTATCGGTTTTACAGCAGCCTTTGAGTTGAAATTTTTGTTCACTTTGAATTATTTTTTTATCCGAAAAAAAATTTTTTTTATTTCACCTTAAAAAAAATTCAATCATTTCGCATTAATCTGTAATTATTTCACCTACATTTTTCATTTAAATTTTACTTTCAAATAAAATTTTTATTTCCGTCTCAAAAATTTTTATAAAATATATTATAAAAAAAAAAAATTACACAAAATTTTGAAAAAAAATTTTCATTTAAAAAGTTAGTTTTTACATAAGAATTTTTTCTATGATTGATTTAGAAATTAATCAGGCTCAAAATCAAATATTTTCACCTTAAATAAAGCAAAAAATTGGTAGATTATACAGCTGTTTCAGGTCGAGTCACCAACCCTCATCAGTAACCAAAAGCAGTAGATAGTTTATTTGGCAAAAAGTAAAATTCATCAACCTTTGCTGAAAATAACCAAGTGAGAGTACAAGCAAAGAGTTATACTATTTAAGCCTCTTTCAATATAACAAACTAAAATTTAAAGCAACTTTGAAACAAATATGTTTGTATATGAGTACACATTGCGTACTACAATATACGTGTTTGTTTTTGTCTAGAAAAAACAAGAAATAATTTGTTTTTGCTAATTTACATTTAGCGTTAACGGCTGAAAATCGTTTTTCATTGGCCAAAATTCTGTTACTTTTGAACCCACAAACCCATATTTCAGTAGATTTTTTTAAATTGATAAATATTAAGTTGAGCTTGACTCAGTTTTTAAGCAATTCCAGGTCAAAGTTTAACTTTTAATTATACCCTATACCACCATGTGCCTTGGGTATAATGACATTGTGCTGCTGTTTGTAACTACCAAAAATATTTGACCTAGAAACAACTTTTATTTTACCGATCGACTTAGAATCACTTTCTGAGTCGATCTAGCGATGTCCGTCCTTCCGTCTGTGTGTCCATGTAAACTTTGTAATCAAACTACAGGTCGCAAAAATAAATATATTTTGATGAAATTTGGTATATAAGCTTTTACCGACCGTAGGATGAACGATATTGAAATTGGTCTATGTTCAGACCTAGTCCCCATACAAATAACCCCTATTAAATCGACATAAATTGTCATAATATCCAAATTATCATATAGATCTCAGTCAAATTGGGTTTGTATATGTTAATTATATTCGTTAATCAGGAGTCCAAAGATAATTCCTATAGGACAATTCCTAGTCATAGGCCACATATAGAGTTGCTTCCCGATCTTCACTTAAATCTATCAAAAAACAAAAATATTGCACACATTTTTCTCAAATTTGGTTTGTATATATTTTTCCAAATTATAAGAGACTCTACCAAATATGGTCAGAATATAGCACCCGATATGAACTTTTTCATATCTGCAGCCAAAAAAATTAATAACAATGCCACTCAAATTTGGTTTATGCTTATTTTTTATATCCAATTAGTTGGACCGAAGAGATAGGGTCTCTGAACTATAATTTATCTTACTTGTTTTTATTATTTTTAAATAAAAAATCTTATTTTCGACCTTTATCGTTTTTAATGATTGAGCTTAAAATCAATCAGACCCAAGATCAAATGTTTTCACATTAAATTAAGCAAAGCAAAAAAAAAAACAACTTTGGAAAGGGGCAAAATCTTCGACAAAATTTTCAGTGATTTGATTAGGGCTAAATCAGTTTCTGTACTTTCCTATTTTACGGGAAAAGTTTTCCGAAGTTTTCAATCAATCGGAATCAAATTTTTTATAAAATATTATCAAATATGGTGAAAGAGACAGGGAGAAAGAGAGAGAGAGATGGACAAAGATAGATATACATTAGGGAGGGTCGATTTAAAAATCGCCCAAGTGACAAGGAAAATCGTATTCTAGGGATCAAAATAAGAAACTTTGCCCGAGGAACCATACCTCTAAAACGAATTCCGATATCCCGACTTTTGACCTGTCTGTCTGTCTGTCTCACTTTGACCATTTTAGAGTGCCCCAATCGAGTCCAAATGTATGACCGACCCACCCATGCCAGTGGCACACCCCTTGGAACCGCCTGGAGGTTCCCAATACAAACATTTCAAAAAAATCACCATTTTTTTGTTTAGAATTTGGCTTTCTTTGATTTAATATTAAAATTAACACTCATACGTTTACGTATCATCTACTCTGCTAATAAATAATAATCATACGCCTTGACTATGTTATGTTATTCAAAAAGATCGATCGGATGAGAGTAAATAACTTTTAGATCACTCCGTGACTATGCGTGACTCTGCGTGACTACCCCAAAATTAATCTGTAGTCACAACAAGACTATGGGCCAAGTTTCAGAACAATTGCATAAGGGGGAATGGGGTTGCCCCATGGCAGACAGACAGACAGACATACAGGTCAAAAGTCGGTACATCAGAATTCGTTATAGAGGTATGGTTCTTGGGCAAAGTTTCTTATTTTGATCCCTAGAATATGATTTTCCTTGTCACTTAAGCGATTTTTTTGCCTCCCTACAAATCGACCCGCCCTACTCCAGATACTATATTTTTTATGATTGTAAATCAAAACATTTAAAAATTTGTTTTATACAACAAATAATCAAATGTTTATTATATGTCAGGCAAGATCCCAAAACAACTAAACAAGCTAAACACATTTTTTAAATTAAATTATGACATGTTTTAAAAACCTCTACGATTGTTTTATCTATTTTTTAGAGAAAAACTAACCAGTAGTTTTTTTTGTAAAGTGTTGTCCCAATAATATTGATTTAACAGATCTCCGAAAAAATTCTAGACTTCGATTATTTTAAGATATCGGGATGCGGCTAAGTCATTTCAATTTACATAAATTTACATATACAAACATATTAAGATACTTTAAAGCAAAAAAGAAAACAGAGATCTCAGAATGATTAAATGTGATGATATATAAAGTTGCGCAACATTTTTTCAATTCTCTTTTAAAGTTGCCTTAATGTTCACGCAGAGAAATTTATTGCCGCAACTTTTCGTTTTCTTTTACTTTCAAATTCTTACATTTTTGACAGTTCACTTTATTAGCTTGTGTAAAAAGAATTTATTATTGGTCCAAAGTGAAAAATCTATTTATGTGAAAAAATGGAAGTCAAAGAAAAAATGAAATAATAAAAAAAAATTAATAATAAAATAAATGAAATAATAATAATAATTTTTCACAGCGAAGCAAAGAATAAAAAGAAATGTCAAATAATAAGCTGCAGCTAACTTCCTGTTTATAATTACGAATTGCACAACAAAACGAGTTGCCGAGTACAAGCAACTCCGTACCAAATACCACTCTTCTTTCCCCTCTCAAGAATTGCGCAACAAAAGTTGCCTTTTGTGAACTCGGACTTAAAAGTCAATGTCACTGGATGACTAAAAATCCCAATCCGTTAATTTAACTTTAAATTTTTGCTTAAAAAACTTAATTTCTAAATAATTAAAAAATGTGTTTGTATTCAACTCAAAGATTTATTTTTTCACTCACTTCAAACTTATATTATACGTATTTAAAATTTTAAAAATTCTTTCTCAAAATTGTCAATTTCTAAAATTTGTTATTTCAGCATTGTTTCCGATTTTTGATGAAAAAAACAGTTGTTTTTTCCTTAAATTTCGACAAAGAAAACAGACGTTTAAATCGAGTACAACTTACATTTATAAATTTCGTTTCATTTAAAATTCAAAATTTTCAATTTCTAAAATAAGTTTTTTCTGCATTTTTCAGATTTCTCAAAGAAAAAAATTTTTGGTTGGCAAAATACCGAAAAAACAAAAAAAAATTTTTTTTTCCAATGAATACAATTTATAGAAAGAAGACTAGCTGTAATAAAAAACTTGGAATACATTTTGTAGTAAACTGTTTTATATATATTTGGCGGTTTTTCTGAATTTGTCGATTTTTGTTTTTTTCGATTTTTGATTTGACAATTTTTGTTATTTGCGATTTTCGGTTTTGGCGATTTTTGAGTTTGGCATTTTTTGTTTTTTGTGATTTTTGTTATTCGCGATTTTCGGTTTTGACAATTTTTGATTTAGGTGATTTTTGATTTTGGCCATTTTGGTTATTCGCGATTTTCGGTTTTGGCGATTTTTGGATTTGGCGATTTTTGTTATTCGCGAATTTCGGTTTTGGCGATTTTTGAATTTGACGATTTTTGACTTTGGCAATTTTTTTATTTGCGATTTTCGGCTTTGGCAATTATTGAATTCGAAGATTTTTGATTTGGCAATTTTTGTATTTCCCGATTTTCGGTTTTTGGGATTTTTTTATTTGGCGATTTTTGGTTTTTACAATTTTTGTTAGTCGCGATTTTCAGTTTTGGCAATTTTTGAATTGGCGATTTTTTATGTTGGCCATTTTTGTTATTCGCGATTTTCAGTTTTGAAAATTTTTGAATTTGGCGATTTTTGTTATTCGCGATTTAAGGTTTTGACGATTTTTTAATTTGGCGATTTTTGACTTTGGCAATTTTTGTTATTTGCGGTTTTCGGTTTTGGCAATTTTTGAATTCGACGATTTTTGATTTGGCATTTTTCGTATTTCCCGATTTTCGGTTTGGGCGATTTTTGAGTTTGGCGATTTTTGGTTTTTGCGATTTTTGTTATTCGCGATTTTTGTTATTTGCGATTTTCGGTTCAGACAATTTTTGTTTTTTTTTTTTTTGGCGATTTTTGTTTTTGTGGATTTTTGTTATTTGCGATTTTCGGTTTTGCAGATTTTTGATTTTGGCGATTCCGCCCATAGTTTCCATGACTACTCACGTTGGTAATTAATGTACTTGTTTAAAGCTTCAAGACTGTCCTTTTCATAGAATTTAATACTTTTTTGTGACAATTAGTCCGATCCTACCCATTTTTTCTACTCACATTTATAACTTATGTACTTACACAAATTCCCAAGGTTATATGATATCAAATACTTTGTATGGATGGTGCCATGCTCAATGGTCGGATCCCGCCCATTTCCTATCGAACTACTCACATCAGTAACTCATTTACTCAGAAAAAGTTCGAAGGCTTTCACTATTATAGTATTTCAGATATATGACATTATATATTTACATTGTATGGGGTGTACCACGCCCATTGATCTGATCCCGCCCATATTTTTCCGAGTACTAACGTTGATATCTATTACTATAGATACATATAGATACATGTCATTAAATATTAACTTTGTATGGTGGGTGCCACGCCCATTGGTTCGATCCAGTCCATTTTTTGCGCAACTCTTCAAATTATTTTTATTTAAAAAAATTAAAAAAAATTTTGATGAAGAAAATATTTATAGATTTTCATAAAGAGTCAATTTGACATCAAGAGTACCCCGCGGGTTAATTTCAGAAAATAAGTCAAGAATATTATTTTTTAGAACTACTAAAATATTATCAACATGTTCTATCGAAATCCTTCTACAAATATATATTATTTCGATATTTTGTTTTAAAAAAATATAAATCTCCTTACATTTGACCTTTGACATTAAAGAGGGACAGTTTATAGTGTTTCAATTTAACCTTAATTTACAAGATTGAGAACGTCTATCAAGTTCTATAAAATTTTTATAAAATATATTTGAAATATGAAAAAAAAAAAAAGATTTAGCCTAACAGTTGAAAAAGTATGAAAAATCAAATTTTTATTCAAATCCGCTGAAATAAAAACGCTGCCCTCGCTAAATTAAGAATAGGATACCTACAATATTTGGCATTTTTAATCACATACAATTTGTTAATAAGACATTTAAGTCCAATCGTTGATTCCGGAAAATTTCTTGAACAAAATTTTTAAAAAATTAAAATTGGACATTTTGAAATAGTGCTAAAAAATACGTACCGTTTTGAATTAATTTATAACGGCATAATAAAAGACGAGATGCAAAATGCTTTACATAGGATTATTTTAGGATCAGGAGAATGCAAAAATGTTGTTGTTGTAAATTATTTCAATGTCTTTAGAAACGTGAGCTCGATTTTCTTAATCAAGTGGTCTGCGGCATATTTATTGCCTGGGGAACTTGATATAACTTGATTGTTTTTCAACCGATAATAGATTTTGTTGTTTTATTAGAAAGATAATTTACTCTAGATTATGGTTTATTAATTAACTTAATCTAAACGCAATTAATATCAAAATTTTTGTGAAAATGATTATTTTGATAATTTTTACATATAAATTCATATTTCAACTTTGAACTCAATGCGCGTCCAGAAAGCATTGTCCGATTTGGCCCAAATTTTTAGCACTAAAGTTTAAGATCAAGTGTCACAATAATCCGACCCACACACCTCAAAACTCGACCAAAATTTTTTTTCATACAAACCGCTCTCACCCTAATGTACATGTTCATAGTTTCAGAACTCTTGCTATCGTAGTACTCCAGAAAATATATGCTAACATTAGATGTTAAAAATTCACTTTATATGGGAGGTGCTACGCTTATTTTTCCTTTCTGATAGGCAGGTACCTACTGTAAAAATTTCAAGACGATTGATCCAGTGGTGTAATCACTGTGTGAACCACAAACAAACAAACAAACATGCAAAACTCCATTTTTATACCCTATACCACTATGTGGTTTGGGTATAATGACTTTGTGCTGCTGTTTGTAACAACCAAAAATATTTGACCTAGACCCATCTTTTATTATACCGATCGAATCAGAATCACTTTTTGAATCGATTTAACTATGTCCGTCCGTCCGTCCGTCCGTCCGTCTGTGTGTCCATGTAAACCTTGTAATCAAACTGCAGGTCGCAAATATGAAAATATTCTGATGAAATTTGGTATATAAGCTTTCGTCGGCCATGGGCTGGACGCTATTGAAATTGTTGAGAATCGATCCATGTTCAGATCTAGCCCCCATACAAATGACCCCTATAAAATCGACATAAATTGCCATAAGATCCAAATTATCGTATAGAACTTAGTCAAATTGGGTTTCTATGTGTGTATTACATCCGTTAAAGAATAGTCCAAAAACTGTCCCTATGGGACAAATCTTAGTCATAGGCCCCATATAAACCTTAAATCTATCAAAAAACAAAAATATTGCACTGATTCATCTCAAAGTTTGTTTGTATATATTTTCGCAAAATACAAGAGACTTTACCAACCATGGTCAGGATCGGTCCATTTTTGGACCTAGTCCCCATATAGACATAGCATCGGATATGAACTTTTTCATATCTGCAGCCAAAAAAATGAATAAAAATGCCACTCAAAATTGGTTTATGCTTATTTTCTATATCCAATTAGTTGGGCCTAAGAGATAGGGTCTCTAAACGCATGGTATGGGGTATCGGTCTAGACCGACTATAATTTTCTTACTTGTTATATATAAGAAATTGTATTTAATTTAATCAAAATAAAGTTTAAAATTTGTTATAATAAACTGTTTGTATCTATAATATTAATAGGCTAGGCGATTTCTTGTGACCGATGTTTTGTTCTACCGTTTTATCCCGATTTTGACCAAACGTATATTATTCGAAAGGTTTGTCTTTTTAGCCGTTTTGCAGATTTACTGATTTTAAAATTTTTCCTTTATTTTGAGTAAATTGCATTTAAAGTTGCTACTAACACATACATAAAATTATACATATGCTATGTATGTTTTGTTAAATTTGTTACTGTGTTTGTTAATGAGTTTGTTATGTTCATTCACAATAATAATAAACCATAAAAGTGTTGGTTTGTGAATTGGCTAAGTTGAAGAATAAAGCTGCGCTCGAATTTCGAGTGCTGGAATCTGCTAGTTTATTTTAAAATTTACTTTTTCGTTATTTTCCGACACAAAAAATGTATTATATCTCCCTCATTTTTATGGCGACTAGGTCTGAACATGAACCGATTTTCACAAATTTCATCAGCGTTCATCCTATGGTCGATAGAAGCTTATATACTAAATTTCATTAAAATATATTCATATTTTCGACCTGACCAGATAGTGTTATAGGGTATAAAAAGTGTGAATATACCTAAAATATTTGTTAGTTATCTTATCAATTTTATATATCATTTTAAGAATTCTAGCCATTGAAATTTGAAATCTAGTTTTTTTTTTGTCTTCTAACTTTGTCAACTTTTATTATAATTATTGTGTTTAAAACATGGATGGAGTGTAACAAAGATTCGGCACAAATCATAAAAAAAATCATAAAATTTTAACATGTGTAAACGACCGTACTGGTTACTTGTTAAAAAGAACTGAATATCTTTCTAATAAAATAACTTTGCTCCTCAAACAAACCAAAGTTAAATTCACCAATGAAAATTTTAAAAAAAGTAACTACATCGATCTAAATAGTTGTAGTTATTTTCATACATTCGTAATTAAAAATTTAAGAATTTATTTTCTCCTCAAAATCTTCACCCCCTACACTACGTACCCTGAAAACCAGAATATTAAATATTCGATACAGGTGAATTTAATACTCTTACCTGTTTTACTTTAGTTTGTAAGAAGCATTTCCTCCTTACAATTAAACAGTGTGTTTGCTTGCATGCACAACTTTCATCACATGATTTGTAATTCATAATAATATTGTTTGTGTACTTAGTTTCTATGTTCACTACCTCTCATTACTTTCGTATCTGCATACAACTTATTTAGTTGATATTATAACAATATTCCCATCTTAATTAAAATAATATACGAACATATGTGAGTGAGTCTTCTAAATTGCTTTTACATTATTGCATGCGGTTTACACATATTTATCGTAACAAGTGCATGAGAAATACACACACACACAAACACCCATGCACACACAGCCAACTCATGGAAAACACTTCATATACATACGTCTTTAAAATGATGCTGATGATTAATACCTTCACTAATTAACTGTGAGGTTTATTGTAGGCACTTTTCAAAACACGACAAAACATGAAAAACTACAGATTGATTTTATGGAAAATTCATCTAACCACAATGTGTTTTGTAAAATATGTTCGATAACATTTCATGTAAATTAGTTACATATACATACATATTTAAAATGAACGTACATACATTTGTATGTATGTGTTTATTAAGGCTTTAGGGTCCATTGATAATTAACTAATAAAATGGTAATTTTATAGAGTTTTTGGTGACTCTCGGTAATTATAACAATTTTAAAGTTCATCTTTACAAGTTCATGTTGTCTATTTATTAATTTTCTTTTATCTGTACTCTTAGCCCGAGGCAATTTTTTATCTTACATTCAAAGTGTTGTCGAAAGTTTTAAAGTTAGGCAGACTTTAGCAAACTGCCAAAAGGAATTATTACTTTTGAAACTAATTTACATCAATTAAATAATTTATTAATACTTAGCGTTGTTGCTTTAACCTTTTTGATTTAACTACCTATATTTACACTAAGTATTTACATCCATTGAATGTACTTTATATAAGTAATAAATCGATATACTTGTGGAAATAGCAACCATTCACACTTCTTCACAAGATTTGCAAATATTTCAATTTGAAGTAAATCTTGTGTATTTTAATTGAAAAAGTTGCCTACATTTACATTCATTTGAAGTGGGGTTAATTTACTAAGTATGTTGTTAAAGATGCACGTACAATTTCCTTTTACACATAAATTATATTGTTCTGTACTTTTTCATAAAAACCGAGATAAAGATTGATTATGTTTATATCGAATTTTAGATAACTCATATTATGGGTTTTAAAGAAAGTTGTAAATTGTAAAGTAGTGGGGCCAGATCAGTGCAGTATAGTTCTGACTAATGCATTCTGAACGGCATAAATCATGGATTCGTTTAACACTTTGAATGAGATATATCGGCCCAGCAAAAACAATTTTAGCTTAAGTACATATAATTATATGCTTACTTCCAAGAGGTAGCTCTAGCTCGATATAGTTTCCAATGTTTTTCATCACTTTTTCAAATAATAGGATTTTTTGAGGTCCTCAAAATAAACATTTGTTTGATTAATGATTTCATCTAGCTATTTCTTTAGGTTTAGAACAAGAAAATAATTACTGAGAGAATTTGATTAATATGGTAGAAATTCGTAGCTCAATCCATATACATTGACCTACTAGCCAAATGTGTTCGTTGTTTTGAAATCATCACTGAATCAGTCCGATTGTTAATTTATTTATCTATTGATTGATTTCCTGTACAACAAGACTAACTCTTGCAATTATAATACAGGGTTAAATTTGTATAAAGGTTTATCAATCGCAAAATTTTATATGCAGTATTAGGGTGACAGCGGTTTGTATGAAAAAAAAATTTTGGTCGAATTTTAAGGTGTGCGGTTCGGATTATTGTGACACTGGATCTAAAAATTTAGTGCGCCAAAGTTCAAATAAGCATTTATATGTAAAAATTATCAAAATAAAATAATTTTTCAAAAAAATTTTGATATTAACAATTGCGTTTCAATTAAATTGATAATTGAAAAACAGCCAATTTATATCAAGTTCCCCAGGCAATAAATGCGTCGCCGACCACTTGATTAAGAAAATCGAGCTCAAATGTTTAAAGACATTGAAATAATTTACAACAACAATATTTTTGCATTCTCCTGATCCAAAAATGATCTTATGTAAAGTATTTGCAACTCGTCTATTGTTATGTCGTTTTAATTAATGTGTGTATTTTTTAGCACTATTTCAAAATCTCCAATTTTACTTTTTCAAAAATTATGTTCAAGAAATTTTCCGGAATCAACGATTGGACTTTAACGTCTTATTAATAAAATATATGTGATTAAAAATGCCAAATATTGTAGGTATCCTGTTCTTAATTTGGCGAGGTCAGCGTTTTCATTTCAGCGGATTTGAAGAAAAATTTGATTTTTCATACTTTTTCAACTGTTAGGCACATCTTCTTGGTGTTGTCATATTTCTAATATCTTTTGTCAAAATATTATACCACTTGTTTCTTCTCAATCCCGTAAATTAAGGTTAAATTGAACACTATAAATTGTCCCCATTTCAGTTCAAAAGTCAAATTTAAGGATATTTACATTTTTTTAAAACCGAATATCGATATCTTCTACATACATACATATATCTATATATATAAAATGGAATGTGTGTTTGTTTTTTTGACCTACAGCGGTCATATTTGGTACATTTGGTATTGGTATTGGCATGAATAGAAATACATATCAGAAGAAAAGTGGGCAAGACCAAGCCCCTTTTTAGAAAAATA
This sequence comes from Cordilura impudica, assembly GCA_963682025.1. Classification (NCBI taxonomy): domain Eukaryota; kingdom Metazoa; phylum Arthropoda; class Insecta; order Diptera; family Scathophagidae; genus Cordilura; species Cordilura impudica. The sequence goes on along the minus strand of OY821518.1, from coordinate 39,203,121 downwards.
AAAAATCGTAATATCTTCTAAACTACTGAAAGGATCGTCATGAAATTTTCACAAAAGGATATTTTTGTGAAATAATAAGTCCTTAACTATATAAAGTTGTTAGGGGGCAAAGGGGCGTGGTCCCGCCCATAGAACCAAAAATTAAAAATCGTCATATCTCGGCCATTTTTTAACCTACGGCGATGATATTTGGTATGCATCGTATTGAAATTAATAGAAATAGTACTACAAGAAAACTGGGCTGGACCACGCCCTTTTTAGAAAAATTGAAATCCATAATAACTTCTATTAAGCTCTTGACTATATAAAGTTGTTAGTGCAATAATTAATTCTAAATTAAATAAATAATATTTTGTTAATGTATAAATATTTTTTTTTTATTTTATTTCATTTTATTTTATAACGATGGGGGTAGCGAAGCACACCGGGTTCAGTTAGTAAATATATTAAATGGAATTATTTTTTTTTATTTGTTTGTTTGTACCTTATAGGAGACCAAACCTCTGGACCGATCTTCCTGAAATTTTCACAGCATTTAACTGGGACTCTGGCATGATTAATAGGGTACTTTTTTTCGACCAGGCCTACTTTTACGCCCACTTTTTTAAAATTATTTAATTGTTTCCATATAGTTTTTAACAGATTTACTTCAAATTGTATACACATTATACTCCAGGCGTGGTAGAGATAAACATATCTTACGCCACGCCCCCTTTCACGCCCCTTTTCACGCCAAATTTTGTTTGAAAGTTTTAAACTTTTTGTTCTCTGTACAAATTTGTTCCTTCCAACGGATTTTTTTTATTTGGTAGTATATTGCTCTTAATACTGTTAACGTCGTCACATAACTATGAACCACGCCCACTTCACCGCCCACTTTTTTTAATTCAGATACTTACTTATACCACTAACAATGTTTGCTATACAAAATACTTTTTTTGTAATATGTATTTACCTAAAGTTTTTATCTACAGGTAAGGTAGCCATACATTTTTTTATTACCAAATCCCCCTTTTTCGCCCCATTTTATCTTAAATTATAATTAATCTGCTTTCAATCTGTATATATAAAAACGTTGGTGCATTTGTTTGTAACGAATGATCTCCGGAACCATAAGAGCTGTCGAGGTAAGATTTGCACCATAGGTTTGGTTCGAGCTCTTCTGTGTTTTTTTTTAGTTTTAACCCTCTAGTTGGCATTGGGGTCAAGTTATAAACAAAATTCTTATTTTCAGCGTGATTTGACTGCAATTCAGAATGTATGTATGTTTCGTCATAAGAAATTTTTGTATGTGTAAATGACCAGATAGGTGGCGCTGGGGTAAAGTTATTCGAATATTCTTATTTACGGTGCGATTTTAATGAAACTAAGATTGTACATATATGTATGTAAGATGATGCCAAACATTTTTTATTGGTCCTGGTAGATGGCGCTGTCATTCGAAAAATAATGAGTTGTCAAATTTATATAAATTTTATAAGTTACAAAATTCACAAACGTTTTTATATATAAATATTCTAACCAAAAAGGAAGGAAAAAGCCGCTACATTATTGCATGGTGGTCGTACAGCTCATTCAGCACTCATATCACCGTTAAACTTACAAACAAATGAGAATGCCGTCTGTAATATCAAAAAACATTCCAGTACGGCAAAAGCTCTGCAAAAATGCATTATTATTATTTGGGATGAATGTACCATGGCTCACAAACATTCCTTAGAAGCATTACATAGAACTTTAAAAGATTTGAAAGGCAATGAAAGACTTTTTGGTGGAGTTCTCATTTTATTATCTGGAGATCTTCGTCAAACATTGCCACTCATACCAAAATCAACCTATGCTGACGAAATAAATGCCTGCTGAAACTTGTCAACATTATGGAGTAGTGTTCACACTATAAAATTAACAACAAACATGAGAGTACGAATACAAAATGATCCAAAGGCTGACCAATTTTCAAAACAACTACTTGATCTTGGCAATGGTAAAATCAATATTAACCCAACCATTCAAACCATTAAAATATCCACAAGATTTTTGTCAATTTATATTGTCAAACGATGAATTAATTGAAAATGTATTCCCCGACATTCAAAATCAATATCGTAACCATTATTGGTTAAGTGAAAGAGCTATTTTCCCCGCAAAAATGTCAATGTCGATGATGATAATATTAATGTTGTTATTCAGGACATGATTCATTGTGAAACGTTTTCTTTGAAATCTCTGGATAGTGTTGTTGAAAAAAATGAAGCAGTCAATTATCCAATAGAATTTTTGAATTCACTGGATGTGCCCTGTCTACCGCCACATTTATTAAAATTAAAAGTTGGTTCTCCAATAATTTTGCTACGTAACCTCAACGCCCCGAGACTAATTTAAAAATTTAATTGTTGAGAGAATAATGCCCAATGTTATTGAGGCCACAATTCTCAAAGGCAAATTTAAAGGAGAACATGTTTTGCTGCCAAGAGTTCCTATGATTCCTACCGACACACCGATAACATTCAAAAGATTGCAATTTCCGATCAGATTGGGCTTTGATCATTATAATCTCAAGGATAATCATTGCAAATATGTGGTTTGGACTTCGAAAACAGTTGTTTTTCCCACGAACAACTATATGTGGCATGTTCCCGTGTCGGAAAATTTATTCATTTACTGTGAGAATAATGAAAGTAAAAATATTGTTCACTCTTTAGCATTACTATAATAGAAATATATTGGTCATTCTTATGTTACAATAAATATTTATTTTCATTTTCATAAAAAAACATGGTTTTTCTTTAACAGTTTTCAATTAATATTAACAAATGCACAAACATTTTTTTTATATAGGTGTATACAGATTCTAACTAACAAAAAAAAAAAAAAAAAAAAAAAATTGAGGGCAAAACAACGTTTGCCGGGTCCAGCTAGTAATATATATTTGTGGAAGGATTTCGATAAAAGTTGTTAATATTTTAATAAATCTAAAAAATAATATTCTGGACTTATTTTCTGCAATTAAGGATCAGTCTTTCATGAAGTATAATTAGTGTTGCCCGCTAAGAATATATCGTTCATTCAATTATCTTCTAATTTTTATTGCCTATGAAAATGGCAATACCTGACATTACCGATCAAAATTTTTTTTAGCGAAGGGAAAGTTTTAATGTTGTAAGGATAGGTGATACGATGTACACCGGATCATCTAGTAGGCAAAATTTTTTTTATTATATGAAGTGGGCGTGCCACCTATAAACAATTTTTAACATCACATATCTGGAGCTCTATGATAGCAAGAGTCCTGAAACTTTGTGGTAGTACAGAAATTAGTAATCTGAGTAGTCGTACCAAAAATGGTCGGGATTGGGTTAGTGGGTGTGGCACCTCCCATACAAAAAATATTATCTGGAGTACTATAAAACCGACAGTCTTGAAACTATGTGTGAGTTCACGAATGATGAGTATGACAAGTTATGAGAAAAATAGACGGGATCAAACCAGTGGGCGTGGCACCTCCCATACAGAGATAGATATTGTATATGGCAAAACAGCGTTAGCCGGGTCAGCTAGTGTAACATAAATTTGACTCGCTAGTGAAACTACATCATCAGACCAGGTTAAGTTTTTGTTGAAGACCAATCCAAGATTTTTCGCTGAAAAAGAATTTCTTATGGAGTATGGTTAAATATTTAGTTAGCAACAGATAGTACCCTATCAGCATCACAGCGCAAATGATCTCCTTCATTAAGAAATAACGGTTTAATACAAACGTTTTATATATATAAGTCTACAGAATGAACATATTGTTCAAATCATCCAATAACTTGAAATAATATTCGCTATTAATAGAAGAGTTAAAAACTGGTGTTGCTCTAGTATACGAATATGGTAAAAATGTGGATATTAACCAATGAATTTTGTATGAACTATTCATAGAACGAAAGTTGCCTTGAATGTAGGGTTACCATTTCCATTTTGAGAAAAAGAGGACGTCAACCTCGAAAAAGGAGGACATTTGTCTCCAAAAAGAGGACAGTTTTTTTTATAAATTATTTTTTTTTAAATAAAAAACGCGATAAAATATAAAAAAAAAATTTATTTTTATAAATAAAAAAGTATTTATTCTTACTAAAAAAAACTTAAAAAAACATAAAAAATTTTCTGAACTTAAAATTAATACATAAATAAACAAAAAAAGACATAACGATTAACAAACTCATTGCATACTTTTTCGGGACATACATTTGTATATTTTGATAATTTCTTGGTACGAATTGTCAAGAGTTTCATGAATATTTTTCAACGCTTCCAATTTGATTCAATACATTATTGTCACATTTTTTCAAATATTCATAAAACTCTTGACAATTCATATCAAAATTATATTTGACTCTAATAATATCAGAAATAGTTTCTGGATTCAATTTATTTCTCTCTGGCGCCCACTGTGCCTTTATTAAAGAAAATATACGTTCTACGTTGGCATTATGTGCTGGTAAGCAAAAATAAAATGCAACAAGTTTTTTAACTTCACAGCAAACATAATTTTTAACAAAAAGATCGCACCAAAACTTGTTATCAGTTGTGTTAATAGAATCGAAGTTTTTTACATAACTTTTCAGGACAAGGAATTCATTAAATAAATTTTCATCATTAAAAGCAATGTGAAATTTTTTTAAAAATTCAACAGACTTTTGTACATCCGTCCAATTACTAGTAACAACATTTTCAAAACATAACCAGTCAAATATTTCCAAATTCTTGAGAGGAATTATCCATGATTCAATATACTCTTTAATCGTCTTATAAAATCTTTTAGTTTCTTCCATTAGAAGAAATTTTTTCGGTTCATCAGTAATATTTTTAATAATTTCTTTAACTTTTATTGGAATAAAATTATGTTCTATTCTTTCGTTTAAATTTTCTGATATTTCCTTTAAAATCTTCTTCACTTCAAGCAATGAAATATCAGATCTTTCGATTTTTTTAATATTTGTTTGAATTATATTCATCGACGAATGTATTGTAAATAAGTGTGCCTCGCTTATATCACTCTCAAAAAAGTTTTTTATAACTTTAGGTGTGCTTTCTAGGTCCAGAAAATAGTTCTTCAGGGGTTCAAATAATTTAAGTATGCGCTCAATAGCAGGGTATAAACTAAGCCATCTTGTTTTACTATGATTAAGTAGCTTTGCGTATTCTATTTCCGACTGGTCGCAAAATTCTTTCAATGTTTCAGTTCTTACAGTATAAACAGAGAAATGATTGTAAACTTTCAAAACAATAGATTCCACATCAAACGACAATGTGTCGCAGCCCTTGTGAACTGCGTTATTGATTATATGGGCTGGACAACCGACAACAATTATTTTTTTATGCAAAGCACTTCTTAACTTTGCAAAGACATTATTTTGACCGTATCTGTGCATACCACCAAAATTGGTATTACAATTGTCACCGCTAAAAGCAACACATTTTGATTTTAAAGAATATTTTTCCAATTGCATAAGAATAGTATCTGCTATAGTTTCTGATGTTTCATTTCTAATTGATAATATGTCCAATATCTTTGTCTGGATTCCATTGTTTTGTACATCGAAGTATTGAATTAGTAGCGCCGAAATTACTCGTGTCCGATGATACACTCACAAATTAAATTTGTTCAATATTTTTCCTTACCATTTCTGTTGAAAGGGGTGCAAGAACCTTCTTAGCTATTGCTGTAGCCTTGGTACGATTGCAAGATATATTTTTAACTCTTTGAGAATCATTAAAAACTAATTTATTCAATGCAATTGTGCAGTCCAGAGATAAAAAAGACATATTGTGAACAATGGTGTGATAAGCGATGCAACCCTCAACAGCTCGAAGTTCATTGTCTACAGCAGTTTTTGCAAAAATTGTGTTAATTTTACTGAAACAATACTGGCTGGTGAAACCCTTTTTATGTTTTTGCGTTTCCAAATGACTGTTGATGTCTTGTACTCCTTTATTTGCAATAGAAATTGTCGAATTGCAGAGTGTGCAATTGACCATCCACTCTGAATTTCCCCTTTTAATGTAGGGAAATTTCTTTCTTAACTCCTCGTTAAACGTACATTTGCGTTTCGGCATTCTAAAATTAGAAAATTATGAGTTTTTACACATTTCATTAATGTTTAGTAACTTACTTCTTTTTTCGGAGAACAAACTTAAACACACACAACAGCTGATAAGAAGTGATGTCAACGTAGTGCCGTTCGCACTACATACAGTGCTTTTTACTCAAAATATTTGCCTTTTTACGCGTTTTTATATCTTTGTGAGCGTTTTGCTCTCAAAAAGTTGGCATCGCTGCAGAAAAGCTTAACATTTTGACAATCAAAGTAAGTGATGTCAAGTGATTTGATATAACAGCGACAATCAAAAGGTTCTAGGCAATAAAAAAAATTATGAAGAAAAGTTTAAAAAGTAGGACAACCCCGGACACTTGTTGAAAAAGAAGGAGGACTGCCCCGGACGACCTGAAAAAGAGGACGGTGTCCGGGGAAAAGAGGACGGATGGCAACCCTACTTGAATGTATATTGTGAAGTACATTTTAAATAATTCTTAGGATGCCACGATAAAATATTTTTCTAAGCAAGGTACTTTCTGAAGTTCTTCATGGTACTTTTATTAAACTTAATACTTTGTATGAGGGAATTTACACGAGGGCTTTTCCCGCCGGATTTTTTTTGAATTCTCTTTTGAAGATGCTACGTAAATCCCCGTGCACTTACATGGTGCGTGTTTGGTTGCAAATACTCTTGATTTTTTTCAAGTTTATTTTGTCAATCTTTTTCATTTGTTCATAAACCAAATAAACCATTTAAGAACCACTTTGTGTTTTCTAATTATGTGAAAAAATTATGGAAAATTTAAATTGATTTGCCCATATTTTATTATTTTTTTTTAATTTAAATTATGCTTAACAAAATCACTTTAAACGTATTTATACTCTACTAGCAGATTCCAGCGCTCGAAATTCGAGTGCAATTTCTAAGCAAATTTATTTTTCAACTTAGCCAATTCACAAACCAACACTTTTATGGTTTATTATTATTGTGAATGAAGATAACAAACTTATTAACAAACACATTAACAAATTTAATAAACACACTCATAGCATTTGTATAATTTTACGTATGTGTTAGTAGAAATTTTAAACGCAATGTACTCAAAATAAAGGAAGAAATTTAAAAATCTGTAAATCTGGTGAACAGCCAAAAAGAAATACCTTTCAAATAATATACGCTTGGTCAAAATCGGGATAAAACGGTAGAACAAAACATCGGTAACAAAAAATCGCCTACCCTATTAATATTATATTATGGTCAGTAGGGTGGCCTTTCATGATATGAAGAAAAAAAGTCGTACCCCCTCTCGGTACCCCCTAGAAATATTCGAATAAAAAAAAAAATTAAGAAATTCAAAGTTTTGGGCCAATAAAAAACCTTTAGAGGTGGCTCAACGCGATTGAAAATTTCAAGTGTGTTTTATATGGGGAAAATATGACTTTCTTTCAGATTTTACGAAAATTTCGTTGTATAGTTTAACTTTTCCGACAAACTGTTATATAATTCGGGATCAGTATTAAATTATCTTTCCAAAAAGGTATAAAACTTCAAAATCGAATAAAAACTCGCCAAGAAATAGCAAATGCCCCAGACCACTTTTGTGCCAAAAAAACTACGTCATGAAATGTGATGGCATTTTTTTCAACTTTAAGAAATTAATTAAAGCCAACATTTTGTTATAGTTTTCATACCTGTAGGTACTCAGATATGAAGTATTGTTTTATTACGACTTTGTTAATCTATTAAGCATTGAGACCGAAAATGAAAATTTTTTTTGATAAAATTTTGAAAACTCCTTTTTCAAGTTTTGGAAAATTTTCTTAAACAAAATTTAAAAAAATTGATCTAGCTCTTTAAGGTCTAGTTAAATGCATGTAAGAGATTAACTGTATGAATCCCTATGCCAAAATTTTTTTGGCAAGGATTTTATTTTTGCGGATTTCGAGAAAAATGTGATTTTTGTAAAATATTCTCTAAATGTACTATTTCTAAATACTTTGTATCAAAAATTCATCACTTGTCTACTTTTAAATGTCATATTTTGGCTGAATAGCCTAGGGTTTTGGAAAAAAATAATATGACTCCATTAACCATTTTGGAATTGGGGTCACAAGTGACCCAAAGCTAATAAAAGATAATTTATTCAAAAGAATATGATCTCATATAGATCTCGGTCAAATTGGGTTTGTGTGTGTTTATTACACCTAATAATCAGTATTCTAAAAACAAAACCTATACCACAATCCTTAGTCATAGTCCACATAAAATATAAAGCTGCTTCCTTATCTTCACTTAAATCTATCAAAAAACAGAAATATTGCACCAAAAACGGTCAGGATCGGTCCATTTTTCGACGTAGCCCCCATATAAATATAGCATCCGTTATAAACTTTTTCATATCCAAAGGAATATAATAACAATGCTACTCAAATTTGGTTTAAACTATTGCATAGGTGCTGCCATCTAGCAACTGATGTTTCTATAGTAAAGCTTGCCATTTTTAACAATATACGTACTCAGAACGTGTTGACGTACGAACGCTATATGTGGATTACAGTAAATATTCATGTCGACCAAAAAATGAAATTAAATCGTAAACATTTTCATACAATAATTTTCAGCAACAGCGCATCGGTGAACTTCACTCGATTTTTGGCGACGAAGCACCGTCAAGGATCAGCGTTTACCGATGGCTTACTGAATTCAATTGTGTCCGTAGATCGCTCAACTACGAATATCATGAAGGTCGCCCAAAATGGATTGTTGTTCCGGAAAATATTAATTCTGTGTGTAAAAAGATTTCTTTGCGTTGGATCCCACATAACTTGACAATTGCTCAAAAAAGGCTCGTGTCAATTGGTTGCAAGAAATGCTCAAAAAACCATCGTGGTGCTTCAAAATATGGGCATGACATCGTGACAGGTGACGAATAGTGGATCTACGCGTTTTAGCCCGAAAGTAAACAGCAGCCGACTGTATGGCTATTTTAAGACGAGTAAAACCCAGCAAAAGTAGTTCAGGCTCAAAGTACTTCGAAGCAAATGGTCGCCTGTTCTTTTCGGAAAAACTGAACCTATCTAAATCGTACGATTGGAGCAACGTACAGCGGTCAATTCTGAATATTACACAATCAATTGTTGCCGTGAAGCCTTTGGAGAAATAAGGAAAAGCAACCACCAAAGAAGGATCATTCTCCACAACGATAATGCGAGCTCTCATACATCGGCTCAGACAAGGGTCTTCTTGAGCATTCAAAACGTCGATTTGATGAGTCATGCGCCGTGTAATCCTGATTTGGCACCTAATGATTTCTGATTTCTGAGGTCAACGTTTTTCGACAACTGATGAAGCGGTTGAAGTATTCAAAATCATGTTCTGAAGGTACCACAATCGGAATGCAAAAAGTGCTTTGAAGATTGGTTCACATGCATGCAAAATTGTTTTGATGTTCATGGAGAATATTTTGTAAATCAATAAAACCATTTTCGATGATAAATATTTATTTGTTTTCTCTAATCCCGAGATATAAAAGACAACCCTCGTATAAACATATGTTTTCGCGAAAAATATGTGCCTTAACTAAATGGGGTGACGATCTGTTCTAGTCCCCATATAAAAATTGTTTTTGATATAAACTCTTCATACAAATTAAAGGGTGATTTTTTAGCTATTATCTTTTTGGCAACACTGGTTTAAACAGCTGACGCACGTTTCCTGTTTTGTTTCATTGTCAAACATCTTCAGTTTGGTCTATAATTTAACCATTTTATGGTCAGTTTAATCGACCCACTGAAGCGGCTATTCGGGCTATTGTGACTAAATTTTGCACCAAATTTACATTGTTGGACATTAAACCACCAACACGCTTACGTAGGGCGCGAACTGAAGAAAATATCGCAGATGTATCGGCCAGTGTTAATGATGACCATCAATTATCGAAAGTTGGCCGAAGATCCACTTTTTTACCGAAAAATTGTGTTCAGCGACGAAGCTCATTTTTGGCTCAATGGGTGCGTAAATAAGCAGAATTGTCGATTTTGGAGTGAATATCAGCCAGAAGCATTGGAAGAGCTACCACTGCATCCAGAAAAAGTCACAGTTTGGTGCGGTTTATGGGCTGGTGGCACCATTGGACCGTACTTCTTCAAAGATGATGGGAATCGTAACGTAACTGTGAATGGTGAGCGCTACCGAGAGATGATATCCAACTTTTTTTTGGCCAAAATGCAAGAGCTTGACTTGCATGACATGTGGGTTCAACAAGACGGTGCCACATGCCACACAGCACGCGCAACAATGGACTTATTGAGAGGCGAGTTCGGTGAAAATTTTATTTCACGTTCGGGACCGGTCAATTGGCCGCCTCGATCGTGCGATTTAACTCCTTTAGACTATTTTTTTGTGGGGCTATGTTAAAGCTCATGTCTATACAGACAATCCCGCTTCAATTGACGCATTGGAAGACAACATTGAAACATTTATTCGGCCGAAATGTTGGAAAGAGTATGCCAAAATTGGACTAAGCGGATGGACCATTTGAGGCGCAGTCACGGTCAACATTTGCATGAAATAATCTTCAAACATTAAATTATATGTATGGACCGTACTATCGATTCGAATAAAGATTTCATGCATTCTTCTGAATTTTATGTGTTTTTTTTTGGAAAACTTTCTTATAACTCTTAAAAAATCACCCTTTATATCAGTTGCATATTTTCTATATTCAATTTGTTGGATCTAAGGCCCCTTCAATAAAATCATGGTATAGTCAGTCTTGACCGACTATAACTTTCTTTCTTGTTTATATTTCATATAAACTTTTTTTATCGATATCGGTTTGTAGTTCCCAATATTGATTTGGTTATCTTTTTTGCTAATGGATATTGTGAATACTTAAAATTGTAGATTTTTATACATACAGACACCATTGGAAATAGTAGCAATAGAAGCAATGGAAAATCATTCTCTAAGAATGACTTCACTTTTTTATGCTGGAAATTTTTAATTTTTTGGATTTATCAACGTGAGTAACTCCTCGTGTTATGTTTAAGAACGATGTCTTTGTGGTCGATAGAAATCGCCTTTTATTTTACCAAAATCTACTGCTTTTGCAGCACCTGTTAGTCTTTGGTGTAGCACAATGAATCCCTGTTACATCTGAAGTTATGAATCTACGCCATTATTTCGTTGTATTGAGGTATATCATCTGCCAGCAATCTTTTCAAAATTGCCACTCGGGGGTACTTATAGTCAGCAATTGAGTCACCCATGCCTATTTTTATACCCTCCACTCCAGTGTGCAGAGGGTATATATAAGTTTGTCATTCCATTTGTAATAATTAGAAAAAAATTTTGTGATCCTTATAACAACCGGAGTTGATGTAACGATGTCCGTCTGTCCGTCTGTACGTCTGTCCGTCTGTCCGTCTGTCCGTTTGTGGAAATCACGATGACGGCATCAATCGGGCAGCTACGGTGCTCGTTGACATAAAAAATGATCAACTAACATCCTGAGAAGTTTGCTATTTAAAATCGTCCAAATCGTTCGATTACGGCCCGAGTTTTGAATGAAGAACTAAAAAAAGTTTTGAAAAAATAAAATTTTCTATGTTGTTCTTGTCACGATCACACACTCAATAGGATAGCTAAGGTGATCATTTTCAGTGAGAATGATTCACCAAACTCATGGGAAGATTTCTATTTCAAAATCATTAAAATCGGTGGAACAGGTCCAGGGAAATCGCAGAAAAATTAAAAAAAAAATGAAAAATATGATGTTTCTATATAGTTCTTGTTGTTATTCTAAATGTTGTATTGTTGTCATAGCTGGACTTGTTGTTTTGGTGGTCATTGTGATAATAATATAATAAAAACTAACCCTTTGTACATTTTTTTTTATCAACTCTGGTAGAAAATTTAACAGTTCCATTGTTGTGGGTCACGGGAAAGGGGTTAAAATCGATCCAAATTTTTTTCGACAAGCAGACACTACGTGTTAATATAAAGGGAGTAAAAATTCACCAGCACCTAAAGCAAATAATGCTAAAATACCTAGTTGTCAATAAAAAAAAACGATAGTCGAATCGTTAAAAAAAGAAATTAGCAAAATTATCAGTAAAATTTTTAAACGATATTCGCTATTGTTAAAGTCAGCTGTTGTTGTTATCTAAACGGCAACCATTTTTGTGTTGTTTATTCAATCGATAAAAACTTAAATTTTTAGGTTGAAATGTCGTTTTTCGCTTATTTTGACAGAGATGCCACTCGTTTACAATTTAAATAAATAGAAAAATAGAGATGTCGACTGTCGTTAAGATGTCTGTACTTAGTGAATCACTTAATCCTTAGTGCAAACAACAATAGCTGTCTGTATATTTTGCGATTGTCAGATCGTTGAAATTTACAGAATCGGACCACAGAAAACATTGATTTAAATTCAATGAATTAAAGAAAACCTCAAATGATATTTAAGAATTGCGAACACAAAAATTGTTACATAAATAAACGCAATTTCTTTTTTTTTCTTTTGGATGAAAATTTGAAGTTTTTCAGATAATAAAGATAACAAATTATTTTATTTCAAATGTTTGGGACATTTGGTTTTTTGCGTTTGGCATCCCTAATTTGATTATATATTATTATTATAAATTTATTCTCTATGTTTTCAAAATATGGCAATATTTTAATAAAAGAAGTTGAGAGCTTTTTTTTGGTTATTATTTTGTTACTCCATCTGACCTATATGGCCGCAATGAAGAAATATTTAGCCAGTTAAAAGAAACTATACAGCCATCTCCAATTAGCACGATTTAATGCATGTAGCCACCCTACACAACCATTACCTTTGCAATGGAGGTTAGGGCGAGCTATTTAGTTAGCAAAAACTAAATTAAACGAGAAGTTATGTCATATAACTGGAAACGCATGCATATAGGTATATAACCTAAATGCATGCCAATCAGCAACCACGCTGACCAAAAATCAAACACCGAAATAAATCCGAAATAATAGAAAAGACGAAAACCAACCCAAAGAATTTGTTGAAATAATTTTATTAAGTTTAACAAATTGTTTACTTTTTCCAATATTTTGTTTACATTTATTATCAATACTCAAACCGAGGTGGAGTATCAAAGATTCGGCACAGCCGAATTTAACACTCTTACTTGTTTTAACATAATATTATGTGCCCACTCCTTTGAGCTGTCCATTACCTCATAAATTTCACACACTTTCAATCGTGGATTTTTCCCATAATTTTTGGCAATATATATTTAATTCTACATGAAATTTTATCCAAAAGGTTTTCACTTTAAAGGACTGTCAAGCAAGGATCGTTTGAAAAAGAAGCCTGAAATGTTGCCAGGTATTCCATATATGTTTAAAGCCAGGTACTCTGCATCCAGTCCTCTTATTGGTAAGCAAATGTTTGTTTATATGCTATGACTTTTGACTGCAAATACGCATTAGATTAATCGAACATAAGTGTATGTGTTTTGTCGATCACCGGTTGCCACATCTCCTATGAAAAACTTATTTTTATTTGTAAATATATTGAAAATTGTTAACATACAATCTTTATTGCGAATGTTGCACTTAAGTAATTAGGTGGTCTTCTGAATATGCTAACAAGTTGAATAATGAAACATTTACAGGGCAAAAATTATAGTTAGTCTAGACCCACTATGCGGTAATCTATACCATGAGCTTAGAGATACAGGCTTACGTTAAACTAATTGGATATAGAAAATAAATATAGCCAAATTTGATGATATGTATATTTACATGGGGACTAGGTCGAAAATGGACCGATGATGCCATATTTAGTAAAAATTATCTATTCGAATCAAACAAGAAATATAAACTCTACTGGCAATATTAGAGTGTTTTTTTAAATTATTAAGAAAAGTAATACCAACGTTAAGAACTGATAGATATGCCGCCAATATGAAACCGATAAATATGAAAAATTCTGATAAAAATGTTGACATTGCCATTGAACACAAACGTATTAACTCCATGCCTAAAACGATATTTATGGCGACACAGAAAATACATACAAAGAAGTAAATAGAAACGCACACACACGCATACGTACAATAATGTTCACATTTACTTTTAACAAATATTTGTATGAATAGATTATAATGAACGGACCACATGGTGTATGGTTTTCAATTTTCGAAATGAAACAACAAAAGAAAATAATTGTACACCGCAAAAACATAAACATAAACATAAATATAAGCATAAACATAAACATGTGATAAAGTTATAGACGGTCTAATCCGACTATGCCATACCCTTTATCATGATGGGTTTTAACACCAACTATATAAAGTTGAGGTCAAAAATATAAACTAAACCAAATTTAAGTGAGATTACGAGTCACCTGTATTTTTTTTTTGCCAGCAATTGTGTATGTTAAAGTGTATATCGAGACTGGGACTACATCATTTCTAGTTGTATTTCAGAAAATGTCAATTGATATTTAATGATTACACTTTGCAAGTTCTGACGGTTTTTAATTTTTTGATGTCGCTGAATCTGAATCTGTTAACTAAATTGCTACTGTTAACCAAATCAATAGGGAGGGTCAGAGAGGGTTAATATATGTAAATCACCAACCCTCATAATTTTTTCGAGAGGAAAATTTTTGTCTTTGAGACCTATCCCCTGCGGACCCTCCTTAGTAAGCTCCTTTAAAAATTAAATTTTTTTGTATAGCTTTATAAAAAAATTTTTTCACCAATACAATCATAAGTCACACAGCGTTATCTGCTTCAGCTCACACCGATATGAGTTACGCTGTTTTTGTGATTGTATTGTGAAATAGAAATTTACCCCCCTGCGCGTATAGATGTTTACACATCAAAAATATTTTTTTAGATTAGCTAAATAGATCATGCTTTTATTTCCTATACTACTATTTGGTCACTTTCTGAGTCGATTTTGCGATGTCCGTCCGTCCATCTGTCCGTATATGTGTCCATTAGGGTGGCCCTTCATAAATGGAGGGAACAAAAGTGTTCAAACTCTCGGTCGCACCCCCTAGAAATATGCGAATAGCAAAGAAACTGAGAAATACAAAGTTTTGGGCCAATCAAAAAACATTTCGTCGTGCCTCAATGCGATTGAAAATTTCAAGTGTGTTTATATGGGGAAAATATGACTTTTTTTCAGATTTTACAAAAATTTCGATCTATAGTTTAATGCTTCCGATAAACTCTTCTAAAAAGCTATTAAACTTCAAAATCGGATGAAAAATCGCCAAGAAATACAAATGCCCTAGACCACTTTTGTGCCAAAAAAACTAGATCATGAAATTTGATGGCATTTTTTCCAACTTTAACAAATTAATTAAAGACAACATTTTTTTTAGTTTCTATACCCGTAAGTACTCAGATATGAAGTATTGTTTTATTACCACCTTGTTTACGTATTAAGCAATGAGACCGAAAATGGAAAATTTTTTTAATAAAATTTTGAAAATTCCTTTTTCAAATTTTAAACAATTTTCTTATACAAAATTTAAAACACTGGATCTAAAACTTTTAGGTTTTGTAAAATAAAATTAATTCTAATTAAATTAATTCTATTTCTTTTGGTGTATTTAAAGATGCTTTGGTGTGCGATTGAACATGTTTTCTCTAATCACTTACGACTTGCAATAAGTATTGCTTTTCTTTAATTTTATATTATTATATTAATTTTATACTAACAGATTCCAGCTCACGAAATTCGAGTGCAAATTCTAGGAAATTTAATTTTTTCATTAAATAAAGACCCTAAAGGTATGCTAATCAATTATAGCCAATTCACAAATCAACACAAAAAACAAACTCATTTTTATTACAAACACATTAACAAATTTAATAAACACACACATAGCATTGTATAATTTTATGTATGTATTAGTAGCAACTGTAAATGCAATTTACTCAAAATAAAGGAAAAAATTTAAAAATCTATAAATCTGCAAAATGGCTAAAAAGAAATACCTTTCAAATAATGTACGTTTGGTCAAAATCGGGATAAAACGGTAGAACAAAACATCGGTCACAAGAAATCGCCTAGCCTATTAATATTATAGATTTCATATTTATTTCAATAAAATTTCTTTTATCGGATTTGGGTCATTTGTCATTTAGAAAAATAAAGATAGTTTTTATAAATAAAATAATTTTATAACAAAATTGGTTAAAAGTTGTTTTAATTTATATTCGCGAGCAATAAGCAGATAATTGCACTAAAGATATATTACAATGGATTATTTTGATCCCAGGAGCACTGAAGGGTTATATAAATAAAAATTAACCGAATTATTTTTCTTAAATTCTAAATAGTGGTTTCATCGAGTTTAACAGAAAAACTCGTTTTCGGTCATTTTTATTTAAAAATATCTTAATATCCAAAGCTGGCCTTGGCAAATAATGGGTTAACGTTATCGGCTTTATCCCAAATTTTAGGAGCAGAAGTTCTACATATTTGGTTATTATATTTTAAGTATCGCATCTAAAAATTCAACAGAACTTACAATATATTTGAATTTTTTTGAATAAATTGTCTTTTATTGGCTTGGGGTCATATGTGACCCCAATTACAAAAGGACTAATGGGGTCATATTATTTTTTTCCGAAACCCTAGGCTATTAAGTTAAAATTTAACATTTAAAAGTAGAAAAGTGATAAATTTTTGATACAAAGTATTTAGAAAGAGTACATTTACGGAATATTTTACAAAAATCCCATTTTTCTCGAAATCCGCAAAAATTAAATCTTTGTCAAAAAATTCTGTTGCAGGGATTTACCCAAAAAATCGCACAGTTAATTTCTGACACGTATTTAATAATACCTTAGACTGCCAGATCCATTTTTTTAAATTTTGTTTAAGAAAATTTTTTAAAAAGGAGTTTTCAAAATTTTATCAAAAAAATTTTCCATTTCCGGTCTCAAAGCGTAATAGGTTACTAACGTGGTATGAAAACAGTACTTCATATTTGAATACTTATAAGTATAAAGATAAGAGAGAAATTATGGTTTTAATCAATTTCTCAAAATTGAAAAAAATGCCATCAAATTTCATGAGCTAGTATTTTTTTTAGAACAAAAGTGGTTTGGGGCATTTGCTATTTCTTGGCGAGTTTTTATTCGATTTTGAAGCTTTATAGCTTTTTGGAAAGGTAATTTTATACTTATCCTGAATTATATAATAATTTGTCGGAAAAATTAAATTATAGAACGAAATTTTCGTAAAATCTGAAAAAAAGTCATATTTTCCCCATATAAACACACTTGAAATATTCAATCGCATTGAGGCACGACGAAATGTTTTTTGATTGGCCCAAAACTTTGTATTTCTAAGTTTTTTTGCTATTCGCATATTTCTAGGGGGTGAGACCGAGAGTTTGAAAACTTTTTTTATTAGGGGTTACCCTAGTGTCCATGTAAACATTTTAATCAAACTACAGGTCGCAAATATAAATATATTTTGATAATTTTTGCTGTATAAGCTTTTGTTGAGCATAGGATGAATTATTTGGAAATTGGTGAAAATCGGTGCATGTTCAGACTTAGTCCCCCTATAAGATCGACTTACATTGCTATAATATCCAAATTATTATATAGATCTCAATTGCAATTGGGTT
Source organism: Cordilura impudica (assembly GCA_963682025.1). Lineage (NCBI taxonomy): Eukaryota > Metazoa > Arthropoda > Insecta > Diptera > Scathophagidae > Cordilura > Cordilura impudica. The sequence goes on along the minus strand of OY821518.1, from coordinate 39,185,390 downwards.
TGTGTGTATTTATTGCATCCATTAATCAGTAGTCCAAATAAACCCTATATGAAAATTCTTAGTCATATCGTATATATAAATCTTCTTTCCTGTCTTCTTTCCTTCTTTTCTGTCGAAAATAAAAATATTGCACAGATTTTTCTCAAATTTGGTTTTTGTATATTTTTTGCGAAAAAAGTGACCTTATCAAATATGATCAGGATCGGCCCATTTTTCGACCTAGTCCCCCTATGAATATACCATTCGATACGAAGGCAAAGAAATTGATGACAATCCCACTCAAATTTTGTTTATGCTTATTTTCTATATCTAATTAGTTGGACCTAAGAGATAAGATCTCTAAACGCATGGTATAGGACATCGTATAATCGGTCTAGACCGACTATAATTTACTTACTTGTTTTAGATTGGTTAAATAGATCATTGGTTTTTATATTTCCATTATATTTCAGGTATTACTTTCCTTTCTGTCAGTTTCTCCTTAAAGATAACATCTTCCAATAAAATTCCAGAATCTGCAATTATTGAAAGATGTTAACTGTAATGCAAATATTTGACCAAATTAAGGTACCCGTAGAACAAAAACAAATATTTTTTGAAGCGTGAAACCAGAAATATAATGAGCCAAAACATTGACCTCAGATTCAGATTCAGCCAATTTGAAAGCAAACGTCATGAAATCTTACGGGATTTTAATTTTTTTTTGGAAATTGTTATACAGTTTTATCAATTGCATTTCAGGAAACATCAACTAAATTTCAGTAATTATCAAAGAAATTTAAAAATCAAAAAGCTGTTTACCGTACCGAAAAGTTGTTATTGTTTCTATTACTGCTTTGCCGTCACAGAAAATATACTCCAACATTTTGACTTACTTTTAATGCACTGGATAGTAAATTAATTAGTGAGTACACTATATGGAAAGAAGAGGGAAAGACTTAATTTTTTAATCAGACACAATATTAAAATTCCGGACATAAATTGGGTATTCACTGCAATGTGCCACCAGATTTAGAAGATATGGTTTCCAGAAAAACATATATAGAGTATGTAAAAAATTTAAGAAATGCAGTGAAATGCTTAAAAAATATATTTTTGCGTAATGACTATATTTCTTAAAAACCTTTGATAATTTCTGAAATACATTGTATGTTTTCTGAAATATTTTTGATAATTTCTAACAATTAATTGATGATTTCTGAAAAAATTAATACTTTCTGAAAATAAATTGATATTTTCTGGTATACAATTGAGTCCAATTAAATAAATAAATGATGAGTTTTCCAAAACAAACAACATCTCTTGATACATATATTGCCCACTTTCATATGATAAAGGAGCAATATAATAAAAGTAAATGGAAAATTTGTTATACCGACGGTTCCAAATCCAACATAGGTGTCTCTTATGCTGTGATATACAACAACTACAATACTGTCAAATACGGCATTATCAACGAAAACAACTCAATTTTTTATGCAGAAGCAGAAGGGATACTAAACGCTATCCTATGGGCAAAAAAACAAAGGTAAAAATACATCATTTTTACGGACTCAAAATCTAACGTTACAGATATACAAAATTTTTCAAATTCAGAAGATATAATCAGTGAAATAAGGGACAATTTAATTCGTTTCACTGATAAATTAAAACTTATGTGGATACCAGGTCACTCAAACATTAAAATAAATGAAAAAGCAGATGAAATCGCCAAAGAAGCCCTCAACCTTCCATTAATAATGGGCGCAACCCAAAATAAAAAAAAATAATACATGCAATAATCGGAATTAATTTCTCCAACAAACAAAAACTTTCTTGGAATATTTATGGGCACTTCTACAAACAATCTAACACAGATGGAATAGCACCTTTATACCCAACTAACACTCCAAGAGTACAACTACAAAAATACATTAGAATGCGACTAGGTCATTGCCTTTTAACACATCAACACCTTATGGAAAAGAAACCAGCTCCTCGATGTATTTTCTGCCATGGATCCACTTTAACAATAAATCATATTGTTAATAATTGTATTCCTATAAAATCTATTTGCAATAACCATAATTATAGTTTAGCTAACATACTTGCAGAAGTTACAAAAGACAATATTAATAGCCTCATAAAACTTTTAAGAGAACTGAATATATATAACACTATCTAATCATTTTCTTATATATATATATAAAAAAAAAATAAAAAAAAAATAGCATATTATAACATATCTTTAATTATCTATGAATTCCTTTCCTAAAAATTAATTTTAAAATTAATACTAATCTTCAATCAAACATGAGCTGATGGCCTTAGTAGCTAAAGCTCAAAAGCCACGAATTATATATTAATTTCTTATCATATAGTTAACAAATAAATAAATAAATAAATAAATAAATAAATAAATAAATAAATAAATAAATAAATAAATAAATAAATAAATAAACCAATTTTGAACAAAATATGTCGAATTTGTAATATTTCATATTGATTTAAGTGAATATCGGGAGATGGAATATATGGTGTCCTGCATTTTTATACCCCATACCACTTGTTTGTAACTATAAAAAATATTTGACGTAGACACATCTTTTATCAGAACCTCTTTCTGAATCGATTCAGCGATGTCCGTCCGTTTGTCTGTCTATATGACCATCTGTGTGTCCATCTAAGTAAACCTTCTAATCAAACTATAGTTCACAAGTATGAATATGCTTTGATAAAATTTAGTATATAAGCAATACATATTCAGACTTAGTCCACCTTATAAATCTGTGGGTTTCTGAAATAACCGCGTATGTCCATTTTTGTCAGTTTTGAGTTAACGATGCCAAATATAATAATTTTTAACGCTCTTTAATTGTGTTTTATTTTTTTTTTTAAATATTGACCATTTCTGAGTTTTTTCTTTAAATAACGACGTGACTTAAATGTTTATTAAATTAATTTGCAGCACTAACGACGTAGGTCAACCTACGTTTTATCGATGACAAATTCTTTTCTCAGAAAACGACACCTAGCGACATACGTTGTTATTAATGAAAGAAATGCAAAATAATTTTGGATTATTTTTCAGTTTATAACCACTGTTTATAAAAACTGTGGTGTTTATTTCATTTATTTTTGTTGTCGCTATTATTCATGATACGTTGTTATATTCTCACCCTAAGTCCCGTTAACTTTCTGTTGACGAAAAAAAAATCAATTTTTCAAGCAACAACAACTTATGTCTAAATGTGTGGTTGCACAGGTAGTTTTCTTTTTCAAAGAAAACGACATTTGTCGACTTAAGTTGTTTTATCTGCACACACTTTAAGAGTAATAATATATTGTTTTTTCGTCCTTCTCTAGGATCTATTCCCATTAAGATTTTTGACTCAAAATTTTTTATAAAGTATTTATTGCCAATATCTACAGGACTGTTAAATAAAAAGTGTTAAAAACTTTATATCGAGCCCATAATTTCAAATATAACGTTTTTTGGCTCTCCTGATTTTATGACATACGCGGTTATTCTAGAAAACCACAGAAATAACCCCTGTTAGTGCGATTATCAGACTATCATATATATATCGATCTGGTTATACACATTTGAATTATACCCATTAATCAGCAGACCAAAAATAAACCCTTTCTACATTTCTAGTCATAGTCCCATATAAAACTGATTCTCGATCTTCACTTAAATTTATCAAAAACAAAAATATTTAATAGATTTTTTTTTTTCAAATTTTAAATTTTGTTTTTAAGAAAAGAAAGTGACTTTACTTAATATGGCCATGATCGGCCCATTTTCTGACATAGTTCCCATATAAAAATAACATCTTATATGAAATTTTTCATATCTATAAGCCACCATTTATTAACAATAGCCCTAAAATTGGATTTAGGCTTATTTCCTATATCCAGTTATGGTATAGGGTATGGTATAGGGTATGGCATAGGTCTAAATTATAATTTTCTTATATGTTATTTTTCAGAATGATAATTTATGAACATTATTGATATACAAAAATTTGATCAAGACATATATATAACAGGGCGGGTCGATTTAAAAATCGTCCAAGTAACAAGGAAAATCGTATTCTAGGGATCAAAATAAGAAACCTTGCCCGAGGAACAATACCTCTAAAACGAATTCTAATGTCCCGACTTTTGACATGTCTGTCTGTCTGTCTGTCTCACTTTGACCCATTTAGAGTGCCCCAATCGAGTCCAAATGTATGATCGACCCCTACTAACTTTGGAGGGCCGACCCACCCATGCCAGTGGCACACCCACTGGAACCCCCTGGGGGTCCCCCATATAAACATTTCAAAAAATCAAAATTTTTTGTTAAAGTTGGGCTGACTATGTTTGATTTAATATTAAAATTAACACTCATACGTATACGAATCTGCTACTCTGCTAATAAATAATAATCATACGCCCTGACTATGTTATGTTATTCAAAAAGATCGATCGGATGAGGGTAAGTAACTTTTAGATCACTCCGTGACTATGCGTGACTCTGCGTGACTACCCCAAAATTAATCTGTAGTCACAACAAGACTATGAACCAAGTTTCAGATCAATTGCATGAAGGGGAATTGGATTGCCCCATAGCAGACAGACAGACAGATAGACAGACAGGTCAAAAGTCGGGACATCAGAATTCGTTTTAGGGGTATGGTTCCTTGGGCAAAGTTTCTCTTATTTTGATCATTAGAATATGATATTTCTTGTCACTTGAGCGATTTTTTTGCCTTCCTACAAATCGACCCGCCTTAATATATAATAACAATCTGCATATTAGAGCAAAATAACGCTCTCATGGAGGAAATTTTTATGGAGCTAGGTCTTAAAATTAATTTTAATAGCCTATGGTCCTATGGCCGATAAAAACTTATGTACCAAATTTCAGCAAAATATATTTGTATTTGTTATTTGTAGTTTGCGACCAAAGTTGACATGTACATACGGGACCGACAAATTGCACAGAATTCTGATTTATTATACCAATCGGTATAATAAAAGTTGGGTCTACTTCCAATAGTTTTTGGTAAATACAAACATTAGCATAAACTCATTATATCTTGACCACATAATCGCATGTACTCTAAAAAGTTGCACAGAAAATGAAAACAACCCACACTTGCAAACAGAGTTTGTGTACATGGATACATCAACGTAAGTACACAAAATGAAATGTAATAAAGGAGACTATAAAAGCAAATCTTTTGTAAAGAGAGTCAAACAACTGATATAAATCTCATTTTACATAAAACTCTATGTGGCAGTCAATGTACGTGGGGCAGTGAAAAAGTTTTGCGGCAACCTTGAAGTGACAATCACTTTAAAATAAATATTTTACACATCGGAATTTTAATTGATGTGTCTTCCAATTCCGTTCGCAGTAATATGCATCTTAAGAGTAAAAAGCGACTTTAAAAATTGAATAAATACGTTATAAAAATAGGGTCAGTGTTGTTAATAGGGTTTTCAATTAATTATTCCCGTTTTTACTTTAGTCGATTAAAAATTAAATTATATTTCTATTCATCAAGCGATCAAGTTTTTAAAATTCTTCCATTAATCGATCCAATATCGAGTAAATATTTCAGAAAATTTGTTTTGTTAAATATATTAAGAAACAATTCACAAAACTAAACTTAAAAGTTTAATATAAAAACCAAATTGAGAACATTTTTAAAATTTTTCTTCCTATATAAACAGCGATTTCAAAATATTGTAGTAATTTTTTTTTATATAAACATAATATTATTTTCTCAGTAAAGTAAGTGAGATTCATAAACAAACATTCTGTAGTGTTTAAAATATTTAAAGATACATATCATTTTGATTTTGTAAAATAATCTTTTAAAAATATAATGTTGCAATTTTTTAAAGCGCTTTGTAGTTTTTGCTTTTAAAGCGTTTAATTTAAAGAAAACTCTTCTTAAAATTTAAAAATGAGTCAAAATTATGGAGCAAGTATTACTAACTTTTTTTGATTTTATAAAAAGTGGTAATTTGTCAGAAATAAAATTATTTTTTATTTATTTGAAATTCATTTTAAAATTATTCGATTTATCCGATTAATCGACACAATCCCATTAATCCTATTCTTTGTTAGTGGAAAATCACAATTTTTTATTGGTCAGATCGAATATATTTTTTCATTTAAGCGAATAATCGAACAATTCTTAACGGTTGACAATACTAGTTGTAAAGTGTTCTCTCAGAAGGATTCTACTTTGCCAATATTTAATATGGCACCTCAACATGTGATTTAAGTTCAAACTGACTTAAGTATTTCCGAGTGAGTTGGCAACTTTTAAATATGACCGATTTGAATAGAAAGCGTTGTTGTCAAGGCAAAAAATCGCTGTGAATATAAAATTTATTAAGGTTCGGGTAAAAATAAAAAGTACGAGCGTTATATTTGACTTATGGGTTAAGTCACCAATCCATATTCAGTATTTAATTTTTCATAAAAAGGTACTTTTTTACCTTACTTTTTTACTTTTACTTTTTTATGAAAAGGTAAATTTTTTAAGAAAATTACCTTTTTTAAGTTGTTACACTTTTCAATGAAAGGCTCTTTACTAAGAAAATACTGTTTTTTAAGTAGAGGTAATTTTTCAAGAAAAGGTGTTTTTTTAATATAAAAACATATTTTTTTTAAGAAAAGGCACTTTCTTACTTTTTTAAGAAAAAGTACGTTTTTCAGAAAAAGCAATTGCCGTTTCTAAGAAGAAATATTTTAAAAAGAGCACTTGTATTTAATAAAAGGTACTTTTTTATGGAAAGCTACTTTTTTAAGAAAGCTGTTTTTTCTTTAACAAAAAGTACTTTTTAAGAAGAAATTTTTTAAAAAAGCACTTTTTAAAGAAAGCTACTTTTTAAAGAAAGTTGTTTTTTCTTTAAGTACTTTTTTAAGAAAAGGTACTTTATTAAGAAAAGGTATTTTTTTAAGAAAAGGTACTTTTGTTTAGAAAATTTATATCCTTAAGGAATCGTACTTTTTACGACTAGTTACTTTTTGTATATTTTTTTTTAAAGAATGGTGCGTTTTTATTAACGGAAAGTGTATTTTTTAAGAAAAGATACTTTTACGTTGTTTTTTAAGAAAATGTACTTATTTTAGATATGGTACTTTTCTTAGAAAAGGTACTTTTGTTAGAAATGTGGTACTTTTTTATGCAAATGTACTTTTTCTAGAAAATGTACTTGTTTAAGAATATGTACTTTTTCAGAAATGGTACTTTTTTTTTAGAAAATGTATCTTTTTAAAATACTTTTTTAAGACAAGATACTTTTTTATAGAAAATTTACTTTTTTAAGAAAACATACCTCTTTGAGAAAACGTACTTTGTTTTCCCCCAAAAATATGTTTTTTTGACCAAAATATACTCTTTTAGAAAATGCAGTTTTATAAGAAATGGTACTTTTTTTAAAGGAAAAAGAGAGTACTTTTTTAAGAAAAATCACCTTTTTTAAAGGAAAAAAAAGTAATTGTTTTTTAGAAAAAGTACCATTTTTTTAGAAAACCACTTTCTATCTAAGTAAAGGGTCCGCCAACTAACGTTTTTTTTTCAACTAGTGCTTATTTCGTGAATGGTAACACTTAGCTCATGTCTGATTTGACAGATAATTAGTTATAACCTTCCGCTGAACGAATATGGTTGTGTATACGCTTGAACAACGCTGGGAAATATTGCGGCATTACTTTGAAAATCATGGTAATGTTGCAGAATGTGTGCGAAAATTGCGTACGGATTTTGGAAGAAGAGAAGCACCGTCAGCTCCATATGTTCGTTATCTTGTGCAAAAAGTGAATGAAACTGGTATCCTCATCGATAAACCAAAGCGTGAAAAGCCAAAAACAGTGCGTACACCCGAGAATATTGCTGCTGTGCAGAAAGTGTGCCTGAAGCGCCATCAACATCAATTCACCGTCGTTCTCAAGAATTGAACATTTCGGAGGCATCATTGAGACGAATTTTGCATAAAGACCTTGGTATGACGCCATATAAAGTTCAATTGGTTCAGCAGTTGAAGCCAACTGACCATCCAATGCGTTTTCGCTTCGCTAAGTGGGCCTGCGATCGACTTACAGAAGATGCCGATTTTGCCAAAAAAAATCATCTTTTCAGATGAAGCTCATTTTGATCTTGGCGGATATGTAAACAAGAAAAATTGTCGCATTTGGGGCACAGAAAACCCGCACGCATACACTGAAAAGCCGATACACCCAAAACGAGTCACTGTTTGGTGCGGATTTTGGTCTAGAGGCATAATTGGGCCATTTTTCTTCGAAAATGAGCAAGGAGGGGCCGTTAAAGTCAATGGCGATCGTTATCGGGCCATGTTGAACGAATTTTTGTTCACAAAAATTGAAGAGGAGGATATTGGCACCATTTGGTTTCAACAGGGCGCTACGTGCCACACTCGATGTTTTGCGACCTGTTTTTGAAGATCGCATTATCAGCCGCAGAGCTGATGTCGTTTGGCCACCTCGGAGCTGCGATTTGACACCGTTGGACTATTATTTGTGGGGTGCCCTCAAAGATAAGTGTTACGCCAACAAGCCAGAGACAATTGACGCTTTAAAGGACAATATTCGTGAAGCCATTGGTAAAAAACAGCTGCACACAATCGATAATGTGCTTAAAAATTGGACCGATCGTGTAGGCTACTACATGGCCAGCCGAGGCAGCCATTTGAATGAAGTTATCTTCCATTATTAACCGGAAGGATTGTACTTTCAAATAAAAAAAGAAATTTGAGATAATATTCAGTAGTTTTTTTTATAGCATTTTCAAAAAAAAAAAAGTTATTTGGGGGACCCTTTACTTTTTAAGAAAAATAATTTTTAAGGAAAAAGTTATTTTTTAAGAAAATTTACTTTTTATGAAAAGGTACTTTTTTGAGAGAAGGTGCTTTTTTTTAGAAAACTTTAGTAGGAGTGCCTGATTTGACCAAAATTTTAGAAAAGGTGAAAATAGTTTTTTACTCAGTTTGTTAAAAATTAATAAGTTCTAATTTGCAGTATGGGGTCATATTGACCGCTGGAGCACTAACGGGTTAAGTGAATTCCGAAATATTATGTTTTATAACTTTTTCTCAAAATAATTTAAAAAAATTTGACAAATAGCTGCTGCTTCGACAATTTATATAATCAAAACCAAAATTTGACCTTTGATCTTATAGAGGCCAGTTTCGTTTAATTTAATTTTCCCTTAATATTCTGAGTTTATAAAGTGGTGCTATTTTAATTTATATGGGAAAAAAATATGTTTAATAATACGTAAGGTAAAAATAGTTAACATAAGAATATTCTGAATACAAAAATGGTGTTGTTGTCTGTTATTTAAATAACGCCACTAATGTGAGCTCGGATTTCTTACTCAAGTGGCTTGCAAAGTATTAGTTGCCTGAAGAATTTATAATAACTTGACCGTTTTTGAGTCAATTTTTGTTTTTATTATTTTATTGAAAAGAAAAGTTAATGCTAATTATGAGTTACTACTTACTTTTATAAAAATTCTAAATTCTTAATAGCAAAATTTTTGATAAAATGAATATTTATTAATTTATTAATTTGTGATGCCACTTACAATCTTTAGGTCCGCTGTTAAATTTATTGTGAAACGTGTTTTTACACTTAAATATTTATTTTTATTCTTCAACACATTGTTGGTTTATCCCAATATGTCCACATATGACATTGGTTGGCTTCTTGTCAGACTAAATTTCGAAGTTATAAAGTAAATATTTAATCAAATTTAGTATATAAGTATGCACCTCTATCTTTTTGTGTATCTCTTTTCCGTAGCTACCCTATCGGAATTTGAGTTAACTTAAAGCTAACTCACGGTTAATCAGAGATGACTGACTAAAAAGGTAACTCATTTCCTTGTTAAAAGCTATTTAGTTTTTCAATGCAATGTCATCAGAATGAGTCAGTACTCACTCACTCAATATAAGTTTCAGCTAACCATCAGTTAGCTCATTATGAGTTAGCTTCTGATGCATAAAGTAAGAGGAGGCACTATGAGTTATTTTGTTTTTTCATTTAATAAATAATTTTATCAGAGCCTAAAGGTATGCTAATGAATTTTTTGCCAATTCACAATTCAATACATTTTAAACAAAATTCATTAAATTTCATTATAAATATTTGGTTGAACACACAGAATATATATAAGTGGGTTTGTTAATAAATAATTTTAAAGGAGCCTAAAGGTATGGTAATCAATTTTAACCAATTCACAATTCAATGATAATCACATACAGAGTATGTATTTTATGTATGTCCTAGTAGTCCTTTAAATGAGCATTACTCCAAGAAACTATTCTAGATGGTGCAAATCTGTAAATCTAGTGGACAGCTAAAAAGAAATACCTTTCAAATGAGGTACATTTGAATAAAATCGGTTATTAACTACAATTTTTATATCGGTCACAAGAAATCGCCTTGCCTATTAATATTATAGATATTTATGTATTTTGAAAATAAATATAATAAAAAGATAGGTTTTTAAAATATTTTATTATAAAATATCATTTCTTATGGTTATTAAACATAAATATAATAAAAAGAAAATTTTTTTAATTTATATTTTACAAATTTTCTTTTTTGCTAACGCAAATTGATTGAAAATGTAGCTTCTTAATTAATTTAAGCGCATTTCCGATTGAGTTTTCCAGATTTTCTACTCCGTTAGCATGGATCTATTAAATGATAAAAAAAGTTAATTTGTTAATACAGGTCCGAAGATGAAATAAATATATATGTTAATATAGCGATTAAAGAATCAAAAAGTATTTAAAAAAATTTCAGCGGCAGTTTCCCATATAAAAAAAAATTCCCTAAGACATTTATAGAGTTTTAGTTTAAATAAAGATGACATACAAAGAGTCTGAAATGATTTATGTCGATTAAGTTATTAAATCCTATCAAAAACTGTACGATTGGCTACGTTCATTTTTTCATTAGCCTCTGCCAAATCATCACCGTTCTGAATCGGGAAGATCTCTCTCATGCTCGCTTCCTTTTTTCTTTCCCTATTAAGTTTTCCGATTGTTATTTTTGTTTAAGTACAAAAGGCGGTTTCGGAAAACATATGCGATGGTCTTACCTCACGAGGTCTGCTGATGAGTTTGAACTTGCAGTTCTACAATCACAAGAAGTTGCATATGCTAAAGATCGGGGTGCAAGCTGTAGTCAAGTGCTTTCATCTTCACCAGGACACTCAACTTCAAGTATGTGTTACCAATCAGATAGTTCAGATCCATCATTACATCTGAAAATGACGAGTTCATCCCACACAAACATTTCTCGCCGCGACCATGGAATCAAGGCCAACTTAATGATGCAATTAGACACCTTGGATTGTCTACTGAAGTACTTGCGTCCCGGATAAAAGAAGCAGGTCTCATAACTAAACAAACTACATTTTCGTATTACCGTACTCGAGAAAAAGCTTTACTTCATTATTTTGCTGAAGAGGATGAGTTTGTGTACTGCACAGATATTTCGAATTTGATGACTGCCATGGGATTACAGCGATATGATTTAAACGAACGGCGTTTATTTATCGACTCATCAAAACGCAGCTTGATGTGTGTGCTTTTGCATAATGGAAATAAATTTCACTTCTTGCCGATCGCACATTCAACCAAAGTAAAAGAAGAATACTCTTGCATTGGTCATGAAGAAGATTAAGGATGATGAACATAAGTGGATAATTTGTGTTAATCTGAAGATGGTAAATATTCTCTTACGTTAACAAAGCGGCTTTACCAAATATCCTTGTTTTATATGTTTATGGGACAGCAGAGCTAAATCAGAACATTGGAAGAGAAAACAATGGCCTTCTAGGGAAACACTGGTTCTAGTGCCCCGAGATCGCATCATATTACCCCCTCTTCACATTAAACTTGATCTGATGAAACAATATGTTAGAGCACTTAACAAAGATAGTGAATCTTTCCAGTATATTTCAAGGAAGTTTCCCAATCTGAGTATGGAAAAGCTAAAAGCAGGCACATTTGGTGGCCCAAAAATTCTCAAATTGGTGAACGATACTGATTTTGACAGTTCAATGTCAGAAATTGAGAAGAATGCTGGGATGCACACATGATGGTTGATTGTTGCTGGAGCATTCAGAGTAACACTTCGTCATCCAACAATAATAGAAAATCGTATAAAAGAAAATTCCAGAGTTTGTAGTTTATATTACGAGTAATTATAATAAATTTAAATAATTTATAAAATGTTTACCGAAAGAAGAACATTAACAGCTCATTTTTATGTATATCAAACAAAAAACTAAAATTTTGTGAAAATAAGCGAATTCACTTAATTGTGAATAAATTCGAAAATAATCAATTGATTTTTATGATCTATATCTCATTTTGTTTCTATTATATGTGGCTTTGTGAAAAAGCAATAAAACCTAACAATTTTTACAGGTTTCGATTTTTTATGATTTTATTAAAACAAAACAAGTAAGAAAATTATAGTCGGTCTAGACCGACTATACGATACCTTATACCATGCGTTTAGAGACCCTATCTCTTAGGCCCAACTAACTGGACATAGAAAATAAGCAAAAATCAAATTTGAGTGGGATTTTTATTAATTTTTTTGGCTGCAGATATGAAAAAGTTCATATCGGATGCTATATCTATATAGGGACTTGGTCCAAAAATGGACCGATCCTGATCATGTTTGGTAAAGTCTGTTGTATTTTACAAAAATATATACAAACAAAATTTGAGAAGAATCAGTGCAATATTTTTGTTTTTTAATAGATTTAAGTGAAGATCGGAAAGCAGCTCTATATGGGGTCAAAGGGATCATTTTTGGACTACTCATTAATGGATGTAATGAACGCATACAAACCCAATTTGAGTAAGATCTATATGACAATTTGGATCTTATGGCAATTTATGTCGATTTCATATGGGTAATTTGTATGGGGGCTAGGTCTGAACATGGACCGATTCTCACCAATTTCAACAGCGTTCATCCCATGGCCTACAAAAGCTTATGTACCAAATTTCATCAAAATACATTCATATTTGCGACCTGCAGTTTGATTACAAGCTTTACATGGACACACAGACGGACGGACGGACGGACGGACATTGTTAAATCAATTCAGAAAGTGATTCTGATTCGATCGGTATAATTAAAGATGGGTCTAGGTCAAATATTTTTGGTTGTTACAAACAGCAGCACAAAGACATTATACCCAAACCACATAGTGGTATAGGGTATAAAAATTTGATAATTTCACGTAAAAAATATATTTTTTGCTTAAATTTTTTATTATAAATTCAAAAATTGTCAACATAAAAATTCGCGAAAAATAAAAATCGCCAAAAATAAAAATCTTCAAAATAAAAAATGGGCAAAACAAAAATTCGCTAAAATCAAATATCGCCACAATCAAAAACCGCTAAAATGAAAAATTGCTAAATGATATTCTAAATTAAAGGCGAATAGTTGTGTTACCAGATTTAATTTGGATAATCTGGAGTAGGAATGCTGAAAAATTTGACAATTGTTGCACCGAATAAAAAGACAAAAAATCTGTGGTCGCAAGCATTAACCTTCTAATTCGAAAATCATGCTTTCGAAAAAATCACTTTTTATATAAATGTATTGGAGCTGCATTACGACTTAGGTCAGTATATTTTTATTAATAATTTTTTAAAAAACAGTGTTAGAGAGATGGGGATTTCATGCAAATATAAAGCATTGTTAGTAGAATATGATAGCATACATAACTCAAATCGTTCCTAAGTCGAGTTAGACGGTTATCGCTTGTGACCACAGAAATATTGTATTTCAGAAAGCATTGGAAAAAATCAACTAATTGAATTAAATACTTTAATTACACAATACAAAATTGAAAAATTGATCATGAAATAAAATATGGCAGTAAGTCTCGGTAAGTAGTAGGGAAGCGCGACAGAGCATACTAGTTATTTATCTGTAATATTAATAGGTTAGGCGATTATTTGTGACCGATGTTATGTTCTACCATTTTATCCCGATTTTGACCAAACGTATACTATTTGAAAGGTATTTCTTTTTCGTCGTTTTGTAGATTTACAGATTTTTAAATTTTTTCGTTTATTTTGAGTGAATTGCATTTTAATTTGCTACTAACACTTACATAAAATTATGCAATGCTATGTGTGTGTTTATTAAATTTGTTAATGTGTTTGTTAATTAGTGTGTTATCTTCATTCACAATAGGAATAAGCCATAAAAGTGTTGGTTTGTGAATTGGCTAAGTTGAAAAATAAAGCTATATAGAAATTGCACTCGAATTTCGAGCGCTGGATTCTGCTAGTATTAATTTACTTTACTTTCTAAAAAAATATTCACACGTATCAGGTTTACTTTTATTTTGCTGCTTTATTTAAATTTTCCCAACACCAGATATCTAGAAGAAGTCAGATGTAACAAAAAAAAAAAAAAAATGAATTATCTCTGCATAGTTATTGAGTTACTTTAGAAGCTAGTTGTGAGTTAGGTAAACTTCAACTCATAAAAGAACGACAGGGCGGCTGAAATTGGTATTTCTTCCAAATAAATTAATTTTTAGTAGTGATTTTTTTCAATAAAGCGACCTTGAACTTTTAAAAATGCTAAAATCAAATTTAGGACAACAATTTGTCTATCAGATACAAGCAAACAACAAAACTTTAAGAATTGCCCACTTTCATTTTGTTGAGTATGTATGGTGGGAAATTATACGCACACAATAACTTCTTAGAATTTTTTCTTAAATACGAGTACTTAACACAAATGTACATACACTTAAATACATTTACACATTTACATTCGTATTCATTCACATATACACACTCACACATACACTCGAGAGTTTCATGATGGGATAACAGGAAGTGTAATAAGAAAATATTGGCTGCCAAAGTGGAGTATGTGTGTGTGCATTTCTAGAGAATATTTTCCATCTACGCAATAATGGCTAAACAAATAAATAAACAAACAAACAAACAAAAAAACTACAACTCACTGTATTTCGCATGCAATCATAATCATTTGCACATACATTTATAGGAATATGTGTAACATGTATGTGAGGATGTGTAGTAGTCACATATAAAAAGCTCAAGCTTGTGGCGCCATTTTTTTCTCGCTAAAACACGAAAACGTTATGTGTGCTCTTAATGTTGATGCTGTTGTTTTTTTCCGTATTGTGATGTTACATATTAGTAGATACGAGTACGCTGTGACATTTTAGCGTGAAATGTGCATTATATTTTTTTTTTAGTGGCGATATATTTGATTTTTTTGTTGTCTAAAAAGTTTTTCTAACTATTGTTGGCTTTTTCGTTTGTTTATATGTTTTGTTTTTAATACTGAAACATAAGGTTTGTTGGAAAAAGAACAAGTTGGTGGAGAATTTGGGTATTTCTAGTAAACCTGATGTCTGCCAGGTCAGGGTTGGGAACTTTTAAAGGCTTTTAGGAAATTGTCTACATTTTTGGATTTGTTTATTTTTATTGGCATATTGAAGCCTAATGCAGTGATTTTTAGTCGTAAAAAAATAGATAAGAATGAAGTAGGTCAAACTAAAGCTCATTGAATGTTCGTTTTATTTTCCATGAAAATTTTAAAGGATATAGCGTTGAGAGTGTAAGTTGTTAGAAAACTGTGAATACTTGATTTTATTGTTAACTTCGCCCTTTTTAGACTTAAGTACGTCTTTTCTTTTTTAAAGTACGAGGTCTACATATAAGATCTATAACTATGATTAATATGGTTAATCTTACCATTAACTGAATAACGTAAGATAAGTTAATGGTAAGATTCCACCTCTCGTCTAGCCAAAGTTGATCACAGATTCCATTTCATAAAGCAATAACGTAGCACTGCCCTATATAAACATTTTATTTATTTATTTACTTCCGGTCTATGTACACAATATTATCCTTACAGACTTCCAAGAAAATGGATAAATATATTAATTTAAATAACTTAACATCAATTAAAAATAGTCTTAATTGGGTATGGGGAACAGTGATATCCACAGAATTGCAATAATTATTATATAATCGGCAAGCAGTTGTAAGCGGCTCCTTTAATACATAATCTGCTTTATGCATATCAGTATAAAAGGATTTATCAATTCTCCGAAAAATCCTCGGAGGAACATAAATTTTAATTAATCGTAACAAATCAGAGTAATCAATTTCACCACATATAATAACGCGTAAAATATTTTTTTTTTCCTTTTTCCATTTTCCATTTTACATTTTGCATATTCCATTTTTCATTTTTCAATTTTCTTTTTTCATTTTCCATTTTCCATTTTTCATTTCCTATTTTCTATTCTCCATTTTTCGTTTTCTATTTTTTACATTTTTCGTTTTTCATTTTCCGTTTTTATTTTCCATTTTTCATTTTCCATTTTCCGTTCTCCATTTTTCGTTTTCATTTTCTATTTTCCATTTTTCATTTTTCAATTTTCTTTTTTCATTTTCCATATTTCATTTTCCATTTTCTATTCTCCATTTTTATACCCTATACCACTATGTGGTTTGGGTATAATGACTTTGTGCTGCTGTTTGTAACAACCAAAAATATTTGACCTAGACCCATCTTTAATTATACCGATCGAATCAGAATCACTTTCTGAGTTGATTTAACAATGTCCGTCCGTCCGTCCGTCCGTCCGTCCGTCTGTGTGTCCATGTAAAGCTTGTAATCAAACTGCAGGTCGCAAATATGAATATATTTTGACGAAATTTGGTGTGTAAGCTTTTATCGGCCATGGGATGAACGCCATTGAAATTGGTGAGAATCGGTCCATGTTCAGACCTAGCCCCCATACAAATTACCCATATGAAATCGACATAAATTGCCATAAGATCCAAATTGTCATATAGATCTTACTCAAATTGGCTTTGTATGCGTTCATTACGTCCACTAATGAGTAGTCCAAAAATGATCCCTTTGACCCCATATAGAGCTGCTTCCCGATCTTCAATTAAATCTATTAAAAAACAAAAATATTGCACTGATTCTTCTCAAATTTTGTTTGTACATATTTTTGCAAAATACAAGAGACTTTACCAAACATGATCAGGATCGGTCCATTTTTGGACCTAGACCCTTTATAGATATAGCATCCGATATGAACTTTTTCATATCTGCAGCCAAAAAAATTAATAAAAATCCCACTCAAATTTGGTTTTTGCTTATTTTCAATGTCCAGTTAGTTGGGCCTAAGAGATAGGGTTTCTAAACGCATGGTATAGGGTATCGTATAGTCGGTCTAGACCGACTATAATTTTCTTACTTGTTCATTTTCTATTTTACTTTTTCCATTTTACGTTTTTCATTTTCCGTTTTCCATTTTTAATTTTCCATTCTCCTTTTGCAATTTTTCATTTTTCGTTTTCCATTTTTCATTTTCCAATTTTCATTTTCCATTTTCCATTTTTCGTTTTCATTTTTTCTTTCATATTGGCGATTTTTTTTTTATTATAACGTGATAACGATAAAAAAAATATGTGGCAATACTACTAACATGAGCTATGTTATTGTGTTCTTGGTATTGTTAATATATATGCATAATTTTTTTGTGGCATTTTTCTATGTTGTTGTACTATTATTATGTTCAACCACTAAACTGTTACAACAAACACACTGGGTTTTATGTTTTTTTTTAGAGGTATCTACATATTTTTGCTCGTATCTAATACAATGACGGTCGATTTAGCCCATTTTCAACCAACCAAACTGCTGGGAATTATGGCAAATGGTATTGTTGTAACCTTATACAGTTAGATGGCTATTTTTTGTGAATGAGCGTGATTTCAACAGACAGACGGACAGACAGACAGATGGACATCGCTATATCGACCCGAGCTGTGATAAGGACAAAGAATATATATACTTTATGGGGTCGGAAATTACTTTTTCGATGAGTTACAAATGGAATGACAAACCTATATATACCCTCTGCCACTGACGTGTGGAGGGTATAAAAATGAACCGAAATCACATAAAAAAGTGATATACATAACTTGTACAATATTTGCTACCACGTGCTGGTATGCCAATTTTTTCGTAAAAATTTGTTATATGCCTAATGCCGATTCATACACATTTTAGTTTACTTGTGGTTCTTATTTATTTTTTTTTGCAAATGTGAACGAATGTTTATCGATGAGTGTATTCGAATAACCAAAATGGTTATACTCTTACCCTCTATGAAAAAATAAAAGTGTAATTGTATGTATTTACATTAATGCAGATTGCATATAATAATTGCTTTCGATTAAAATAAGTTTACATTAATATTCGAACTTATTGCACTACTTATAACAAATATATAAAAAAAAAATATTTGAAAATGTAAACAATTTGGTAAACTAAATTATTGAAACAAACACATTAAGTTTTATAATTTTTAGAGGTATCTTCCTATTTGAGGTCATATGATGATGACCGATTTACCCCATTTTAAATACCAATCTGTTTGAAATAATTACAAACAATATTATCCTGAGTTTACCCAAGTAAATGGTTGAGCGTGATTTCAACAGACAGCTATGAAGACGGACAGACGGACAGACGGACAGGCGTACGGACGGACATCAATATATCGACTATATTGACTTCATGTTATAACGATAAAGAATATACATATATACTTTATGGGATCGTAAATATATTTGTCCAATATTAAGAAAACATAAAAAAAAATTGAACAAAATTTTAATTATTGAAGAAAACAATTTAAAAAAAAAGAAAATTTTTTTTTAATTAAAAATAAAAAAATCTAAATTTTTTAATAAGATGTTTTGATGAAAAAGTATGAACTGCATTTTATTTAAATTTCTAAAAATTTTTTGTCAATAAAAAAATCTGACTTAGCAGCGAAAACCATATTCAGACTCCTAAGTACACTACTTGCCTCTGTTCAGTCGATTGACTGATCGAAGAAATTTTTTTTTTTGCCAATTTTCCTTTTTTTGAACAAATGGAACTATGAAAATGACAAATTTCAACTAATTAGATATTTGAAGGGTTATGATTATTCGATTAGTCGAGTAGGAATAATTTTTATACCCTATACCACCATGTGGTTTGGGTATAATGACTTTGTGCTGCTGTATGTAACTACCAAAAATATTTGACCTAGACCCATCTTTTATTATACCGATCGACTTAGAATCACTTTCTGAGTCGATTTAGCGATGTCCATCCGTACGTCCGTCCGTCCGTCTGTGTCCATCTGTCTGTGTGTCCATGTAAACCTTATAATCAAACTGCAGCTCGTAAATATGAATATATTTTGATGAAATTTGGTATATAAGCTTTCATTGGCCATAGCATGAACGCTATTGAAATTGGTGAAATTCGGTCCATGTTCAGGCCTAGTCCCCATACAAATGACCCCTACGAAATCGACATAAATTGCCATAAGTTCCAAATTATCATCTAGATCTCACTCAAATTGGGTTTGTATGTGTTTATTATATTCGTTAATCAGTAGTCCAAAAATAATCCGTTTAGGACAATTCTTAGTCATAGGCCCCATATAGAGCTGCTTCCCGATCTTCACTTAAATCTATCAAAAAACTAAATATTGCACAGATTTTTCTCAAATTTGAATTGTATATATTTTTTTGAAAATATAAGTGACTTTAGCAAATATGGTCAGGATCGGTCCATTTTTCGACCTAGTCCCCATATAAATATAGCATGCGATATGAACTTTTCAATATCTGCAGTCAAAAAAATTAATAACAATGCCACTCAATTTTGGTTAATGCTTATTTTCTATATCGAATTAGTTGAACCGAATAGATAGGGTCTCTAAACCATGGTATAGGGTATCGTATAGTCGGTTTAGACCGACTATAATTTCTTACTTGTTTATATTATGATTTCGTTTTTTTTCCAAACGTTGTTAACATAAATAAAAATATAATGAACGTCATAATATTATATCAAATATCATAAATTTGTTAAGCACTGCTTAATAGAGACTAAATACATTTATTATAATCATGTTTTAATTTGTTATTCTATAAAGGAAATTGGATTAAATAAAAAAATATATTTTCCTATATATATAATTAATAAAGATATACAAGCGTAATTAATTAAATTTTAGTAAATATATTCACATTTTTTGTTAACTATAGCATATAAAACAAGTAAGAAAATTATAGTCGGTCTAAGCCGACTATACGATACCATATACCTTGCGCTTAGAGATCCTATCTTTTAGATGAAAATATGCATACCCCAAATTTGAGTGGCATTGTTATTAATTTTTTTTGCCTTCGGCTATGAAAAAGTTCATATCGTATGCTACATATATATGGGGTCTTGGTCGAAAAATTGACCGAAAAAATTGCAAAAACATATACAAACCTTTTTTAAAAACAATCTGTGCAATATTTTTGATTTTTGATAGATTTAAGTGACTATGATTGAGAATTGTCAAACAGGGTTTATTTTTAGACTAGTGTTCAACGGAAGTAATAAACACACACAAACCAAATTTTACCAGAATATGTACCTATAATAATTTAGATCTCATGGCAATTTAAGTCGATCTCATATAGGTCATTTGTTTGAGGACTATGTCTGAACATGCACCGATTTTCGCTAATTCCAAAAATTATTCACACTTCTCACATAAATGAAGTAAAATTTTGTGTTTATTTTGTAACAAACTTGGTCAATTTGTTCTCAAGTTACATATGCTAAAATCAGCGATATCGTATAGTTGGTCTAGGCCGACTGTAATTTTCTTACTTGTTTATTATTATTTTTATTTCATATTAGGCTAATTCCATAGTGACAGACATGACATTCAGTGATCTTTCTAATTCAATATTATTAACCTCCGAATTCGTAATGAAAAGTTAGCTGTTGCTTACATGTGGCGCCCAACGATGTTCTTACTAGTCAACCGATTAGCCTTAGTTTTTAGTTAGCACATAGTTTATTTATAATTAATTTTTTATTGTCATCTAATAGCTTTAAAAACAACTCTGAAATTTGTAATGCAACCATATTTTTGGCATTAATGCAACCTGGTATAGTGAAAATCAACTCCGTTTTCATTTCAATTTGTGTGATTTCACTCCTTCATTTTTTTAAATTTATATTTACAAGTTTTAAGTTTAAGACAAAATTATTTTAGTTTGAAAATTTTGTAAAAAAAAAAATGTTTAAAAGATCTGCAAAGTAAAACATATTTGTTTGCACTTAAAAATAATTTATATATTTTGTTTTGCTTAATTTGACACACATTAGCTGTTTTAACACACTTGTCAGTGTTTGAAAGGTTGTTGATCTGAGTTTAGCTTAAGCCGCAGCAAATGCATTGTAAATAGTACTCTTGCTAGATAGTGCATAAGTTTTCATTATAAATACGGCCATAAAAGATTTTCGTTGTTCACAAAAGTATACAAAATTATTATGACCAACATATTTACCATTAGAAAAAGTGAGATAGTATTATTGTTATTAATAATTGGGAGCAAAAAGCAGTCGTGACAGACATGACAACACACAGACATCATTTTAGAGGATGTTTGTAAAACACAGAAAAGCTTTGAAGTTATTTGTATGACTAACAAGAAACAGTTGTTTATAGTTAATATAAAAGCTAGTTTATTAATAAATCATATAAAAAACATGATTCTAAAATAAGTTATATTAAAAAAAGTATTTTGTAATATGACAGACATGATGCTGCTTACTGAAAAAAAATAATCAAAATTACATTTAACAAACTATTGTCATATTTTCATACCATTTTCTTTGAAATTGTATCAATAAAAATTATTTAAATTAAAATTTTAAAGTGGAACATAAGATTGACCGTTACATGGAATTACACATTAGCGATTTTTTATATTTATTTCGGGATAACGTTAAAAAAAAGTGAGGTCAAAGTGGCCTAAACTAAATGACACGTGGAGTATAATGATACCTACGCAGTCATTAAGCAAATGCTACACAACACCAACAACAACTACAGCTATGACACACAAACTAAAAAATTTCGAATAAAAACAATAGCAGGAACAACATAGAAAAATCATATATATATTTTTTTTAAATTTTTATTGGTATCTATGAACCGATTTTCATGATTTTAAACAAAAACTTGCTCAGCATGTCAGTGAATTTTTTCACTAAAAATGAGCTAACCAGCTGACCTACATCGGATGTGATCGCAATTTCTATAGACGGACAGACGGACATCGCTATATTCACACAGCTTATTATAAGGATCAATAATATATATATAATATATATACTCCTCTAGGTAAACCGGCAAACGTTTTTTGCCATATAACTTATTTCTAGTGATATTTTTGTTGTTGTTGCCCAGGTCCACTGGTTTCATCCCGCCCATTTTTCACATAACTTCTCACAGTCATCATTCGTGAGCTCACACGTAGTTTAAAGGCTATCGGGTTTATAGTACTGCAGATAGTTTTTTTTTGCATGGTAGGTGTCACGCCCACTAACCAAATCCTGCCTATTTTTGAAACGACTACTCATATTAACAACCGATTGATGTGCAGAAAGTTTCAAGGTTCTGGCCACCATAGTATTGTATATACATGATGATATGTATTTACCATATATGGGAGGTGCCACGCCCACTGGTTTGATCCAGCCAATATTTCACATAACTTCTTACACTCATCATTCGTGAACTCATACCTGGTTTCAAGACTGTCGGGTTTATAGTACTTCAGATAATTTTTTTTGTGGGAGGTGCCACGCCCACTAACTCAATCCCGTCCATTTTTAGTACGACTAGCAGAAAGTTTCAAGACTCAGGCCGTCATAGTACTCAAGATATATGATGACATGTATTTACCGTACATGGGAGGTGCCACGCCCACTGGTTTGATCCCGCCCATTTTTCACACAACTTCTCACACTCATCATTCGTGAACTCACACGTAGATTCCAGACTGTCGGGTTTATAGTACTCCATATATTTTCTTGTATAGGAGGTGCCACGCCCACTAGCCCAATTCCGCCCATTTTGGTACGACTACGCACCTTAACAACCGATTGGCGTGCAGAAAGTTTTAAGATTCTGGTCACCATAGTTCTCTAGATATATGGAACGTGCCACGCCCTCTGGTTTGATCCCGCCCATTTTTCACATAACTGTGTGAACTCACATCTAGTTTCAATACTATCAGGTTTATAGTACTTCAGATATTTTTTTGTATGGAAGGTGCCACGCCCACTAACCCAGTCCCGCCCATTTTTGTTACGACTACCATAGTTCTCTAGATATATGGAACGTGCCACGCCCTCTGGTTTGATCCCGCCCATTTTTCACATAACTGTGAGAACTCACATCTAGTTTCAATACTATCAGGTTTATAGTACTTCAGATATTTTTTTGTATGGAAGGTGCCACGCCCACTAACCCAATCCCGCCCATTTTTGTTACGACTACTCACATTGACAACCAATCGACGTGCAGAAAGTTTCAAGACTGGCCATCATAGTACTCTAGATATATGAGGTGCCACGCCCACTTGTTTGATCCGCCCATTTTTGGCTCGACTTCTGACATTACTAACTACGATACTAACTACGATAGCTCCAGATATATGTATGATGTTAAATTTTTCTTATATATAGGAGGTGCCACGCCCATTACATTTATTAAAAAAATATATCCTGTTTTACTTTCCCGATACAAACTAACACACTGACCACACACAAACCCACAAACCAATTTTCATTTTTTTATATGTGACCTTCTCCGAGAAAAGGGACCTATTGTGTGAAAATTAAGATTTGAGAAAAAAACGCATTTAAAGTTTGTACACCCTTTTAGGTACCAAAATCCACCGTTTTTGACACAACCCGTTTTTTGGCACACTAGGTCCCTTTTCTCGGAGAAGGTCAGAAATATAGATTTGATGGTGTACAGATCTTTTTTTTCAAATTTTTAAAAGTGGAATGACAAACTCATATATACCTTCTGCCTACTGGTGTGGAGTATATAATAAGGTTATGACACAATTTTATTTAAACAACCCTGTACCGACCTCCCAAAAATTCACAAATATTTTCATATTCCACTTTAAGATTATCAAAAATCAGAAAAAACGCTTCTAATGAAACTCCCTAATGTGCATTTGTCATGTATACTAGCAAATTAAGAAAATTGTGAACTGTGTTGCTGTATGCTGCCAAGTTTGTCTGCTTCTAAGCGTTTACATACTTTGCTGCCATTGCAACGTAATGACATTAACATAATGCTAAGTCATAAATTGTTAAATTCAAGTAGAAATATGAAACAATGTTGCAACTTAAAAGGAAATATTAAAAAAAACCGGATACCGTTGTTGTGTTTAATAAAGTTTTACTGTTTGTAATATATTGTGTTTGTAGCTATTGGCTGCCATATTTCCATTCTAATTTTTTTTTTTATCTAGGGCCGTTAATTTTGAAAATGTTTTAAGTCACTTTTGCAAAAAAAAAAAAAAAAAAAAAAAAAAAACATTTACGGAAATTATTAATTATCATTTCAATGTAAATTTCCATTCAAAAAAGAATGATCTCAATCAACTTTGTTGGTGAAAAATTAGTTATCTAAAAAAATGTCACACTACTCATGAAATTAATTTTGGCGCTCCGCGAAAAACAGACACTATTAATATGTGTTGTGAGTTTTTATGAAAATTATCACATTTTTTTTGTCATGTTGAGGATATTATGAAATTAAATATATGTATAATTGTTAAAAAAAATCCAATCATGTAATGTAAATTTTATAAAAATAACACCATATTTATTAATTATTTATTTAACAGTCACGTCGCATTTTTTAATTGAACTTTATTTTCTGATATAACTAGGTCAGGGTTTTTTTATTTTAATGTATTGAAAATTGAACTCAATTTGTTAAATTTCTTGCAAACTTGTCAATGATGTGAAGTCATTGTTTACCAGCATACGAGTTACGAGTATACACAAATGATTAAAGATCCGTTTATTAGCTCTTACTATATTACAATTGTTATAAGCAGCATTGCCAGCAATATCCTTTTTCAATAAGTCTCTTTGTGTAAAACACATCTAATGAATCTTTATTATGAACAATCCAGCTTTTATTTCAGATTTAATTGTTCTTTCTTCAGTGCCATAATTACCATGTTTCATTGACATTGTTGGAGCAAAAGTAAATTTTTAATAAGTAATTAGTTTTTTGTTTCCTGTTTGACAGTTAAGGAGTAATGAGACCACTGTGGTGCCAACAACAACAATTTCCTTTTCCTCCTGGATGCTGGCACCGACTCAGCAGTTACTCTTCAAAACATTACTGACCGTCATTGTGCTGACGGTTGTTTTTTTTTTTTTTTTTTGTGAAGCTTAACCAAAGAAAAAATGACAACAGAATGATGTTATATTCTATTCGTGATAATATGTTTACATGTTTTGAATATATTTATTTACTCTCAAGTAGAATTTTTGGCACGAGTTGTTAATTGCAGTGTCATGATGTAAATTGCTTTTGTTAATGTTAATGTCTAGCATAATGATAATTATTTTGCCATTCTATTTGCAAATTAACTTTGCTTTTATGTATTTGCGAATTAAAGTTGACTATTTAATTTCAATTTAATTTAAAGATATTGCTGCTAGGATAATGAACAAACAGCTATTTCAGATAATTTTCCACAAAAAAAATCATGTGAGTCCGATCGCAGGGGAGATGTGTAAACATCTGGTAATTAAAGATTTTTTTATAGCACTTTCTTAAAGTCAAACAGAAAGCGTATCGCTTATAGCAATCAACTGCAGGGGCTCTGTTAATATAAAAATATTTTTTATTATAATAATTAGTTATTTATAGTTCGGTTCGAGATCATGTATACATTTTCTAATACTAGAAAAGATAATACTTTATGCAATTTAAGAGAAATTTGGAAAAAATTGAAGACAGCGCTAGATGGAGTAGCTACTTTCGAACAAAGCGACTTGTTCATCTTCAGCATCCTTCTGCCTATTGCTTCAACTCATGCTTAATCAACTATTAGTTGAAGCAATAGGCAGAAGGATGCTGAAGATGAACAAGTCGCTTTGTTCGAAAGTAGCTACTCCATCTAGCGCTGTCTTCAATTTTTTCCAAATTTCTCTTACATTGCATAAAGTATTATCTTTTCTAGTATTAGAAAATGTATACATGATCTCGAACCGAACTATAAATAACTAATTATTATTACAACACAAGATCGACAATACATAAAAACTAACATTTATTATTATATATTATTTTAACCGGTTTTTTTTTAATTTTTAGTTTTTATTTTTTATTTTTTATTTTTTATTTTATATTTTTCGTTTTTCATTTTTTATTTTTCATTTTTAATTTTTTCTTCATTTTTCATTTTCCAATTTTTATTTTTCTTTTTTTATTTTTTTATTTTTCATTTTTTATTTTTCAATTTTCATTTTTTATTTTTTATTTTTCATTTTTTATTTATCATTTTTTATATATAATTTTTTATTTTTAATTTTTTATTTTTAATTTTTTATTTTTCAATTTTCATTTTTTATTTTAAATTTTTTATTTTTAATTTTTTATTTTTCATTGTTCATTATTCATTTTTAATTAAATTTTTAATTTTTCATTTCTTATTTTTCATGTTTAATTTTTTATTTTTTATTATTAATTTTTTAGCTTTAATTTTTATAGCCTATAACACTATGTGGTTTGGGTATAATGACTTTGTGCTGCTGTTTGTAATAACCAAAAATATTAGACCTACACCCATCTTTAATTATATCGATCGAATCAGAATCACTATCTTATTTGATTTAACGATGTCCGTCCGTCCGTCCGTCTGTGTGTCCATGTAAAGCTTGTAATCAAACTGCAAGTGGCAAATATGAATATGTTTTGATGAAATTTAGTATATAAGCTTTTATCGGCCATAGGATGAACGCTATTGAAATTGGTGAGAATCGGTCGATATTCAGACCTAGCCCCCATACAAATCACCCCTATGAAATCAACATATATTGCCATAAGATCCAAATTATCATACAAATCTTAGTCAAATTGGGTTTGTATGTATATATTACATCCATTAATCACATCTATTAATCAAAAATGATCCCTATTGGAAAACTCTTAGTCATAGGCCCCATATAGAGCTGCTTCTTACCTAAATCTAACAAAAAAACAAAAATTTTGCACTGATTCTTCTCAAATTTTGTTTGTATATATTTTTGCAAAATACAAGAGACTTTACCAAACATAGTCAGGATCCTTCCTTTTTTGGGCCTAGTCCCCATATAGATATAACATCCAATATGAAATTTTTCATATCTGTAGCCAAAAAAATTAATAAAAATCCCACTCAAATTTGGTTTATGCTTATTTTCTATATCCAGTTAGTTGGGCCTAAGAGATAGGATCTCTAAACGCATGGTATAGGGTATCATATAGTCGGTCTCGACCGACTATAATTTTCTTACTTGTTATTTTTTGTCTTCATTTAACAGGCGTACTTAATGGCACTGACATTAGAAAGCTATTCAAGAGAACTTTGATTCATCGCTTGATGAAAATCATTCAATGGCATGGATTTACCTTCAGCGTGTATGCACCAGAGTCTTGGGAGGGGATCGAGACGCGGAACCGGAAGAAAGAGATCGGTTGAAAGAAATGCTGCATTATTTTGAGGAAATCGGCACATCGATGACATTAAAGCTGCATTTTCTTCATGTTCATTTTTACGATTTTATCAAACAACTCCCTACCGAATCCGATGAGCAAGGAGAATGGTTTCACCAAACCACAATGCCCATGGAAAAACGGTACAAAGGCAAAAACCTCGACGCATTGCTTGCAGAGTTAATATCAATTTTATTGATGCATTGTTTAGCATTCCTTTTTTGATTTCTTTTCTAATTCATTTCAGGTATGTTGGTGGCGTCACAAGATAACCCTGTATGATGTTAATGAAGTATTTGAAGATCCAAAAGCTAAAGCTAAAGTTTTTGGCGATTTTGGTCTTGAAGATGAAGTTTTTTTGATCTTATATGATCACAATTTTTCTTATTTATGACAAGAGCTTCAACTTTGCCTCAGAGAGTAAATCAAAATTCCGAACGGTTTGCACGTATTGACATAGAAACTATGTAATGTTCATAGTTTTATCTAAAACTTTATTTGTTAAATTTTATTTGATATATTTTAAAGTTATATGTTTTGTTCGATAGCTTACGAGATAGCGTACGAGTATTTACCTTCACTTGTTAGTAATTTATCAATTTCTTTTAAATTGTTTCGTAAGCTGTGACTGAACTACTATGAAATTGAATTTTACTCATGGTTGTGCAAAAAAAATAGATTTTAATAAAACTTCATAATAAATATTCATAGCATAAAGTAAAGATAAATCTACAAATATAAAGAAAAACAAATATTCTTACAACCGAACGCTTTTTAGAATGTTCTGCTCGCACACATGTTAGTAAGTTAGCACAAAACTCATACTTTGTAAGGGCATAGAAGTGTGTATAGATTTTGTGATATGAAATCTCGTCCTATCTTAAAAAAAAAAAAAACAAAGTACTTTGTTTATTCATAAAAAATAATAAAACAAAATAGGGGAGAAAATTAATGCATATATATGGTATTTTATAGCGACTAGCTCAAGGAGACTACACTGAGGAAAAAAGTAGAAAGCACACAATTGTGTTCCTACCAAGAAGACAAATGAATTAACAATTGTATTCAATCATTAAAAATGAAAGTGGGAAACTTCCAGCGCTATAACATTACGTCGACATTTACGATGACATTAAAAACAAGTAAAAAAATTACAGTCGGACTAGACCGACCATACGATACCCTATACCATGGTTTAGAAACCCTATCTCTTCGGCCCAACTAACTGGATATAGAAAATAAGCAAAAACCAAATTTGAGTGGCATTGTTATTATTTTTTTTGGCTGTAGATATGAAAAAGTTCATATCGGGTGCTATATTTATATGTGGACTAGGTCAAAAGATGGACCGATCCTGACCATATTTGGTAGTCACTTATATTTTGAAAAAATATATACAATTCAAATTTGAGAAAAATCTGTGCAATATTTAGTTTTTTGATAGATTTAAGTGAAGATCGGGAAGCAGCTCTATATGGGGCCTATGACTAAGAATTATCCAATAGGGATTATTTTTGGACTACTGATTAATGGATACAATAAACACATACAAACCCAATTTTACTGATCTTGGCAATTTATGTCGATTTCATAGGGGTCATTTGTATGGGGACTAGGTCTGAACATGGACCGATTTTCACCAATTTCAATAGCGTTCATCCTATGGCTGATAAAAGCTTATATACCAAAATATATTCATATTTGCGACCTGTAAAACGACTCATAAAGTGATTCTGAGCCAATCGGTATAATAAAAGATGGGTCTAGGTAAAATATTTTTGGTAGTTACAAACAGCAGCACAAAGTCATTATACCCACCTATACCATATGGTATAGGGTATAATGAAAGTAGGAAACTTCCAGCACTATTACTTTACGTCGACATTTATGATGACATTAAAAACAGAAAATTACAGCTGGTCTAGACCGACTATACGAAAGGTATTTAGGTACAATTAATTAGACTACCAGATTCCAGCCCTCGAAATTCGAGCGCAAATTCTAGGAAATTTTATTTTTTTCATTAAATAAAGACCCTAAAAGTATGCTAATCAATTATAGCCAATTCACAAGTCAACACAGAAAACAAACTCATTTTTATTACAAACACATTAACAAACTTAATAAACACACACATAGACATTGTATAATTTTATGTATGTGTTAGTTGCAACTTAAAATGCAATTTACTCAAAATAAAGGAAAAAATTTAAAAACCTATAAATCTGCAAATCGGTTAAAAAGAAATACCTTTCAAATAATATACATTTAGTCAAAATCGGGATAAAACGGTAGAACAAAACTTCAGTCACAAGAAATCGCCTAGCCTATTAATATTATAGATATAGAAAATAAGCATAAACCAAAATTGAGTGGCCTTGTTATGAACCTATATGCTGCAGATATGAACAAGTTTATATCAGATGCTATATTTCTATGGGAACTAGGTCGAAAAGTGAACCGATCTTGACTAATGCCGCTTACATTGCTCAAATACAGCAATAAATCAGATTTGAGAAAAATCGATGCATATTTTTTTGTCATAGATGTAAGTAAATATCGGGAAGCACCTTTATGACTACGAATGGTGCTACAGAGCTTATGTTGGGACTATTATTTAAGGGATGAAATACACATGCAGAAGCAAAAATTTTCATTAGAAACCAATACTCAAGAAATGCAGCCTACAAATGCACTACATTGTGCTGAATTCAGGAAAATAGGTTACGGAAAGGAGCAAGGAGGGAATTCTGTTTGAGGATATTTGCTTTAAATCTTATTAGATTGTAACTGTCAGGAAAGACTTATGTGGTGAGTTTATTCCACATACGGTTACTTCGACTGATAGAAAAATTTTCTCTGAATTCGCTAATCTCAGAAGAAAATTTCCCGTGGTAGTATCTATATAAAAGAACATAACCCACATTTCGACGATGTTCCGAAGACTGAATAATGTTGGTTACCCTACTGTCATTAATGAGCATCAACGCCCTCCTTTTTGTTGCACAGTTTAGTAGCTCCAAAAGAGGCTTTGAAGTTTCTGCCCATATATTGGAATTGTTTTCCATTGTGGGTCCTAGATTTTTAGGAGATCAGAAGTAGTGAAGTAATTTTTGCACCACTTCAAAAAACCTAGACTCATGAACGGTTCTTTCGACACTTGAAACACATAATCATTCCAACTGACATCTCATTGAATTGTCATGCACAGAACATTACAAGTAGCCGGTTCGTCAATACCTATGCTCTCCGTATATACTATGGCTTGTCGATTTAAAAATCGTCCAAGTGACAAGGAAAATCGTGTTCTAGGGATCAAAATAAAAAACTTTGCCCGAGGAGCCATACCTCTAAAACGAATTCCCGACTTTTGACCTGTGTGTCTGTCTGTCTCACTTTGACCCATTTAGAGTGCCCCACTTGAGTCCAAATATATGATCGACCCCCACTAACTTTGGAGGGCCGACCCACCCATGCCAGCGCCCTGGTAGGTGAGTAGTTAGCGTGATCGCCTATTATGCGGGGGTCGTGGGTTCGATTCCCAACAGAGGCTTTGGTCTGTCGCTGCAAAAAAAAACTAGCCAAATTAGAATCTGCAGACAAGCCACTCGGCTTCGCGAAACTAGGCTTAAAAAAAATACCCCCTGGGAGGTTCCCTATACAAACATTTAAAAAAATTATTTGTTTAGAATTGGGACGACTATGTTTGATTTAATATTAAAACAAGTAAGAAAATTATAGTCAGTCTAGACTGACTGTACGATACCCTGTACAATGCCTTTAGAGACCCTATCTCTCAGGCCCAAATAGCTGGATATAGAAAATAAGCATAAATCAAATTTGAGTGGGATTTTTATTAATTTTTTGGCTGCAGATATGAAAAAGTTCATATCGGATGACAGATCTATATGGGGACTAGGCCCGAAAATGGACCGATCCTGACCATGTTTGGTAAAGTCTCTTGTATTTTGCAAAAATATATACAAACCAAATTTGAGAAGAATCAGTGCAATATTTTTGTTTTTTGATAGATTTAGGTGAAGATCGGGAAGCAGCTCTATATGGGGCCTATGACTAAGAGTTGTCCCATCATTTTTGGACTATTGATTAATGGATGTAATAAACACATACAAACCTAATTTGACTAAGATTTATATGATAATTTGGATCTTATGGCAATTTATGTTGATTTCATAGGGGTTGTTTGTATGGGGGCTAAGTCTGAACATGGACCGATTCTTACTAATTTCAATAGCGTTCATCGTATGGCCGATAAAAGCTTATATACCAAATTTCATCAAAATATATTTATATTTGCGACCTGCAGTTTGATTGCAAGCTTTACATGGACACACAGACGGACGGACGGACGGACATCGTTAAATCGAATCAGATAGTGATTCTGATTCGATCGGTATAATAAAAAATTGGTCTATGTCAAATGTTTTTGGTAGTTACAAACAGCAGCACAAAGTCATTATACCCAAACCACATAGTGGTATAGGGTATAATTAACACTCATACGTATACGTATCTCTGCTAATAAGTAATAAGCATACGCCTTGTCTGTTTATGTTATTCTTAAACATCGATCGGATGAGGGTAAATAACTTTTATACCACTCCGTGACTATGCGTGACTCTGCGTGACTACTCCAAAATTAATCTGTACTCACAACAAGACTATGGGCCAAGTTTCAGATCAATTGCATGAGAGGGAATGGGGTTGCCTAATGGCAGACAGACAGACAGGTCAAAAGTCGGGACATCAGAATTCGTTATAGAGGTACGGTTCCTTGGGCAAAGTTTCTTATTTTGATCCCTAGAATATGATTTTCCTTGTCACTTGAGCGATTTTTTTCCTCCCTACAAATCGACCCGCCCTAATATATACATATAACATTATTGAATCCAAGGTTCCATAGTTCAACTAACAAATTTGGGATTTCCGCGTATTAAAAGAAATGCTATTAGCTCTAACACGCAGAGATTGTTATCGCGCTCATTGTCAGGCTTTTGTCCCAACTTCAACAAATGTTGCTTTCATCAGTAGATGGATTGAAAGTTTGACAAAGAAGGTCATTTAGGTGAAACTCATTGGATAAGACCCCACAAATAGCAACACGTACGGTCTCTGAGAAAACTCAACATAAATCGGGAAAAGTTAATGCCGTACCCAAACTTAGTAAGCTTTGACTTTGATATTAATGAACCATATAGCGCAGCCAATTTACTTTCAACAAAATTGAGAATGGATCGACTCCAGCTTTGAGAAGACATGCTCACAGGTCTCTATAGAACAGCATCTATGATCATACAGTTTATTATTAAAAAAATGAGTTGGCCCCTAGATGGTTGACCAGATGGTAATAAACCATGCTCAACATCATATTTGACAGCACAGATCTTAGCGTTATTAACTTCAGCCTTTTTAGGGATCGGCTGGACATTTTAAACCTTCCAGCAAGGGGAAAAAGTGCTGAAAAGGTTGGCCAATGGATTGACTAGCTTCGAAGAGCACTGTTTCAGCACCAGTGCTGGGTACATCATCGGACCACGGGCACTTATTTACCTTGAGATCTGATTGATTTTTTTTTTAAACTGCTTGAACTCGGAAGAATAGTGCAGGCAAAGGACATGAAATTTTTTTCAGTTCGAGCAGTTGTTGATCACTATCCAAAAAAAAAAAACGATTTTTTTGCAAAAAGATTAGCTAAAAGTTTAGCCTTATCAACCGGGTCAGTGAATATTTGGTCATTCATTACACTGTGCGACAAATGATAGTCGCAAGTGATCGGGATGGGATGAAACCACCGGGCAAATTTATATCGGTGAAAAAAAGTTATACGTGTCCCGGCGTTTCGCTGGGTCACGTCTAGGATTCGAGATATATCGATTTGAACTTAGTAAGGGGAATTTGTCACGTTTTGGGCACTAGTCCAATTTTGCTGAAACAAATTTCGAGAAATTAAGAATTACAATTCCTTTAATCAGTTTTTATAACGTTTCGCTATATAAGCAACAGTTTCACAGTTATAAATAAATGTATGAAGAAAAAAAATAAAAATTTATTTTTTAATTCATAAAAAATTCAAAACGGAAAAAAGTGTCATGTCCTATTACGTTCGCGTAAAGTCCTATGAAGAAAATGAGACATTGATCATGAAAATCGATTTTCGCGTTTCGCTTTTGTTCACAATTAAGTAAAGGTATCTCATTTTGACAAGAATATTGATTTTATGTTTCAATGAATTTGAATAATATTTATTATATATTATTTATTATTAACACGTAAAATTAAAAATGTCAGCTTATTACATAGATACATGGATCATAAAAATCGTTGAACGCATAAATTTATTTTCGTTTGTTTGCTCCCTTTACTTTCTTGCGTGGTGGTTCGCCTACTTGTTGAGAGTCTGTATCGGATGGGGATCTGTCTTCATCTGGAGAAAAATCAATTGTTTTTAATCAGTTAGATAACTTCAACTTTGTGACTTATCCTCGGAGGAAACTTCCATTATATATTCTTCTTCTTCTTCTTCAAATTTCAAATTTCAGCCACCAGCGAGGCGTTTTCATGGGCATGGCCACTTGATGGAAGCGCTTGCCATTCTTAAACGACTCTGACGCTAGCTGCTTGCTGAAGTAATCGAGATGGTGATGCAAGAAGTGAATACTGAGAGACATGTTTATTCCAATTTTCTGGAAGTATTCCAACATCTTGGTCACCAGAGCGTGGTAATTGTGTGCACGCTTACTTCCCAAAAAAAAAAAATCGTAAAACTTTTTTCACTGCCCTCCACACAAGGTAATCATTACTGACTAAAGCGGGCCCATGCAGAACACCTTCCTCTAATTTTGCTTCGCTGATTCGTGGGAAAATATTTTTCAAACAATCAAGAATTTTCGATTGCTTCACAATGGCCTTGATGAAATTTTTTACGATTTCCAGTTTGATATGGAGAGGGAGCATGAGAACGTTCTCCATTGGCACGAGTGGATCATTTACGCAGTTGTGTCCTTTCTCCGTTGGATCTTGAACAAGCCAATCATGCGTTTCGTATTGCTTTTCTTTAAAGCGGGTATCCCTCGGTATAGTTTCCTTGGAGACCTCTAAGCATCGCCACGACTTTCAGATCACAACTGATCCGCCACATGTGATCAGTGTAGCAAACTTTATCCAAAATTATTTTCATTGAATCGTTTGTTTCACTCATATCTGTGCTGTAGCCAATGGGAATGCTTGATTTTTAGTTATATTTATGTAGCAAAACGACTTTCAGGCTTGATTTCGAAGAATCGATGAATATTCGCCAATAACCTGCGACGTAATTAATGGCCATCGCCTCCATCAGTCCCTTTATATCGTGGCAGTCAAAAAAAAATGTGTTCCCTTCGTTGAGCGTGAAGTACCGTTGGAATTGGCTATTGTCGTCTTCGATATCCGGTGACTTTGACATTAGGCTCCAAATTGCTGTTTCTTTAAAAAGCAGGGCAATTTTTTCTGCTTCACGTTGAGACAAGTTTAATTCTGCAACAATCTTGTGCATTCTTGCTTGTGATATTGGAATTATTTTGTTCGATGGGCAGGCTTCTGGTATTGGTTCATAGGTGGAATCCGATTGATTCGTTGCTACAATAGAAATATACGTTTTTTCCAATAAGAAGCCTTTACTTCAAAATGAGATAGATACCTTCACTTAATTGTGAATAAAAGCGAAACGTGTCTATCGATTTTCATGATCCATGTCTCATGTGACATGCTAAAGTAATAACACTTGAGACTTTTTTCCGTTTTGGATTTTGCATGATTTTTAAAAATACAAAATTTTTATTTTTTTGACCGATATAACTTTACCCGGTGGTTTCATCCCATCCCGATTTAGGCTGTCAATGTTATAGATGTTGGGATAGCAGAACTAGCAATAGTTCTTACTGCCGAGAGGAAAAAAAAGAACTTTAGCAAAAATATGATGTTACCAAATAAAGTTTTCGCGTTTTAGTAATTTGACTCATTCTGTTCTCGTCTGTTTGGGTAGCAGGTCACTAAGTGAATTTTTGTTTTCGCGCCAATATGTGAATATATCTCGTTAAACATCTTGATTTATGGGCAATTTTAGTCGATTTGTATGGGGGTAAGTCGGAACATGCACCAATTTCAAAATCTTACTCGTATATTCAAAATTTAATTAAAGGATTGCATGGACAGACAGACAGGCAGATAGATAGACAGACGGACGAATGGACGGAGATCGCTAAGTCGATTGAGAAAATGATTCTGCATTGATTGGCATAATAAAAGGTGGATTTATGTCCATTATTTATGGAAGTTAATCAGCCCAAACTCCACAGAATGGAACAGGGCTTTTATAGTAGCTTTTTTACTAAAAAACTGCACGAAGTCATATCCCTTTTTTTCAAGACACAGCGATTATTTAACCCTTAAATGCGTGAGGTCTGCACCTAGTATGGAGACCAAGCTACCCTTATGTAAAATCGCTCGCTAAACACGAATTGGACATTCATTTCTCTGAGAAATTTACCATTGTCCCGAAAATTCGGAAATCTACAATTTGTGATGTGTACCATTTGTAGGGATGAATTTTTATTTATTAGAAAATACTGAAAAAGTACATACAACGAATGAAAAGTGAATGAAAAGAAAACGACAAGTGAGTGCTAATAACAATGTTGGTAGTTTATAGTCTAAATATAATAATTTTTATTCTTTTTTAGAATGATAATCGATAAAACAATTGCGTTTTTCGTTCAAGTAAAGGTGAACATTACCCTTTCTGCGTTTAAAAATGGAACGATTCACTTTTTTGTCTTCAATACATTTTAAATTTTTGCACCGTGCTCGTTCGTCAATAAGTGGCAAGTGAGGCTGCATTTCGCTCTGGCCTCGAGGAACTTGCAAAGGTACGTCTGGCCGACTATATTTCTTTTTCTTTTGTGTCATGTCAGCACGTGGGCTACCTCCAAACGGAACGACTTTTGGCTCATCAGTATTTTAGGGTTTGCTTTTTTAAAAATTAGCCAAGCATTAACCATGCAAAGGTCGAGTAAATAGTAGAAGATTCTGATGTACCATTTTCGGATTTTTAATCCAATTTCTAGACGGCCCAAAGAAGAATCCATAAGGTCTACACCGCCCATGTGTAGATTGTATTCTTTGACTATTTGGGGGCAGGGAATGATGATTTTTTCGTGGTGCTTTTTATCCCATCGTTCAACAGTAGAGACGTCAACCTCAACTTCATGTTCCGCAAGTAAGGGTTTCATGCCAACAAAAGTGGACACAAGGTTAACGACCTTGTTATCTCTCCAGGATAATGATGTCAACTCCACACCTTTTATGTTAGTTGTAAACTCTGCCGGAACGCCTCTATTCATTTTCATCATAGCCTTTTGCTCAGGAAGTTTACAATTCTTTATTCTGTTACGTTTGAGGCACAGGGGTCGAAGAAACCAACACTTTGATCCTTTTTGGTAGAAGCGAAGAATGCTCTTGCGTCAATATGGGCAAATCAAGTGACGTACTAATATCAGGAACAGGAATTGCAGAAGCATCAAGAATAGATACGTCCAGGTCGTCAATATTGAGAAATTCGTTAGATATTTCCTCCTCATCCAATATAGCGTAATCGGTTTCGGCTCGATTTCTCACACGTTGTGGTATTTGCGTTTCATCAATCAATTCATCCTGTCCGTTATCCGTCCCTTCTTCTTCATCATCGGAACAATCGCCATTATTAGGTATGCCCACCACTTCATCATCGTCGTAATCTTGAAGCATGTCTACCACCTGATCATCTTTGTTCCTCTTTCCGTCTGTAATAAGGCTTTCCATATTTAGTAAATAATAAAAGTAATCGAAAAATTTTATACACTAAATACACAACAAACCACATGCACAGATGCATGGTGTACCATATATGGTATATAGAAAAATACGGGAAAAAACTATTCAAAGATATCAATTTTGATCAAGATTATTATAGATAACTAAAACAAAGTCCAATGTACTCACCAATACTTATTTCCACACGAATAATAAATAGTATAAATTTTTTTTCACTATTGAAACTCACTTTTGAAATAATTTGCAAAAAGTGCATTCAACCAATTCGACTGCTTACTGACAACTAAAACAAATCATTAGAGAGCTGAAACGGCATTTGTATGAACAGTTATGTTGTCAGCTTCAATTTAAAGCATGCAATATCACGCTTCTGTTTGATTAACTAGAATATCGCATGTTTAAAGACGTTTACCATATATGGTACGCTATGCATTTAAGGGTTAACATTACATGTACTTGAAAAAGACACATTAAATTAATAAAAACAAGTAAGAAAATTATAGCCGGTTTAGATCGACTGTACGATACCTAATATCAAGCGTTTAGAGAGGGGGGTCTCAGGCCAAATTTGAGTGGTATCTATTAGTAGGCTAGGCGATTTTTGTTACCTTTTTTTCTACCATTTTATGCCGATTAAGATCAAACGTCTATTATTTGAAAGGTATTTCTTTTGAGCTGTTCACCAGATTTACAGATTTTTAAAGTTTTTCCTTGTTTTTGAGCAAATTGCATTTAAAGTTGCTACTAACACATACATACATTTGTTTGCTAAAGAGTTTGTTATCTTCGTTCACAATAATACTAAGCCAAAAAACTGTTGGTTTGTGAATTGGATAAGTTGAGAAATAAAGTTGCCTAGTAATTGCACTTGAATTTCGAGCGCTGGAATCTGCTAGTTGTTATTATTTTTTTTTTGTCTGCAGATATGAAAAACTTCATATCGGATGGTAGGTCAAAAAATGGACCGTTACTGACCATATTTGGTCCGTTGTTTTTTTTTGCAAAAACATATAGAAACCAAATATGAGAAAAATCTATGCAATAATTTTCTTTTTTGATAGATTTAAGTGAAATTCGGGCAGCAGCTTTATATGGGGCCATGACTAAGAGATCTCCTAAAGGGTTTATTTTTGCATCGCTGAGAAATGGGTGTAATAAACATACACAAACCCAATTTGACCAAGATCTGTATGACAATTTGGGTGTTATGGCAATTTAAGTCGATCTCATTTGTGTGGGGACTAAGTCTGAACATGCACCTATTTTCACCACTTTTAATAGCGTTCATCCTATGGGTAATCAGAGCATATACATATGTCCAATTTTTTAAAAAGATATTGATATTTGCAACTGAAGTTCGATTAGAAAAATTACATGGACACACAACACAGACGGACAGACAGACGGACTGATGGACGGACATCGCAAATTAGATTCAGAAAGTGATTCAGAGTCGATTTGTATAGTAATAGGTGCGTCTAAGTAAAATACTTTTGATTGGTAGTTGCAAACATCAGCACAAAACATCAACAAAAAAAAAAATGAATTTTTAAGCATTATTAAAGAATTTATTTTGGAGATGTAAGACTGACTCGGGAAAATTATTTAAGAGGTCCATTCTTGTTTCGACCCGCAGCATATATATGATTTTGAATATTTTAAAAATCATATATTTTCTTCCAGTGTAATTATAATACACTATCACATACCTACCACCCAAGTGTAAATACACGTATGTACAGTGTACACATATACTCGCAAATATTTTATATGAATACATATCTACATAAATATATATTTTTCTTAGCACTTTACGATAAACCAAAACAAAGAAGAAAAATAAAAAAAAAAAATATACCACTTAAGATAAGTTCGTATGAAAAGCAATGAAAGTGACAGATTTTATATAGATCTTAATATCTATGAAATATTGTACTAGAGAACTCTTTACATACAAGAACTATCTACATACTTATTTACTCGTAAATGGCATAGTGGAAAAAAGTATTATACGAGTAGTAAGTATGCATATGCAGATAACCAGAAAGATAGTAAAGTTACTACAGAACTTCTATTACCAAGGGATTGTCCTTTAACGACAACTATGACCGTTATATAAATAAGAAAATTACAGATAGGCAAGAGCGACTTTATGAAAGAGCTACAAAGTGATATAATATGTTCTTGTTTCAAATGGAAGGGATTTTATAATAGGTTTAAGCAGATATCAACACAGAGATAGAGAGTGAGAGAGTATTTATATATAGACTAATATTGAAAATTACTATTTTCTAGTCATATTTTTACTGATGATTTGGGGCCCATTCTCCATAAGTAGTTTTGTTTACGAGGAGAACTAAATTAATTTATTGCACGTAATTTTATATGAGGAACCAGTAATGTCTCACATTTGGATTAATCGAA
This sequence comes from Cordilura impudica, assembly GCA_963682025.1. Classification (NCBI taxonomy): domain Eukaryota; kingdom Metazoa; phylum Arthropoda; class Insecta; order Diptera; family Scathophagidae; genus Cordilura; species Cordilura impudica. Next base: position 39,145,365 of record OY821518.1, on the reverse strand, counting down.
CCTCAATAAACTCAGAATATGATAGTTTTTCTAGACTCAATCTTACTTTCTAAAACAATTTAATGAAGATAGGGAAGCATGGGTTTAAGCATCAACACAAATTAATAATGGCTCACACTCAGACAAATTGCTCGATAAATAAATAAAATTATATTTTCTTCAGTACAATAGCAGAAAGACACGTTTCATAATAACAAAATATGTACCGAATATACATGGGGGTTTCATGTCAAGTGCACCAACTTTTGAAACCGATGTCTTTCGAGCGGGATGAAATTTGCACCAAGGTTAGTCCTATTGTATAGTAGTTTAAACACAATTTTTCAACAAGATCGGTCCAGATCTCTCTGAGTTAGAGGGGATCAAAATTTGACATTTTGGCCAAACAGGTGTTTTTTCTCATCCATGTAACTTATTACCTATTGTTCTTAGAAAATTTTCTCCCAAATAGTTTAGATAGCAATTTCTTCAATATTTCGGAAAAAAATACTTAAAAAAAAAATTTTTTTTTTTATTTTTTTTCTGCTAAATCAAAGCAGTTTTTGCCTTTTTTTTTGAAAAAGGGCACTTTTTTTCATAATAAAGCTTAGGATTTTTCCTTTAAGAGCTTTTTGGTCGCTTAGTGGGATGGGAGTGGGATATCTATCAAAATAAATGTTTTGTAACTCAAGACAACGGTTTTTCAATTTTTCACAAATGCACTACAGTGCACGCTCGATAACGTGAACACTCCAAAACGCGAACAATTTTTTTGACAATAGACATTTCAACGTTTCAGAGGTTGAACATTGTTTTTCTGCATTGACACCACTCTAAAACGTGAACAAAGCAAGAAAGCTCTATAACTTGAACAATAGACGTTTCATAGTTAGCTTTGATTTCAAATACATAATTCTGTTTCTTGGGAGTCCCCTGATAGGAAGTTATTTGGCTTTTCGTTTGCAAATGTAACACACAAATCATTTTAGTCGCAATTTTGGCTTTGTACTGCGCGTTTCGCCTTAGCTGCGTAAAAATGAGTTGTAAAAAACCTGTGTGCTTGACATTAAAACCAAAAGCAGAAATTCTCGAGTTTTTGAAGAAAAGATCAAGTGTTACGTGCTTAGCAAAAAAATATAATGTTGCTAAATCAAACATTTGTGGAATTAACCGGAAAAGAGAAATGATTTTTAAATGTGTAAACAATACATTCTCCGGGCCTGGAAAAAGAAAAACGCTGCGCACTTCAGAGTTTCCCAAAATGGAGAAAGCTCTTTATCGCTGGTTTATTCGTATGCAGAATAAAAACTGGCCAGTTAGTGCTTTAATGCTGAAGGAAAAAGCAAAGAAACTTAATTTAAAGTTTAATGAAAGCGAAGGTGGTTTCAATGCTAGCGATGGCTGGCTCTAAGGCTTCAAGAAAAGGTACGGCGTTCGACTGCTTCAAATTTCAGGCGAAAAACTGTCTTCGCAGGCTCGACTAGTGGAGCCGTTTAAAGAAAAACTTAAAGCTATAATGACTGAAATGGAGTTAAGCAACGATCAGATTTATAATGCTGATGAGTCCGGTTTATTCTGGAAACTTCTGCCAGAAAAAACATACGTATCCAGTTTGGAAAAGAGAGCCCCAGGTGTAAAGACAGAGAAGCAGCGTGTTACGTTCTTGTGTGGTTCAAATGCCACTGGATCTCACAAACTTAAGCTTTTGGTAATTGGAAAAGCAAAGAATCCACGCTGTTTTAAAACTTTTAGTGCCCCACCGACTACAAAAGTTCAAAGTCAGCCTGGATGACATCGACTATATTCAAAGATTGGTTTCATGAATCATTTGTTCCACAGGTAAATGTCTCCTTTGATTTTTGAATACATTTTTTATATACGTTTGTCTTGTTTTTAAGGTGAAAGCGTTTTTAAAAGAAAAAAAGTTGCCATTAAAAGCTGTTCTTCTAATCGACAACGCACCTTCCCATCCTAATGAAGCTGAACAAAAATCGGAAGATGGGCAAATTTTCGCAATGTTTATGCCACCAAATGTCACTTCTCTCATTCAACCGATGGATCAGAATGCCATAAAAATTACGAAGCTGCACTACAGAAATAGCCTTTTAGAATCAATAGCAGCGATGCAATCTGATTTACCCGAGTCGATGAAAAAAATAACATTAAAAAAAGCTATAAATCTTTTGGATGCCGCCTGGAGTCGTGTGGGATAAGAAACTTTAGCTAGGTGCTGGAACAATATTTTGCACTTTCCAGGAAACGACGATGATATCGAGGATGGTATACCGTTGGCCGTTTTAAAAGAGCAGTGGATAGCTGAACTTCGCCCCTTAATGTGCCACACCATCGATCTCCTACGCAGTTTAAACCCTGAGGTTTGTTGTTACGCGCAGCCATCCACAAAGATATGTAAGTTATTGAAAATGTTGTTGTTATTAACCATTTCAGATTGAATGTGCGTTATTGAAGAGGAGGATGAGTCCAACGATGATGACTGCATCTCAGAACAACTGGAGAAAATTAAACCAAGTGAAGCAGTCCAAATATTCAACAAAGCGGTACAGTGGGCTAGCCATGAAGACGTCGATCAAAGTGATTTGAATGTACTGAGACGTCTGAGGGAGAAAGCTGTGTTTCAGTTGTTAGAAAAGCAGAAAGTACAAAGAAAGATGACTGATTTTTTTAAATAAAAATAATATATTATATTATATATAATATAAAAATCTATTTCTAAGATATTTATTTCTGTTGCGCACAAACGAATGTACAAATAAACAATAAAATATGAACTTAAATGTGTATATGTGCTTATATTCTTTATACGTTTTTGGCATTCGAAAACGTGAACACTTTTGTTAACGTAAACTCCCTTGGTTTTAATTAGTTCACGTTATCGAGCGTGCACTGTATTTTGAATTTTTTCCTATTTGTGTGAAAAACCTTACAAATAAAACTTATACTGAGAAACTAGACAAATTAACCTTTCCGAAGGTATGTAACATACCTTCATAACATAACAGAAGAGAATGGTTATCTGTAACCTGAAAGAGTTATTTGCAAGATTTCAATCTGAACACGAGGATGTTAGAATTGGCTTCACGAAATTAACCCAAATGAGGCCAAAATATTGCGTTTTGGCAGAAAGCAGCGGAACTCACACAGTATGCGTTTGCATTTACCATGAAAATGTTAAACTGATTTTGAAGGAAATCAACTTAAAGTATTTAACAGCTGATTCGGCAGAAGATTTACACGATAACCGCGATTGCCTTAAATTGACTATGTTTCCTAATGCAACAACTTCTTGCCACTAAGGTGAATGTACCAATTGCCCGAAAACCACATTCATCAAAGAAAATTTAATCAACTCTTTAGATCGAGAATATATAGAGGAGGTCAAATTTGATTCTTGGATTCAGACTGACAGATGCACATTGAAAACAATAATTTTAAATGTGGATGATTTTGTGGAAGAAATGTGTACATGATTGCTAAACTTGAGAATTCGCTATTTCATATGATTTCGCAGAAAACTATAAATATGTTCTTCAGGATGCCATACAAGCATTCCACTTCAATAACGACCAAGCAACTATATTCACAGTAGTTATTTACTACATGAAAGATGAAAAACTGGAACACAAAAGTATGGCAATCATATCCGACGATTTAAAACATGATACCGTTGCAGTTTATGAGTACCAGAAGATAATACTAAAATATCTAAAATCTAAATTTACAGTAAAGAAGGTATACTTCGTTTCGGATGGAGCTCGTCAACATTTTAAAAACAAAAGTAGCATCGCAAATCTTATGGCTGATGAAAAAGATTTTGGAATGCCAGCTGAGTGGCATTTTCATCCTACTGCTCATGGTAAAGGAGCATGTGATGGTATTGGAGCAAACCTTAAAAGAAATGCAGCGAAGTATAGCCCCCAGTGCTCTTATCAAGGCAAAGAATTATTGTAAAGAAACTAAAATAGTTTTTAGTAGCAAAGGATCATCAGGAAACATTGAAAACACTGAAGAGCAGATTCGAAGCTGTGGTAACAATCGATGGTACCGCTCAATACCATGCTTTTATACCGCTTGTCGATGGAAGACCCAAGTTGAAAAAGTTTTCTGCCTCTATTCAATGCGATTTCTTTCCAAAGCCAACAAATAAACCAGCAGCAAAATCAACAGCTGAACCTAGTAGCGCCAAGAAAGGATTGACAAAAAAAAGAAGTAAACAAAGGCGACAAAAAAGCTGGATGAAAGACTGGGTATTTAAAAATTTACAAGACTTAAATACTTCATCAGATACAATAAATTAAGTATCAAAATATAAATGGATCTAATGCAATTAAGATTAAATTTTAATAAATTATTTATCTTTTTATTTTAAATATTATTATTATTATACATTAATTTAATTATAATTAAAAATAAATAAAAAAATAATAATTTTTCAACATTTCTATAGAAAAAAAGCGATATTTTTCCTGACGTTAACATATTCTGGGTATTACAGTATCGATCGTATAAAATTTTAGTTAGGTATGTTGTATACCTTCGGAAAGGTTAATTTGTCTAGTTTCTCAGTATAAGTTTTATTTGTAAGGTTTTACACACAAATAGGAAAAAATTCAAAATAGTGCATTTGTGAAAAATTGAAAAACCGTTGTCTTGAGTTACAAAACATTTATTTTGATAGATATCCCACTCCCATCCCACTAAGCGACCAAAAAGCTCTTAAAGGAAAAATCCTAAGCTTTCTTATGAAAAAAAAAAAAAAAAAAAATGCACTTTTTGAAAAAAAAGGCAAAAAATGCTTTAATTTAGCAAAAAAAAGTCTAAAATTTTTTTTTTTTTTTAAGTATTTTTTTCCGAAATATTGAAGAAATATCTAGCTAACCTATTTGGGAGAAAATTTTCTGAGAACAATAGGTAATAAGTTACATGGATGAGAAAAAACACCTGTTTGGCCAAAATGTCAAATTTTGATCCCCTCTAACTCAGAGAGATCTGGACTGATCTTATTGAAAAATTGTGTTTAAACTACTATCCAATAGGACTAACCTTGGTGCAAATTTCATCCCGATCGGAAGACATCGGTTTCAAAAGTTGGTGCACTTGACATGAAATCCCCCATATATTTTTTTCTATGCTTGCTAAAATACAATATTTTTTTTTTTTTTTTATTCGGTGCCAAAATGTTAAAATTTTTCGGTGTTTCTACTCTGGAGCAAGCCATATACGACCATGAGACGACCATGGATTTTGCAAATTAAATCTAGAAACATCTAACTATTTGCCTTGGATTTAGAATATCATTTGGCAATTTTTCATTTTAGCGATTTTTGATTATACCGATTTTTGATTTTGCCCATTTTTGATTTTGAAAATTTTTGTTTTTGGCCATTTTTATTTTTCGCGATTTTCCGTTTTGGCGATTTTTGAATATGGCGTTTTCGCCCATATTTTTCTCCACTACTCACGCTGATAATGTGCTTATCAAAAGTTTCAAGACTGTCGCTTTCGTAGTATTTAATATTTTTTTGTATAGGAGCTCCCACGTCCACTAATTCCAGTTAGATGATATATCTGTGGTTTTCTAGAAGAACCGGTATGTCGTAAAATCAAAATGTTCAGGAGAGCCAAAAAACGTTATATTTGAAATTATGGGCTCGATATAAAGTTTTTATGACTTTTTATTTAACAGTCCTGCAGATATGGGCAATAAATACTTTATAAAAAATTTTGAGTCAATAATCTTCAGAGGAATACATCCTAGAGAAGGACGAAAAAACAATATGTTAATTACACTTAAAGTGTGTGCAGATAAAAACAGCTTATGCCGACAAACGTCGTTTTCTTTGAAAAAGAAAACTACCAGTGCACTTAGACATAAGTTGTTGCTTGAAAAATTGATTTTTTTTTCGTCAACAGAAAGTTAACGGGACTTAGGGTGAGAATATAACAACGTATCAAGAATAGTAGTGACAACAAATAACAGAAATAAACACAACAGTTTTTATAAGTGGTTATATACTGAAAAATATTCCAAAATTATTTTGCATTTTTTTTATTAATAACAACGTATGTCGCTATGTGTCGTTTTCTGAGAAAATAATTTGTAAGCGATCAAGCGTAGGTTGACATACGTCGTTAGTGCTGCAAATTATTTTAATAAACATTTAAGTTACGTCGTTATTTAAAGAAAAAACTGGTCAATATTTTTTTTTTTTAAATTAAATTAAAATTAATTAAAGAGCGTTAAAAATTATTATATTTGGCATCGTTGACTCAAAACTGACAAAAGTGGACATACGCGGTTATTTCAGAAAACCACAGATATATTTACTACTCTTATCACGCCCATTTTTTGTTCCATTAATCACATAAGTAACTCATGGGCTAACGCAAAGTCACAAGGCTCTCACTTCTACAGTGCTCCGGATATATGACATTTAATAATTATTTTGTATGGGGAGTGCCACGCCCATTGGTGTGATTCCGGCAATTTTTTGTCCGACTTCTCATAATTATATCAGATATGCTCGTGCAAAGTTGCAAGGCTTTCCATTTATATGTCATCAGATATATGATATTATATATTTACTTGAATGATCATGCCCATTTGTTGTTGGACTATTCACATGAATAACTTATGTGCTCACGAAAAGTCCCAAGGCTCTCCCTATAACAGTACTCCTGATATATGACATTTTATTTTTACTTTGTATGGGGGGTGCAACGCCCATTAGTTCGAAAGCGCCCATTTTTTGTAGGACTACTCACATTAATAATAGATGACCTCAGAAAAATTTGCAAAGCTTTCTCTTTCATAGTACTCGAAATATATAATATTAAATTATTACTTTTTATAGGGGCGCCATGCCCACCTATCTGATCCAGCCTTTTTCGGCATGTCTACTAACATAACTAATAGCTGACGTCACACAAATTTGCAGAGCTCTCTCTGTCATAATACTCAATATCTATAATATTAATGGGCTAGGCGATTTCTTGTGACTGATGTTTTGTTCTACCATTGTATCCCGATTTTGACCAAACGTATATTATTTGAAAGGTATTTCTTTTTAGCCGTTTTGCAGATTTACAGATTTCTAAATTTTTTTCTTTATTTTGAGTAAATTGCATTTAAAGTTGCTACTAACACATACATAAAATTATACAATGCTATGTGTGTTTTTTATTAAATTTATTAATGTGTAATAAAAATGAGTTTGTTTTTGTATTGATTTGTGAATTGACTGTAATTGATTAGCATAACTTTAGGGTCTTTATTTATTGAAAAAATAAAATTTCCTAGAATTTGCGCTCGATGTTCGAGGGCTGGAATCTGCTAGTATGATATTAAAAGTTCACTTTATATGGGAGGTGCCATGCCCACTAAAAATAAAAAAAAAATTTATAGCCTATGTATATCCCTAAGGACCATACTAAATATTGAAAACAATATTTTTAAAAATAAACGAACAAACAAACACACATTACCTGTTTATTATATTAGTAAAGTTTTAAGTGAATGAAACCACTATAAGTTCCCTAATCTAAGGGTTTCCGGAAACGAGTTATAAGTTTATAAATTGTAATTAGAACTATAAAAATTATCTATTTTTATAAGCTTTATTATAATTTCAATTAAAAAAAAAAATAAATAAATAAAAAATTTGGGTTCAATGGTTTCCTTATCATTACATTTGCTTGTATGTTAACATTTTTTTGATATCACTACTTACAGCGGTTGATATTATAACTTTAAAATAGGTGTAGCTGTAGTTGTAGTTAATAGTCAATACACCATTTCTTAGCCGCAAAT